>NC_051169.1:107834158-108244158 GCF_013339725.1 Rhipicephalus microplus
TTCCAACCAGGTAGATCAACTCAGTCTGCTTTACTCCGTATTAAGGACAGCCTACTTCATAACTTTGAAAAAAAAATTTTACACTGTGGGAATATTTCTCGATTTCCGTAAGGCTTTTGACTCGATAAAGCACGATATATTAATTAGGAAACTTCAACTGTATGGAATACGCGGGATTGCGCTTGATCTAATGAAAAGCTATCTTTGGGCCAGGAAACAATATGTACAGCTCCACAATTATAAATCTGATTTGGGCGTAATTAAGTATGGGGTTCCCCAAGGATCAATACTTGGTCCTTTACTTTTTATACTTTATATCAATGACATAGTTAACATTCAGTTCACACCAAACATAGTCATGTACGCCGACGATACCAATGCCTTCTTTTCTGGTTTAGATCTTCGCGATATTGAAATAACTGCAAATTCTTGGTTGGATAAACTAAAATCATGGCTTACAGTCAATCAGCTAGAACTAAACATAAAAAAAACTAAATTTATGCTCTTCAAACAAAAAAATAGGCCTGTAGATTATGCTATCTCTCTGATTTTTAATGGAGAAAATATTGCGCAGGTAAATAAAATTCAGTTTCTGGGTGTGTGTTTTCAAAGTGACCTTAGTTGGTCCCACCATGTGGACAACCTGCGAATAAAAATATCAAGATCGATCGGTCTTATTCGACGCTTACAGCATCTCCTTCCAGGGAGAGTTAAACGGCAGCTTTACTTTTCTTTTATCTACTCGCAAATCATCTATTGCATTTTAGTCTGGGGTACGTGTAACAAAACAAATACAGAAAGTATAATTCTTCTTCAAAAACGCGCACTAGGTTTGATAAGTACCTCGGTCCCCACTAATATGTCTCTTTTTTATATGTATAATGTACTCCCGTTCCCAGAGTGCTATAGGATGCAACTAGCCATGTTAATCTTCAAAAAAATTAATGATAATTTCCAGATTTTTTCTGATGTGTACTTAAGCAGAGATCTTACGTATAATCTGCGTACTGTTGCGTTGGTCGGGCCAATGTGCCGGACTAACTATGGTGTACAGTCAATTAATAACCAAATCATTCTACTGTGCAACAGGATTCCTGAAATAATTGAATACGCTAAGGAGGCTAAAAACATAACACAATTTAAGAAGCGATATTACAATGTAATAAACAGAACACAAGTCTACAGTGTATGTAAAGGAAATATGTAATGTATGTAATATTTATAGTATTCACTGTTTTTCAACTTGTATTGTATTTCAAAATATGTTATGGTGTTTTGTACTGTCCTGCTCTACCTGCCCGAGGTGCCTCACGAAGAGGGGCCAAGTCAGGAGACACACTCTCCTTTTGCCCCCTTCGTGGGCATTTCTGCGGAAATGTCCGAATAAAATAAAATGAAAATAAAATGAAATGAAATATTGCTCACACGTGCGAAAACTTCTTTTAGACGTTGAAGATGGGTGGAGAAATCTGGAGCAAAGACAACAACGTCATCGAGGTAACACAAGCACGTGTGCCATTTCAAGTTGCGCAGAACGGTGTCCATCTTGCGCTCAAAGGTCACAGGTGCATTACATAGACCAAACGGCATGACGTTGAATTCGTACAAGCCGTCGGGTGTGAAGAACACAGTCTTCGGTCGAGCGTCATCAGCCATGGGTACTTGCCAGTACCCCGAGCGCAGATCGAGAGAAGAAAAAACTTCGGCTCCGTGAAGGCTGTCAATTGCGTCCTCGATGTGCGGCAGTGGGTAAACATCCTTGCGAGTGACCTTATTGAGCCATCTTTACCGACACAGAACCGCACAGAACTATCATTCTTCGCAACAACAACTACAGGAGACGCCCATGCACTGTCCGAGGGCCGAATGACGTCGTGTCTGAGCATATCATCAACCTGCTCGTTAATTTCCCGACGATCAGCAGGCGACACGCGGTAGGGACGTTGCCGTAATGTAGAATGGGCACCAGTGTCGATACCATGTGTACCAGCGGACGCGCGACCGAGAAAATTTCGCCCGACATCGAAAAAAGAATGATATTCTCGCAGCAGGTCCAGAAGCTGGGAACGCTGTACGGACGTAAGATTGCCATCAATGTCGGAGTCAAACACATCAGGAGATGATGAATCATAAGTGGAAACAGCACTGACGGTACGCAAATTGGGACAACACGAGTCATCAGGTACATCCAGGGTTTGTGCGTTATCCACTGGTTCCACTCTGCCGAGACATTCCCCTCGAACCAAGGTAACAGTGTACGGGGATGGGTTGGTCACAAAAATAGCGGCGTTGCTCTGGGTGATTTGCACGGTCGCGAAAGTTACTAGCAACCCTTTCCTTCGGCAAGCACGGTCGGATGGCGAAACGAGTGCAATTGTGTCGGAAAGTCCAGCACAGTAGACAGATACGCCCATCGCCGAGCTTGGAGGCACTATGGTATTGTCTTTCACGAGAATCTTGCTCAGTTTCAAGGGACTGTCTTCCGGTGTCAAATGCGAGAAGGGTGAGAGTTTAATTTCGGCAGCGGCACAATGGATGACGGCGTCGTTGCGGGAGAGAAAATCCCACCCCAGGTTGACGTCATGAAAGCATGCAGGAATGATGATAGATTGGCCGACATACAGAACGTCCTGAAAGACAACGTGAGCTGTGCACACTGCTGAAGGATGAATACGATGGGAACCGACAGTACGAAGGGACAACCCAGAAATCGGCGTCGTCACTTTTCGAAGCAAGCGGCAAAAGTTTTCACCATAACGTATACTGCAGCTCCAGTGTCAATAAGAGCAGATGCATGAACACCGTCCACAAGCACGTCTATGACATTAAATGGGCGGCTCTGAGGGCTTTCACATTGCAATAGCATCGCAGTCCTTGCCTCGCGGACTGCGACGACTAGTTTTCCCTCTCATGAGTAGCCGAACTTGGCCTCAAGGGGGACAGGGAATCACGTCGTGGAGACAGCGACTTTCATGGAGATGGACCTGGGTGAGACGGCGGTGGCATAGGCGGTGGTTCGTCGTGATAAAGACGACTGAGGTGGCCAGCAACAGGCGAAGAAGTTGGAGCCAGCAGTACGCGATGGCAATAACGGTCTACATGACCGGCGTAACCGCAGGCAAAGCAGATGGGCCGGTTGTCGGGTGTGCGCCATCGGTTCGCTGGGGTAGGTCTTGTTCATGACGCAAGAGCCGATGGACGAAACGGTGGCTGGAAAGGCTGCAGGGGGTGCTGGAGCTGAGTCTGAGAGGTCACGTCAACATACGTAGCCGGCATACCCGCTGCAAAGGATGGAGGTCGTGCGGCAGCTTCGGCGTAAGTCAGTGGGGCGGGCGGTTGAACGACTGGAGGCGGCCTGGCGACCACTTGGGCGTAACTTGGGGGCGCAGGGGCCGCAAGATGTTGTGGTTGGTACGCAGACATGACCTCCGCTATTTCCTGGTCAATTGCTCGGCGGATAGGTGGAAGAATGGTATTTGCCGATTGTTGAGCAGCCGGTGGGTGGGCAAAGGGCAGGAGAGAGAACTGCCGCGCGATTTCCTCACGTATGAAGGACTTGAGGTCTGCCAGCAGTGCCACCTGATCACAGCTCGCCTCCAAGCCTGCAAGCCCTGCATCTCGTGGTGTGGAGCGACGGGTCATCGAATGCTGCCGGCGGAGCTCCTCGTAGCTCTGGCACAGCGTGATGACCTCAGCTACTGTGCTTGGGTTTTCGTCAAGTAGCATCGTGAAGGCATCATCGTCAATGCCCTTCATGACGTTCCGGATCTTGTCTGATTCGGACATGCTTTCGTTGGATTTCTTGCTCAGGTCCAGGACATTTTCTATGGAACTGGTGAATGATTCACCAGCCTGCTGAGTGCGTTCGCGTAAGCGCTGCTCGGCTTGCAGCTTACGAACGGCAGGGCGGCTAAAAACGCTGGTGATAACGGTCTTGAAATCGGACCAGGTTGCGAAATCGGACGCGTGGTTGTTGTACCACAAGCTTGCAACGCCAAATGGGACAAGGACGGCAAGTTTGTCAACTTGCCGTCCTTGTCCCATTTGTTGGGGACGCTCACGCGCACGTAAATTGCGAGCCAGTCCTCCGCGTCAGTGCCGTCGGCGCCCGTGAAGATGGGTGGATCTCGGATCCAGGGCACACCGGGACAAGGGGGTGGCATGAGAGGAGGTGTTTGCTGAGAGGCGTCGTGGGACATGGTAGATTGCAGGGTACGTGAGCGCAGTTCCAAGGGCATCGAAGAGGACCGTAGCACTCTCCACCGATTTGTTATGGACTTTATTAGCAGGCACACAGAGAGTATACAAAATGGCGACAGTAACGGCGACCTACGACCCGAATTACGCGTTCGATGCTCGAACGCGTAATTCGAAGGTCGTAGGTTCGATTCCTGCTCACAGTTGGTAATTTTTTCATCCACTTTTCTTTCTTCTTATTTACATTCCATTGATTTTAATAACTTCCCCTGTACATTCCTTGGCATTACTGTCTGTTATATCTCATATATATATATATATATATATATATATATATATATATATATATATATATATATATATATATATATATATATATCTGTATATATATATATATATCTGTATATATATATATATATATATATATATATGTAGGACACAACTCTTAGCAGTTGTCCTAATTTTATTTCCAGTGGTTTCGACCGGTGGATCGGTCTTAGTAAGAGTTTGCGAACAAGTGGGACGCTATGCACACTATGCCTTGTTGGAATGCCATAACGAAGAGCGGTGCACTGTTCTGCTTTGAAACTAGGGTAGGCACAGAATGTAGGTGGCACAGACGCTACAAGGTGGTGGAAGTCATCGGCTTTACAGTCCGTTGTGCTAAGCGGCATTCGTGAAAGACAGTCCGCATAGGCATGTCGACGACCACTAATGTAGGCGACCGTAAAGCTGTATTCTTGTAGCCGGAGTGGCCAGTGAGCAAGGCGGCCGCAAGGGTCACGAAAGTTGACAAGCCATCATAACAAGTGGTGGTCATTGACGAATGGGAATGGGCATTCGTTTAGGTAAGACTGAAACCACTGAACTGCAAATATTACTGCCAGGCACTCTTGTTCCGTGACAGTGTTTTCACTTCAGCCTGCTTAGGCAGCGAATCACGTATGCGATGACGTGTTCGCAGTCACAGTAACGTTGAAACAGGACAGCTCCGATACCTATGCCGCTAGCATCCGTATGACGTTCTGTCGAAGCAGAAAGACTGAAGTACTGAAGAACGGTCTTGATGCCAGCAGAAAGCTCTGTTGACGGAATGAAGAATCACACTCCGGAGTCCACCTAAAGGAATTACACTTTCACAAGAGTCATGTGAGGGGATACGCAACGTTGGAAAACTTCGGAACAAAGTGGCACAAGTAGGAACAAAGCCACTGGAAGCTACAAAATTCCTTGATGGAACGCGGCGCATTGAACGCCTCAACTGCTGATTTATTCTAACAACAGGGCGGATGCCATCCTTTTCTACGAGATGCCCGAGCACATGCACCTGGGGGTCTCCGAAGTGGGATTACTTCGAGTTTAAATCAAGGCCAGCATTTCGGATGCAGCTCAAAACAGTATCCAGTCTGGAGTTGTGTTCACTGAGCGTGCAGCCAATGATGACGACGTCGTTGAGGGAGAACATGCATATGTTCCACTTTGGGCCACGAATAATGATGTTCATAAACCTCTCGAACGTCACGGGAGCGTTGTATAGTCTAAATGGGTACACGTTGAGTTCAAAGAATCCATCAGGGGTTACAAGGCAGTCTTTTCTTCGTCCCATGGGTGCACTGAAATTTTACAATAGCCGATCGTAAGTTTACGGAGGAAAATAAGAGGCAAAATGTAAGCCGTCTCTTGCGTCCCATATAGATTGCAGTTGCTATACCTCCATTTTTTTTGTCACGGCATTCAGTCGGCGATAGCCGACGCAACATGTCCAAGATCCATCTTTCTCCTTAACAACGATTGCCAATGCTGCCCACGGACCGGCTGACCCTTATATTACTCCCTTTTGTATCATTTCTTGCACTTGGTCGTTGATAATGTGTCTTTCTGACGGGGAAACACGATGTGGTTTTTGCCAAATTGGACTTGCCCCGCCAGTGTTCATAGCATGGTGTGTTCGAGACATGAGGATATGTATTACTTGTCCTGTGTAAAGTCGAATACTGAAACGTGCTTCGACAGCACATTCATTAAATTTGGCCCTCCCTTGAGCTAAGTGCCCTATTTATTATTACCATAAGCACCCCGTCCAAACAGTGCCAACCAGTTCCGGCACGTTCTTCCGGTACGTCTGTCAGCTTGACCCCTGAGAACGTCGTGTGTTCTCTGCTGACCGAAGCTAATTTCAAACCATCCGGTAGTGTCATGGGCTCTGAGGAACATTTTACAGTCCATAGGCCAGTTCTTCCGCCATAGATCGACACTACACAATGGGGAACCAACTCATTCTTCTTCACGCAGTTTATGTGCATTGGCTCTACGTTCACACCGAAGCTGTCAGAATCGGTGCCGCGACTAACAACAGGAACACGTACGGTAGGCGACACAGGTATGAACGTATCGACCCAGACACAGCGTAGTTTTTTAGTCCGCATGTGTTACCAAAAGTTCTGACGGCATCTGGCCGCTCACAAAGACTTTTCCCGTGCGGCAGTATACAGTGGCAGCATAATCTCGCTAAACGTTTATGCCGAGAATGACGTCATGTGTCGACCTAGGAATGATCGCAAACTCTTTCATTATGGTAAGGCTTGCCAAAATTACGCCAGCATTACACGCACCAATAGGGCTCAACGGCTCTTCTCTCACACCACAGAACGTGGAAGGTTCATTCCATGTAAGAACAACTTTGTGCCCTAACAAGACTTTGAGAAAGCAGTGATCACGGAAATTGTTACACCTGTGTCCACCAACGCCATCACAGGCACATAATGCATAAAAACAAGGACTTTTTTTTAAACATACAAACAGGAGGCATTTCTGCCAGTAGCGCGTTTCAAGCGACCTCACCCCTATCGGCCGCACTGGCAAGTTTTCTGGTGGTGCAGAGGGCGCTTTGTGAAGCAGTGGCGAACGAGAACGATGACCACGAGTTCACGGTGGAGGCGTTCAACTCCGGTCAGATGCTGGGGAGTAGTTGTGGAAGTTGCTGAGTCAATAGTTGTCATCAGGTGGTATGTGGGCCAGCGGCCGGACACCATGATGCTGTTCGAAGGAACGTGAAAAGTCGGATAGCTGGTGATACCAAAGAGTCATCAGACGGTTCGAATCTACACTGTGCTACACCGGCCTAGGTCAGAGCGTCAATCGCTTGTCAGTGAATCGAGTGTCAATATTTGCTCTTGTATAAAGGGTGTACTGGCCGGGTTGGTCGTAACGAGATGTCGGGGGTCGAGGAGTCATGCACTGAGGGCGTTGTTCATACCGTGAAGCGGGAAATGAGGTTGCCATCCTTAACTGTGGGACTGGGCCGTACTCCAAAGTGGCCACGCTCATCACCGGTTGCCATGGGGTCAAAGGAAGCACATTAATACCCTCACGTGGCTGACATAGCTCGGGAAGTAGCTGTCGAACACGACTGTTCTCGGTGGGACAGTGCCTCGCGGACAATCTGTCAAATGGTAGAAAAGAGGTCGAAGCCAGGATTCGTGTCCACACCGGCAATAGTTGTAACGTTAGCCAGCCGACCAATCTTAGGCGTGATTCGACGCATCTTCAGCGTTTAAAGTTCAGCATTGCTGAATGGCGTCAGACATAGAACTTAGGCTTTCTTTCCTAACCAGAAATTTGTACACGTCCTCAGCAATCCCTTTGAGCAGATGACCGGCTTTGTCCTCTTCCGACATGGTAGCGCAGACAACCTTGCACCGCCTTAACACTTTTTTATGTAAGTGGTGCATGTCTTACCTGGTAGCTGCACTCGTTGCCACAGTGTTTGCTCAGCCCATTTCTTTTTAACAACCGAGTCGCCGAAACACGCCGTGAGCTCTTCAACAAAATGGTCCCATGTCGTGAATGTGTCTTCTTTGTTCTCATACCACATCAGTGCAGTGTCAGTCAGGGAGATCACCATGTTGGCTAGCCTAGAGGCGGCATCCCAACCAATGGACTTGCTCATTCCTTTGTACTTGGTGAGCCAGGTTTCGACATCTTCTCCGGCTTTTTTTTCATAAGGGCGGTGGAACTCGGCAGTACGGAAGCGGAGCAGACAGTGCTGTCCTGGGAACGCCTCGTTCTTCGGGCATGTCGAAGGCACTAACGGCAGATGATGGGAGGCCAGCGAGTCGACGGCTTCATCGTAGCGGTAGCAATGATCGTTCCGTAGTTGAAGCGCTTACCCAGCTCCTCCACCACTCTGTTGCGCTTGTTCCTACTACGGAACTATCCTGCAGGGAACCGGAGGATAATAGTAGCAGTCGAAAACTTAACTCGCTATGCCGAGACTCCTGCTCTTCAGACGGCTACAGCAAAAAGGTCGCCACTTTCATACTGCACCGATTTGTGCTGCCTCAATGAGGTCTTCAAGAATTGCTCAGCGACCGCTGCCGCGCCTCCTTATACGAAGTCACTGAAAAATTGCTGACTGACTGCGCTATTATTCATCGCACATGCACTGCTTACCATCCGCATACCATGGGAACTACGGAGCGCTTTAACCTAACTCTTGGTGACATGCTTGCTATGTATGTCACACCTGATCGCTCTAATTGGGACCTGGTTCTGCCGTTTATAACCTACGCCTATAATTCCGCGACGCAAGCCACAAACGGGCTTTCCCCCTTTTACCTCTATTGCGGCCACAACCCTACGCATACGATTAACAGCATTCTGCCCTATTGACCTCACACCTCCGAGTGTCCACCTATATTGCACGCCAGCAGACAGGCTAAAAAATGTCACCAGCTAGCCCGTCGGTTTACTTCAGATCACTAGAACCACCAGAAAGCCATTCACGATGCCTACAACTAGACTCCTGTTTTTCTACCCGGTGACCTCGTGTGGCTGTCAGTCCCACATCGCACATTGGGACTTTCTTCAAAACTTCTTCCAAAGTACGACGGGCGTTACCGCATCCTCAAAAAACTTGTCCGGGCAACTACGTCATTGAGCCCATCACACCACCTTCTGCATGTGACGTCGTAACCGCGAGATCGTACACGTTCAAAGGCCCAAGACGTATTACGGTTACACATCACCTGAAGATGCCTAAGTAGCCAGGATGGCTCCTTCTTCTACGGGGGCCAATTGTAATGAAGAATTAGTAGATTGGAGCAAGGACAGCTGCATCGTGTGTCAGGAGAGACACGACCTAGCGGACTGAGCTCGGAACTGTGCGCTATCAGCCAACGACAGCTCCAGTGCAATAAATCACCTTTATAATATATATATATATATATATATATATATATATATATATATATATATATATATATATTTATATATATATATATATATATATATATATATATATATATATAAATAAATTTATATATAAATATATATATATATATATGTATATATATGCTGCGTTGTAATCAATGGGATCAAAATTATGGTTGCAGTACCTGCACAATAGTGCTGCACTTGGACGCTGAACAGCGTGTTCTTCAAAGGGCAGAAAAACATCTGGTATCTAGACGTCATAGCACTAACAAGCTGCGCTGTGAGGTGGTTTGTAAGCAAGTGAAAAATTGCGGTATTTGCAAAGAATAAATATAGCATAAGTTTGAGTTGATTTTAACCGAATATCTGAAGTGGCAGAAAAGTGTTCATCCAAAGAGCTATTGCCGATTTTGAAATGACTCTTAAAAAACTTTAGAGGCGCGAGTATGTCGCAGAGTGGCGTTATTAAGCATAACAATGTGCAGCCGCAGCGTAGAATCCTACCAAACATCGGACCATGAGAGCCGCGCAATGAATCGGCTGTTTAAAGGTGTTCCTTTCCCAGATCGCTGAACCATAAGCATTAGTCGTGATCAGCCGTAGCCTCACTCTAGTAAGGGTACAATTTAATTGTCTACATGGTGATGGAACGCTTGTACTGGCGTTGCAGTTGTGCATAAATCTACAGCAAACAATAGCAGAGTTGCATGCTTTTTTTTGGTGTCGATGTGTTCGTTGACTCCTTTGTCATGTCTCGCCACCTCTCCAAGCGCCTTTCCTTGGCGTTACAGGTGAAAATGCACTAGGCGGAGTTTGCACTGCAGTCACTCTATTCTCTCATTTACTTAAGGGGTGAAGCTGCTGCAGGCGGCACTTGTTCATCCCTCGTCGTAGTCGTAGTCGTAGTGCGTAACCAGTCTTACGCTTTGACCTGCAAGTTGGTGCCGGTGAGAGATTTCTCCTGTGTGTTGTTGAACAATAAAAAACTCGCAGCATGTGCGTTAACTAAAAGCCGAATTCCCCTGTCTCATTCCCAATTAGCAGCCATTGGCATGTATATTGAGCACTATTTCACTAGAAAAATGGCGGCATATCCAAAGAGTGAATGATGGATAGTGGAGCGAAGCGTCCGTCCGTCCATTCGTTCTTGCTTCCGTCCATCCATGCGTGCGTCTGTGTGACCGCCCGTGCGTCCATCCGCCCGTCCATGCGTGCGTCTGTTCGTGCACCGCACGTTCATCTGTGCGTCCGTCCCTGCTTTCGTCTATGCATCCGCTCCTGCGTCCTTCCATACGTCCATCGGTCCATGCCGCCATCCATGCGTCCGTCCATGCATCTGTCTGTGTGTCCGTTCGTCCACCTATTCAACACTCGAAGTACCACCATCTCTCACCTTTTCATCATATATTCCTCATATAGAAGCACCGCCATCGAGCGGACATTCCAAGGACTGAACGAGAGGAGGCACACGCACACTTTCTTACGGCTTGCGCTTCGTGTCTACTTCCCACCTTTAACCACTTCGAGTTCATGGTATATACTAGTTCACAGTATTCATGGCACTGCAGCACAACGCTCGCTAAACCTTTCTAAAACCTAGGAGGTTACGCCCAGCGGGTATAACGTAGCAACCCTTTCTTGTCTTCTGTGCGTTGCTGAACAATAAAAAATTGGCAGCGCGCGCGTTAACTAAAAGCCAAATTCTCCTGCTTCTCATTACCCCTTAGCAGCCATTGGCATGTACATTGAGCACAATCTTTTATTTTTCAACAATGCACAGAAGAAATCTCTCACCGGCACCACCTTGGAGGTCAAATTGTTATACTTGTTACACACTACTACAAAGGCTACGAGAGACGAATGGGTGCTGCTATAAAAAGCTTCGCCCCTAAAAGGTTGCTATTTTATACTCGCTGCACGCAACCTCCTTGGTTTTAGAAATGTTTAGCGAGCGTTGGGTCGCAGTGCCATGAATACAGTGAACTAGTATATACTATGAACTCGAGGTGGTTAAAGGGGGGAAGTAGACCAGAAGCGCCTGCCGTAAGAAAGTGTGCGTGTGCCATCTCTCGTTTAGTCCTTGAAATGTCCGCTGGATGACGGTGCTTCAATATGCGGAATATATGATGAAAACTTGCGAGATGGTGGTACTTGGACTGTTCACTAGATGGACGAACGGGCACACAGTCAGATGCTTGGACGGACGCACAGATGGCCGGATGGACAGATGGACGCATGGACGGACGCAGGTATGGACGCACGGCTTGGACGTGTGGATGCACGAACAGACGCACGCACAGAAGGGTGGATGGACGCATGGACGGTCACATAGACGGACGCAAAGACGCACGGAAGCAAGAAGGAAAGAACGGTCGGTTGGTTTGCCCCACTCCACCCTCCATCATTTACCCCGTGAATACGCATGCTTCCATTTTTTTTCCACAAAAGGATGATCCGACGGGCACGCAACGCTTTGCCAGGTTGCATGTCTGTTGCAGATGCAGCGTTCTTGGTCTGGCAAAGCAGCTCAAGCATTGCCTCAGCGCATTGGGCTTAGCAGGTGCGGCTAAGCAAGCAGCATATCTCTAATAACGACAACACGTAGCTGATGCTTCATCCTAGTTCACTACTAATATGATAGGAATCGATGGATGATTTCATCATTCATTTGTGGCTCTCAGTTCTTCCTCTGTGCTGTCAGCGCAGCGCGTGAGTACTTAAAAGAGAAAGGTCGAGGCGAAGAAGGTGGTTGCTTCTGCATGGGTGCTGCCATGTTGATTTGTGAACACACATCGGCAGTGACTGATACAAATGATTTGATGCGTACGAAATAAATGTGAAGAGCAAGCGTGTCATGTATCCTTGTGGATTAACACACACTAAAAACAACGCCAAGTTTAGTCAACCCCGTCAATTTTAAGGCAGTTCATGTATCTGGGACTATGATTTGCTGCGTAAGTTTCACCTCGTATGTTTGGTATACTCGGTGACAACGTTTATTGGCATTGGAGTGAATCCTATAGAGCCAAATTACGTGCACGTCACCACCAGTGAATGTAGATTCAGAACAGCGCCCGAATTTTCGCTGTGCAATTTAGAAGTTCCCCCTTTATTTTCTACGTGGAGCTATTTTAGACAGGACGCAGCTCCCACTTTTAAGACATTCATACTCAATTTATTTGTTGTGACTTCACACTTTTGAACGCTCGAGAAAGGCCCGCGTTTTTACATGAACTTCAAATGCTAAGCATCGTCTGCGTCTACATTAAACGCTGATGGTGCAACCCCGCCACTTTACGAAAGGGGCGCCAAATTAGACTACTTCGCCTAGTGCTATATCTGCAGAATCTCCGCCTCCGTAGCTTTCCCTTCAGTGCCAAGAAAAGTTGTCGCCGATTACAGTGCTGAACCACAGTAGTGAAACAGTGTATAATCATTCAGGTGATGTCATGACAGCAGTTGTTGATCGAGGAAAGACAGAGAGAGGAGTCTTCAAGCGTCTGTTACTGATTTACCCGTTAAACCACGCAGAGACCGAATGGTGGATGTGGCGTTGCAGTAGGGTACGAGTCCGCAGTGAACGCTTCATTTATTTATGATACCTTACAGGGCCCGATAGGGCATTAAGTAAGGGGAGCAAGTACAAAACAAAAAATATCGGAGATAAATGCATTAATAAATACAGGGAAACAAAATTGAAAGAAAAAAAAGGGTACAGTGCATACATATGTACAGTGCAAAGCATTTTCAAACAGAGGAACAGCATTTCTTATTCCATGAAACAATTTTTCGCCAATCACACACACTCGCAAAGGAAAGAATGGCGGAAGAATTCGCGGAATAAAAAGTAATGGTGACGACATGATACTATTTCAAGAAATGCTTACGCAATTGGTCAAGAAATGCTTTATGGTTACTGATAGATGCAATATTGTCGGGAAGATCATTCCATAGAACAATGGCTCGGGGAAGTGCTGATGAATTGAAAGTGTTAGTTCGTCCACTGATGCGTTTAATGCTATATTGATTATGCAAGCGGCGTGATATGCGTGAAGGCGCTTCCAGTGGTAAGGGAGATGGCCTGATGCTATAGCGATATTTATGGAATAAAGATAAAAGAGAAATGGAACGACGTACAATTAATGGCGCAAGCAGTATGTCATGTTTGATCTGCGTTATGCTGGAATGTGGGCTGTAGTTGGAAGTAATGAAACGAGCGGCTCTGTTTTGTACGGACTCAAGCTTGTTAGTCAGGTAGATTTGATGAGGAGACCACACTGGTGAAGCATATTCTAATTGCGGACGAACGATGGTTTCATAGGTGAGTTGTCTTAGACTGCTTGGTGAGTTCCACAAGTTCCGGCGCAGGTATCCAAGTGACCTGGATGCCTTGGCAGTAATGGTGTTAATATGCATGTCCCATGAAAGATTATGCTTGAGATGGACGCCTAAATATTTATACGATGATGCCTGGGATACTAATGTGCTATCTTTGAGGTATGAAAAATCGGAATTGATGCGCTTGCGGCTGAAAGTGATAACCTTGCATTTAGTAGAGTTAAGACTCATCTGCCATTCGTCACACCACTTTGCAATTAATATGAGATCATTTTGAAGTACGAGGTGATCTTCGGTGAATTTAATTGAGCGGTAAATGATGCAGTCGTCAGCGAAAAGACGCAGGTTAGAAGATATGCCTGTGGTTAAATCGTTAATGTATATTAGGAACAGTAAAGGACCAAGGACACTGCCCTGGCGCCCATCTGATGTTACGTCACAGAGAGATGAGGTAAAACTGTTAGCTGAAGTAAACTGCTGACGGAAAGAAAGAAAGTTACGAAGTACGAAGCCATGATAATGTTAAAGAATCCAGACAGAGAGCTGATAATTTTGAGAATAAACGCGAGTGTGCCACACAGTCAAATGCTTTGGCAAAATCTAAAAAAATACAATCCGTTTGAAGATTAGCGTCCATGTTAGAGTGCAAGTCAGTTGTGAATTCTAGCACCTGCGTGTCACATGACAGTCCTTTTCTGAAACCGTGTTGCTGAGAAAAAAAGAAGGAATTATGTTCAAGATGAGCGTAAATATGGGAGGCGATAATGTGTTCAAGTAACTTACAGCAAATGCATGTTAATGATATGGGTCGGTAGTTATGCGGGGAATTTCCATTACCGCTTTTGAAAATTGGGATGACCTTGGCGATCTTCCAGTCCGTGGGTAATAAGCCTGATGATAATGATTGCTGAAAAATATAGCAAAGACTTTTACTTGATATTAGGACTGTGTTTTTTAATATTTTAGAGTTGATGTTGTCAACTCCAGCACTGGTTGAGATCTGGAGATTTCCTATCAGATTAGCGACACCTTCAGCGGAGACATCAATCGCACTCATATACTGATAATCATGGTCAGGAACAATGGGTATGTTGGAATGATCTTCCCTCGTAAATACAGAAGCAAAATATCTGTTAAAGACATGCGGGCATTCGCTATCATCAAGTGGCTGCTGTTTATCGTCATACAGTGAAATGTGATTACTAATGCTATTAGGAGACACAACACGCCAAAACGTTTTAGGATTAGATTTCAAGAGAGAGGGAAGATCCTGGGAAAAATATTTCTTTTTTGAAGTTCGAACGGCGCAACAGTAGCTTTTTAAGCATTCGCGATATTTTTTCCAAGCCGATGATGTAGGTGCAAGCTTAGCTTTTCTGTAAAGACGCTTCTTTTTATTACGATGACTATTAAGATGTTTGTTAAACCAGGTATTAGTTTTATCTTTGGAAATAGACACCACGGGAACGTATCGGTGCACTAAATTTGTTAGCACTGGAGTTCTATGCATTTCCCCGTTTCCCTCTTTTCTCTGCTAGGCTGCATTCGTCGGCTTGTTTGATTACCTCTCGTAGTGTCCTTCCTCAGCGTCCAATGTGAAAACGCATGAACACGTGCGTCTGCTAGCAAAGAAGAGGCTTTTTTTGGCCACTGACAGAATCTCTTGTACATGGCGTCGACTAATGATGCAGTTGACGTTATGCCAGCTCTTCTGAATAGAAGAAAGGTAAGTAGAGCAGTTTGCGAGCATCTGTCTGTGATTTAGGGGCCCTTTAGGGACTCCTACTGGGTACTTCCCTGGCTCTGCAAACGACAATAAATGCCTTAGTGGGCCCTTGTGAAATGCATTTGCCGCAAGCACCTAAGGAGAGCTCATTTTCTGTTCTTAAGAAAATCTGCAACGGCAAAAGTCGTGTGGGCAAACGTTCGTCTCCTCTCGCCATGGTTCAAGTGTCTGCAGTGACTCGAAGATTGAAAATAAAGCAGAAGATCATGTCAACCATGCGAAATCATGGTATCAATTTTCGTACATACTACGAAGCTCATCTATTTGATGCTACAAAATTTCAGCTAATAATTACTTTTTACCCACCAAACATTGGTATTTACTTCTGTTAGTGTTCGATATATACTGATAGTTTTGCTGTATATGAGCATGGACACAGTTTTTACACACAATAATCAAGAACCAAGACGACTGACTTTTGCATGTTTCTTTAAAGAACGAGAGTAACAATAAGCAAGCGTGTAAGTTACGACAGTGTCTTGTCAGTTAGCCACATGGACGCAGCACTTCAAAGGTCGACGACACCAGGCGTGAGGAATTACTGTTTGGCAAGTACGGTTACAGGTTCCTCCAGCCAAGGAACAGGCATTCATTTTTCCTGCGTTATAAATCAAAGAAGAATTGTATTCTTGAAAAACACAAAATGAATCATAACAGGTGAACAGTTCGCTTTATTATAGGACATGACTGAGAAAAATCCCGTTTTACTTGTTTTGCTGAGCCGTAGTTGTTCGAAAATTTGATAAAATATAACTAACAACATAAATATGCAGCAGCTATCATTCATAACCAGCAAAATGCATACTCAAAGTTTTCTTTTCAGACGATGCTAATGCGCTATTGCGAGATAATGGTTCACAAATAAACAAAGGTTAGAGAGTGGGTGAAGTAACTGTGAGCAAGATTCAGTAGAAGAATAGATAACTGGTATAGGATGCTTTTATTGACAATAAACCAGAAAGAGTAGTGCAAAACAATTTTATCAATTTAAAAAATAAAGTTTTCCCATTTTACTGTTGAAAGACTATAAGGGAGACAGCAGCGTAACAAACTGCAACCAGAAACAGCGGTGTATGAGCACTAGCACCATCACTGAAAAAAAACTTTACAGATTTTATTTATTTATATCGTTCAAAATACTGTTGGCCGTTATGGCCTTAACAGGACGGGTACAGTAAATGTTAACATAGAACAAAAACAAGTACAACGTATTGTAATGAACACAGAACTTAAAAAATACGCAAAGGAAAAAGAATTTTCAAACAGTGTTAATAAAAACGTACGTACATATATTGTGACGGTGGTATAGTATGCAATATGTAGTAACTACACGATGTATTTTCACCCAACATGGGAATATATGTACAATACTATAGCAACACTCAATGTTTACGACATATTTTTAATGTAATCTTCAAAGCTTTCTATGCTCTTCGAATTCAGAACCAGTACTGAGAACTGATTCCACTCTTTTATCGTTTGTGGAAAAAAGCAATACGCGTACACATCAAGATTGCATTTTGGAGCCGAAAACACAACATGACTGCATGATCTGACATTTCTGGAGTGCCTGGGAACGAGATAAGATTTAGTTTCAATATTGAGGTGTCTTTAGATAGCACAAAAAGCAATTTAGGTCGACCAACTTTTCGGCGTTTAACCAGTGTAGGCAATTCAAGGAAATGAAGCACTTCATAAACAGAGTCATTTCATAAATAACGCGATAAAATTAGCCTTGTGGCTTTCTATCTATTTTTCCAATTCGATTTATTAACCAAGACTGGAAGGGATTTCACACCACACTGGCGTATTCTAACGTTGGCCTTACCTAGGTCATATATGGAAGCAGCTTAACGGATGCTGTTGCTAGGTGTAGTTTGCGACAAAGTTACCAAAACTTTTTTTTCTGCAGCTGCACAAATGCTTCTATCGTGGGGTTTTCGACTTAAGTCATTTGAAATGATTAAACCTGGTTATTTTATCGATTCAGCTTCGCTTAGAGTTGTGGAAGTCAACTCATATTCACATTGATGTACACGTTTTTTTTTTCTGTTCGTAACTATGAGCATAACTGATTTGGGTTCATTGATTTTCATTTGCCATTGAGTGGCCCATCTTTCTACAACTCTAAGAGTTTGCTTAAATGACGCTAGATTATTCTGGTTATTGATTTCATGATATACCAGGCAATTATCTGCAAACAACCTGACGTTTATGTCGTCACTTATGTCATTAGCAATATCATTTATGTAAATAAAAATGCAGGGGTCCCAAAACGAATCCTCGTGGTACACCTGAAGTTATGTTTAGCAGATCCGATTTCTTGCCATTTATTTCGACGTATTGTGTCCGAACTGTGAGGTATGAGCGGATCGACGATACAACTTCATAATTTATATTCATTTCCATTCGCTCTTTTATTAGCTTGGTGTGCACAACCCAGTCAAAAGCCATCGATAAATCTAAACATAGCGTCCATCTGTTTTCAGTTATTCACTGCAGTCGAAAAGTCAATAATTGTTTCTACCAATTGTGTAACAGTGAATGGGTTTCGTCGAAAGCCGTGCTGATTAGAATAAAACGCCCTCTTGTTTTCAAGATAAACGTACATTTCTTTTGATATTATGTGCTCCAGAAGCTTGCAGCACAAGCACATCAATGAAATGGGCCGGTAGTTTCCTATCTCTTGCTTTCCACCTGATTTGTGTATTGTAACTACTTTTGAAATCAGCCAATCATCTCGGATTCGTTTCTGTACTAGCGATGCCTTAAATGTGATCTCAAGATAGCGTCCTATCTCTTATGAATACCTGCGTAAAATGCATTTGGTTTACCACCAGGACGTATAGATTTCTTATCTTTAATAATAAGCAAAATCGCTACAATACCTTAATATGTCACCTCTATCTCAGGTATTGTTGAAATGTGCGGGGATTGTAGCGCAAAGGGTGAAAAATCATTCGCAGAACTATCAGTAAATACAGATTGAAAAAAGTCATGAAAACAAGTTGCAATAGGAGAGAATTCCATCAAAAGTTCATCATTAATGACAATGTCTCTAGGACTCTTGTTATCTAGTCACAAATGGCGCCTAAAGTGTTGTGGATTGTCCTTCATAAGACAAGTCAATATGAGATCAGAGAAGGTTTTCTTTGCAGCAGTCAGCTTCGTGCGCAAACCGGCTGCTTAACAATGTAACCTGTAGGTGACCTAAATGACACAACAACGCAATCCATTAGAGGCTACTGATTTTAAAGATGTCCGAAAAAGCCGGCCGACGCTGAAGGTGGCTCTCAAACGTATGCGAAATTACGAGGACGTCGTCTAGGTAACACATGCACGTTGACCACTTGGACCCTTGTAGAAGAGTGTCTATCATACACTGCAACGTAGCTGGGGCGTTGCAGATGCAGAATGTCATAACCTTAAATTGGTACAATCCATCCGCAGTGACGAATAAAGTGTTTTCTTGGTCTTTCCCGTTCAAAGAAATCTGCCAATAGCCGGAGGGAAGGTCCATTGATGAGCCGTATTACGGACAATGTAGGCAGCCAAGAGCCTCCTAAATTTGAGGCAAAGGGTAAATGCCCCTTTTCATAATGATGTTTGCATAACCTTCATCTACGCAGAATGGCCACGTGTTATCTTTTCAACAAGGACGGTGGGCGACGCCCAAGAGCTTTATGGGGCTCAATAATGCCTTTTAGTTGCATTTTGTTCACTTCTTCAATAACATTGTGCTCTGATGCAGGTGCCCAATACGGTGGGCAATGAATGAAAACAAAACCACCTGGGGTAATGTGGCGCTTCACAAGAGATGTCTGGCCGAGTGGTGAATTATCAACGATATCGTGGTAGTAATCCAAAAGGCGACTTACGGCAGCGTAATCTTCAGGCTTCAGTTCTAGGGTGATCATGAGGCATTGCGTCATCTCGGGGCATGTGAAATCCAGTGGGTGATAACTAAGACTTAAGCACACATCTGCTGGGAAATCAGTGAAGGGGTTGTCTGATGAGGATTGCAAGCGTGGCAACAGAGATGCTTAAAAAAATCACTTTTTTCGTGAAGCAAAAATTTATAACAGGGAGATATATCCGGCTAATGGCTATGGTTATGACGTGTTGTGGCTTGATGACATGCCCCAGGACATGAGGAATAGGCGTTACGATGTGGGCACCATCAAGCATGGGTGAAGGTGTTGTCTGTTTGGCGAGTAGAGGGCTTTAGGCAGCATGCAGATAGTCTGTGGTACAGATACTCTTTTAGTGTTCGGAGCGAGTACCAGGGTGAAAAGAAAAAAATCTAAGCAAAGGATACAAGTTGAATAGTAGATAAGGGCAAAACGCGTCAATTTTCAATAACCTCAGCCCTTCATCTTCCCCTAAACTGCTATATCGTTTTAATGTTTAGCCGTTTTAGGACCATATGCTTATACCTCTACATACTCGAATTCCCTACAAACAAGATCTGCACATTTTTACATGCTTCCTGATTAGATATTCAGCACTAAATTATTGTTGTTGCCAGATAATTTGATTTAGTCATTGGCGATAATATATTTCACCTACAGCGTTTTGGGTGGAGACCAAAGTGCGAAATATTTCATTGCTCAAACAGACTACGATAAAAACACGTGCGTTTTTTACAGCCTAACGTTTCGCCCTTTTTGTGTGAAAGCAGAACGAAATTCGCTGTAATAGAAGGATATATATCAGCAGTGGCTAATTAGGTATCCTGCTACGTTTGTTACTTGTGCTACTTACTATTATGCTACCTTTGTTACCTGTGTTATTGTGTGCTACGACAGAATACCATACTATTTTTGTTTTCTTTCTCAAAACAAGATGCATAATGTCTTGCAGCAGTAATGAATGAATTATACACGTTTGTGGTCTGTCTATTACAATTTGCGCTTCATGGCAATGCTTCTGCTGTACTAATACAAAGGTTACCATCCAAAAGAATTTTCATCGAAAACACAATAGAAACATTTTAGGCGAAGCCGATAGACGCACATCACTCACACTATATGCAAAATCGTTTCTGTTGTCGCTCATAACAAGCAAGGTCATCACCGAGACTTCCTGGTTAGCTCAATCAGCAGTGACTGCCCCTAAAAAGGCGTTGATCTTCTCATTCAAACCACCGCCCAGTACGATTTCTTCGAAAACTAAAAAGCTTTTCTTTTGTTGAAGTTTGAATGAATTTTCTTGTGACTTCGTGCAGCAAACGGGTCAATATTTTTTTCTCTTTCTTGAAAAAGTGGCTGCGACAGTGCATCCTGCACATCGCCTAACGCCCTTTATCTGCATATGCAGGTTAGTTTTGTCAAACTTTGCGCATCATTGCACTGGCTCGCTGTCGTTGGCACCAGCCTTTTCTCCTGTACTTCTGATTGCATAGTTGCTTGGTTGCCGTTCTTCTTGCAAAAAGCCGTCAAATGTATGACTGCATCTAATCGCTTGCCAAGCGGTTAGATTTCTCAGAAAAATTTCTCAGAAAATTTTGGTTACAGCTTCGGTGTGCTCAGATTTGGGTGCACCTTAAAGAACCCCAGGTGGCGAAAATTTCCTCCACTACGGCGTCTCTCATAATCATAAGGTAGTTTTGGGACCTTAAACCTCACATATCAATCAAATCTTCAGTCGTCGGTGTTAAAGCTGTGGAGTGGAAGAAACAAGTGGAGAATTCGGAAACAAATATGTATGTCCTAAATAACATCATTGAGAAATTGCAGGATGAAAAGCCGAACCTAAAAGCATATAACAAAAGCTCATGGGGGGAACAAAGCACTGTCGGAAAGCGTGACCGAGCTTGAGCAAAGCTCTAGAAGGAACAGCTTTGACGTGAGGAACGTTCCTTGCACCCAAGAAGGGGACTGCATCGTAGTCATGGAAACCATTGGAACTAACATATGGCTTCTCGTATCGGCGACTGATCTCAATGTCGCTCAACAAATCCCCCCTTAATTTCAAGACAAGAAAAAATATTGCAGCTAGGTTCCGCTCGCTAACAAAAAGGGACAACTTCGTCAGTAAAACACACAAGGCCAAGCTTCCTATAAGTGACATTGGTGTGAGAGCTTCCGTTGACAGCGCGGTCCATGCGAACTTGACGCCGCAGAACAAGGTGCTTCTTTCAGAAGCACCATGGCTTTGAAACAAAATGGCACAAATGTCATTTTTCATGAATCAGTAGCTGTCAAATCAAAGCTAAGAAAGCTGAATTAAGCAAAGTTCACCGCATAGCCGAGGAGTGGGACCTCCCGCTAATTTAATAAACGAAATCGATTCCTGTCTGCGTCATCCTCATCCTTCTACTATGGCTTCATATTACAGAACAAGCGAGTTAAACGATTTTTTTTCTGAATAGTAATCGCATTTCTATTCATATCAATGCGGGTAGCCTCCGTAAATATTAAATTGGCTTTCGTATCTTCTTTCTACTTTTTTGTACTTTTTAAATAATTTATGGCTGAAAAATAAATCTTGGCGACAATGGTAAGAGCTTACTTTTTTGTTCTTTTAAAAATAAATTTGTTTGGAGTTAGAGCTTTTCTGTATTATTATTGTTCTGTTTTTTGTGCGAGCTGAACAGTTTTTATTATAGATACACATCAACTCTCCCTGCTATTATCTGTTTTGCTGCAAAAAGGCAACCATTCACTTCACACTTTCATGCGTGGTGTAGGAAAATTTTCATACCGCTATCTTCCTTAACAAATCTGAGGCGAAACATTATAAAGAAAACATACTGAAACGAGGTGCTGATAAATAAAGTATGGGAGATTCTGAAATCATTTATTTCAAATCAGAAACAGGAATATAAAAATATCCCATGATGATAATACTTGTGTTACGCCACTTGCTATTGCAGATGATATTGGTGTTTTTTTTTTTATTTCCTAGTGCCCATTCGCAAACACAGCGAACCCCACACGCCTACAAAGGCCTTTGATGAGTATTCTATGTTTCGAAGCTTTCCTAATAAGTTAGCATCAGCGAATCACAATTTAAGAATAACTAGCGCTGTGCTTGATAAAATTCAACCTAGACATATGAAATTAGTTTTTAAACCATTATATTAGACATATATCACATTATGAACCTCACGTACAAAATGGAATCTTTGCAAAAACTCAAACGTGGCAGAATAGCTCCAGTTTTTAAGAAAGGAGATCACTCAATAGTAATAAATATAGACCGATCTGTGTTATACCCTTTCTCAGCAAGGTCACTGAAAAAAAAAATAGTGAAACAATTGATAAAATATTCAAACAAGTTTAAAATACTTTCGACTGATCAATTTGTATTTATATCAGGTTGTTCTACTGAACTAACGCTTATGTCTTTTACTGTGGCCAACTAGAAAAAGCGTTCTACGGCTTTGAATTCACAAATTCTACATTAGTAGACTTTACACTGGCAGTTAACACCATCGATTGACATTCATAATAATAAACTAGACTCAATTGGCACAACTGGTCCCGCTTCACTGCTACTACGCTTCTTTTTACGAGACAGGTGCCTAGTTATTAGTATATGAAATGCTTATTCTAAACCTAAAATTACTACTCTAGGTGTTCACCCGCTGCAGTAGTCTAGTGGCTAAGGTACTCGGCTCCTGACCCGCATGTCGCGGGATCAAATCCCGGCTTCGGCGGCTGCATTTTGATGGAGGCGAAAATTCTTTAGGCCTGTGTGCTCAGATTTGGATGCACGTTGAAGAACACCAGGTCATTGAAATTTCCGGAGGCCACCCCTACGGCGTCTCTCTTAATCATATGGTGGTTTTGGGATGTTAATCCCGACATATCTATCTATCAGTCTATCTATCTATATATCGGTTTATTTACTGCTCTAGGTGTACCATTTGCTATGATGTCGGGCCCCTTGCAATTTTTAATTAATATTTATGGCCTGGCTGATAGTCTTGCCTTCTCTATGTGTATAATATATGTTGAAGGCATCGTAATTACTAATTCCAATAAGCATCTATCAGCTGTAGTAACCCTGAATAATATTGTAAGGATGGTGTATATTTATTATACTTATCATTATAGTGAGCTTTACAAATTTTTAGGATGGTGTATATTTATTAAACGTACCTTTCATTGCGGTAAAACGATTTCTTGTTCTCATCACAAAATAGATTACCACAAAGCATTCCACCCATTTTCATTGACAACCACGCATTATAGGTAAGTGAATAATGTGTTTACCTTGGCGAAAATAGCCATGTATACATCCTAAAGAACCATGTAGCACATCTTAAAAAGAAGTTATGGAATACAGATCCTCATCAGCGCTCGTCTATTTTTTTTCCACAAACAGTAATGCTGTCACTTTATATCGCCTTTGTATATTTGCACATCTATGGCAGCAAAACGTCCTTGAGTATTATGTACACCACTCTTCCTAAAAAAAACTACAGGTCATTCAGAACCAGACAATTCAATTATTCGCACTTTTCCACCCACCCACAATGCTGAACCGTTGCTGAAAAAAATAAAAGTTTCTATGTTGCCGCCATTTTAAAATTCATTCTCGCCCCTCTTCTTTTGAAACTAAACAATAAATGAATTTTATTATCTATTAATTCCTTTGTTAACCTTAAATACTAATGCGATTTGCCTCGCGGAGCATAACTTCAGTCTGCCCAAAGTGTGAAATAATTCAGACAGCTCATTTTAGAACTAGATATTTATGAAACATTACTATTTCTAATAAAAATTAAAAACATTTGTCATGAATTGAGGAATTCTTGTTATGTGACAATAATACTTCTGCCTAACTGGTTTCTTCCTCGTCATGCCATAGTATTTGTCTAAAACAGACACTTATATACGCTATAATCATAGATACGCATATATTTTTGTACATTTGACATTTTTGATGATATATAGTTGATGTTAGCATCGTAATTCCATTGCATCTCTGTGTGATCATTCAAAACTTTTCAATCTATTTTCTCTACTGTTGTTGACGAATACATACATACGTTTATATTATATAAGAGGTCTCCTTTTAATGTATGATATGGGACCTCCTTCTGTATGTCCTTATCATGTACATTGTGATTGATTACATTTGATTTGACTTGAATGGATTGTGCATGGGACACTACTAATTACATACGAAAGCACATACTCAAGCAAAAATAAGTAATCTAATATTCTTCTCTGTTTGTTAACCAAAGAAGGGATTATTTAATAAGGCTGTTCATTTAAAGGAAGAAGCAGTCTTTCCAACACACCAAAGGTTATAAAATTCAAACGTGTTTCTGACTGACAAGTAGAATCGTGACTCTCCAATTTTATGTTTACAGAGTTATCATTCTACTTGCCGTATGAGGTATGAGAAATGACAATGATATTGTGAATTCAGTGTTTGTAGGTTGTTGTGGGGAACTGAAACATTGCAGGTTAAAAGCCACAAACATCATTAGAATTGCATGTTTAAAGCGCCGTTTTCTTTAAAAACACACCCTTTTAGAAAACTAGCAGACTATTCTACTTAGTAAAGTATAGAGGTGTTATGAGAAGTAATTGTACTGTACATAGAAAAAAATTGCCGCCCACATCTCTCCAGGGGGGGGGGGGGAGTTGATTAAGTTCGGCGCAGAGTTGTGGGGGTATCGCGTGAATGTTGCGTAGTTAGGTATGGTTTGAAAACGCTTATTTGTTATTTATTCCTATTTAAAAAATGAAAGAAGAGCGTTTCCTTCACCGTCAAGCGAAAGCTAAGTAAAGGCACCCTTGACTAAATTACGAATGCGCGATGCAGTGCCTGCATGCGCGGGGTCACCAGTGAACAGTTGTGCAGCGCGAGCAGACTAGCAGAACCTGCCTGCGTCGGCCTGGCGAGGCGAAAGTGGGGGAGAGAGGCGACACTTTCGTGGGTGTCTTCCTAGGCCGGCTATAGACGCGAACATGCGGCACGAGGCGCGAGACAAGAGCACGCGCAGTGATGGTGTGGACGGCACCACCACCGACTCCGAAGTGCGACATCGCGCGACTAAGAAAACCTCCGCATCTAAAAAGAAGTGGATGAAAAGTTAACTTGCCAGTAGCAGAGACCAAACACGAGACGAACGTCCGATGCCCCACAACTCATCTACACTGGCGGTCACATGTACTTTACAGGTGATATATCCGCTCTTTAAACGTAGCAGCGTCAGTGAATGCCGCTTGTCATGTGGCACTGTTGCCACTGCCACTTGTGGTCAAGTGGCTGCTGTGGAACACCTTTATTTGCCTGCTGCCAATCCGTAGAACGTGAAAATATTACAATCTGGCAGCTGACCAATAATTCGTGGCATATCACATGAAAGCGTGCAATTTGCCTCTTTTTACACTATTTTGCAGCACTATTTCAATTGTGCTCTGTTGACGTTATGAATATTCGTTACATTGCTTATCCGGCAGTTTTGCCGAAAAGTTTGTTATAACAATGACGGTCGCGTGCCCTGTAGTTGTCCGCCGCCACCGGTGTCCGCGTAACCACTAAGGCACAGAAGAAAAAAGAAAAGAAAGAAAAAAGTGAACAGAAACACCATAGACACAAAAACATTTGAACCCGGGTTCCTTACATGGCGACCCAGTATTCTATCACAGAACCACGCCGCTGCTTAAAACTCGGTGCCTTAGGCAGGCTTGATGTCGGAAATGAAATCGTGTTGATAAAATAATAAACCATTTTAAAACAGTGAAGAAACTACCAGCCGTCACACAAGGCGAACTGTATAACGAGTGGGTCCTTGAATGTACCAGCCCATTGCAAAAGTTTCAGGCATAATTATTCATCGTCGTCATTCACAGCATAGAAAACTTGCACATACTCCTTGCAAGTGTACTGCGGGTACCACGCTTCACAGAAGAATCATGAAGAGCGGCCTAGTGGATGCCCCCACGCTACCGAAAAATTAAGATTTATTTTGTAGTAGGTACCCTCCAAGTATGCTTGTAGCAGCTACCGAAAGAGTGTTTACAAAGGGCTCTGAAAGGCCACTCTTCCAGCTTTCGCTACGACTGTGTTGAGCAGTCCACGCTGGCCCGGCAATTTTTTCGACTCAAATATCCTATTGATGAGACGTGGTCCCCAAGGATCTTCCGCTATCGGCACAATATACGCTTACGCGTCTTGTCATCGAGTAACAACAGAGCTAAACATCCCTGCAATTCGGGTGAGATGAAGGGGTAAACCAAGTTGGTTCGTACATTTGAAGTGCATGTGCACTTTAACTAACAGAGTATCCTCAGTCTTTCTTTTTTTGTAAACACTTTCTCTTTGGGCACTTTCTGTCATTAACTTCAAATGTGCCCTTGTGCTTTCTATATTACAAATAATGACAATGAATGTGTCATACGGAGGTTGCAGCATACAGACGGTAACTTGCAGCCGCTATAGCACGTCATACAGTGCACAGGGCATTGAGTGAAGGGTATGCAGCCGTAGCCGCTACCAAAAGGGCACATCTTCCGCGTGCATCCAGCTGTAAGAAACATATAAAAAAGGTCACTTTGTAAAGCTTAGTGGTGAACCAATACTAAGGTCTATATGCAAATAGTACGCAACATATAAAGTAAGAATGTAGTCTATAAAATAGAAAAAGGTAACAGGTCAACACAAGCTGGCGGAATGAAAATTCTGGCGAATTCCGGTCACTGCGGCATTCAGTATAACAGAAGGAATCAGTAGAAATTTGCCTAGGCCACGCTCTTCACATCTAGCGATGCGTAAGGAAGCGCATTAATTTCATGACCTAAATTAAATTGTGCCACCACCACTTTCAAAAGTTTTATTCTAGGAGGGTATCACGCCAGTAAATTTCATTTATTTGTTTATTCAGCTCTATACCCTAAAGTCTCAGACTGTGCAACTGAGGGAGGGGGGCTGGTGCAATATGAACAAGGTAAAATAATAATGGCAACAGATAAATATATACAACAAACTACAGCATCTTGAAAAAAAAACATAATATGACTACAGAAAACAGCAGTGTGCAGTTGCTCCATGAAGTGTTCCGAAGCGGCGGACTCGAACAGCACTTGGTTCTTTGTGGCAGCAATGGAAGAGGAAAACGAGTTCCAACCTCTGCTTGTATTCAGTCCAAAAGATTAAAAAGAGGGGTCGGTGAGGCAAGCAAGAATGGCTAGATTGTTAGGGTGATCAATACGAGATGAGAAGAATATACGCAGGTTCTGGGACTAATTGCACCAGATTCTGAGATTATGACAGCGCTGGCTGGCGCATTTTGCGAGCTCTAGCAAGACCACATCATAATTTGCCAAATGCTAAACAGAAATTTATAGGTTATACGACTGCGGTAAATTTCTCACGAACCCTAAGGTAGTGCGGCGACGCAAAATGTGCGCACCAACACCGACTGATAACTTAGCAGACGCACTCAAATACTTTTGGTTGACTAGCCGATTATCTATCAACCTAAATGTCTGAAAGTGTCTCTGCAACGTTTTCAAAGAAGGCCAGAAAGCACTACTGATTGGTAGTAGAGGCTCCTGATAACATATCAACCAACCAAAGCAGCATGCAGCATGATAGATACAATTATTTCTCAAAGCTGCGGTGACTGCGGAGGCAGGCCAGTCCGTGCCCACGCATTCATTCCCAATCACAGTGAAATAGGCAGCATACATAAGGAGCCGATCATGTAGGTATCCTACAGGGAAAGTAAGCCGTGTGTCTGAAGAAGAAAAAGAGAAGTGGCTAATGTCGTCACGTGCACTCGCTTAAGGCCAACTCCGGCAATTTTTCGAGGTCAATGGATCTCAGTGAAACTGGCTGGGTACATTATTGTGTACATTATTATCATTTATGCCAAATTACAGGCCTGAAACATGCTTTGATAGTTTGCAAATGAACTTCCAAGATTGCCTCGAAATGGTTCACCTCGCTTGTCAGAATTATTGGCAACACTGTCTGTGTGCCGTGACGTCTAGAATGTCAATGGAAGTGACGCAGCTGGTGGCATCGCTAACTTTGGCTGCTGCAGCGTTTACTATGCTGGCCACAAAGCGACGGCGGCCTAAACATGTTCCACGGCAGCAGCGTTAGGCGCTGCTTTTCCTCCCTCCGTAGGGTTTGACCGGCACTTCGTGGTTTGGCGCACGATTTTCTGTTTTCTGTGAATGAGTGTAAGATAAGTGGTAGTTTGTGTTGCTTTGTGGGCTGCACAAACCACTCACCTATGGTGCAGAGTGTTTGATATCACGACTTTCCACGTGACAGTGCCCTCTGTGAGAAGGGGATCAGTGCGATTAGGTGGGACAACTGGTTACCGAGCAAAACGGCACGGATGTGTTTCGATCATTTCTTGCCGGAGTCCTATCAGGACAGTGTTTGGCCAGCGTGTGGCCGGTTTTTGTCTGTCCATCCGTCAGTCAGTCCGTGCATCCATCCGCCTGTCCATGCGTTCGTCAGACTGTCTGTCTTTCCATCCATCCGTCCGTACGCCCCTGCGTCTGCCTGTTTGTCTGTCCGTCCACGCGTCCATCACCAGACAGCCCACCCTTCCATCCGTGAGTCTGTGCTTTTGTCCGTCTGTGGGTGCGGAACGGACACAGACGCACGAGCCACAAGTAAACTTTGCCTCTGCTACGGACTACATGGGTTGTCTTGGGGCCACGTCAACTTCTTTTGTGAGCTCATACGCTCTGTTATCCACGAAGAACTCCAGAAGTTATCGATGCAGTCGGACCCCACTGTCAGTTCCTTGTCCGGCATTGTCCGAGATGAAGTTCAGCACGCACTACGAGAACTATACCGTCAGACAGAGCCGCGGCCCCTAAATGACTTCCCTCGCATGTCGTATGCGCATACTCTGCTCCAGCCAGCACCACCTTTGGCTCCACCTCCCATCACGGCTCCTGCTATGCTTCCGGCAGACCAAAGTCTGCGCCAACCTACACTGCGTTTCACTTCGCCTCATACCATGGCACCAGCCATGCTTCAGGCAGTCTAAGCAGGCCCGTACTTCCGCGACCACCGACTGATTCCGCGAAAATTAGGCGTGTGGTGGGCCCCTGATCGACGTCCTCTTTGCTATTACTGTGGTGAACCTGGGCACATCTACCGACAGTGCACTTATCGAGAGCTGGGACTTCTTGGTTTTTGGTGAACTCGCCACCTCCTAGGTTCGGCCAGCGGCCTCCGGAAATCGCGGACTACGTTGCCCAGCAGCGCGGATCGACATCTCGGCACCACTCACGTTCTCCACCACCGCGGTGGTTCTCACCCAATTATCGCACCTATTCGGGCATGGTGCAGGGCTGGTCACCTAGCCCACGTCGGGAAAACTAGCCACGGAGACCTTTGAGGGCAAGGCTGCCCAGCCTGGTCATGCTCAAGCCCCCCTATTGACGCGACTGAAGATACTGACGATACATCGACAACGACATCACCGGCTAATTGTGGAAGAGTTTCCTTAGATATTCCTTTTCTGCTAGATGGTCACGAAGTCAGCGCTTTAGTGGACACTGTTGTGGGATATTTCATAATTAGCGAAAAACTGGCCGCCCTTCTCAAGAAAGTAACGACGCCTTGGAACCGAACGCCAATTCGTAGAGCTGGCGTGCATATCGTCACGCCACTCGGTATGTGCACGGCAAGATTGCAAGTCCAATGTTGTACAATTGTTTCAGTTCGAGCATTCTCCGGTAGTGTTCTCGAGACCTGATAATTGGCAGAGATTTTCTCAGGGACCATGATCCTATAATTGACATTCGACAACGTCTAGTCCCTTTTGCGACCACAAACGCCACAACAGCTTACGCGGACCCCAGCCACTCCCGAGTGTCTCTTCGTGTTATCGACAATGCTGTCACGTTACTACCCCGTGTAACTGTTGTGGTTCAGGTGGCGTAGGACGGAGTGATGCACGGTGAAGCAGTCGTAAAAAGCAATCAGTCGCTTCTGCTGTCTCAGGGTGTCTGCGTAGCAAGAGGCCTCGTTGACCTTCTTGATGATCACTGCGACGTTTTTATCACAAACTTCAGCTATGATCACCGGCACCTTTTTCCTGGAACTGTCATCGCCTACGCAAACCCAGTCACCAGTGTCACCGAGTCTTTTGCTTCCAAAGTCATCGGCACTGCTAAAGCGCCTTTCCGCAGCGTAGACATCCATCTAACGCTTTCTGAAGCGAACAAGCGGCGTTTGAGCGAGCTGTTACTGGAATTCCACACATGCTTTGCAAGTTCTTAGAAGATACGTCAAACACCGATTACGAAACACCGCATTATCACCTACAACGACGCGCATCTCATACGGCAGCAGCCTTGTCGTGTTTCGCCAACCGAACGGCATGCAATTCAAACGCATGTTAAGGAAATTCTTCAGGATGGCGAGATAGAGCCTTCAAGCAGCCCTTGGTCATCAGCAGTCGTTCTTGTGAAAAAGAAAGATGGTACGCTTCACTTTGGTGTTGACTACAGGAAGTTGAACAATGTCACAAAGAAAGACGTTTTCCCGTTGCTTAGAGTGGATCATATTCTGGACAGGCTGCGGCGCGCGAAGTATTTTTCGTCCGTCGACTTGAAGAGTGGTTATTTGCAAATAGAGGTCGATGAAAGTGACCGGGACAGAAACGCTTTTGTAACGCCGGATGGCCTTTATGAATTCAAAGTGCTCTCTTTCAGCCTTTGTTCCGCTCCAGCCACATTCCAGCGTGTGATGGACACCATTCTGGCAGACCTCAAGTCCAAAAGCTGTCTCGTTTACCTCGATGATGTCGTTGTGTTTTCAGAAACGTTTGATGAGCATCTTCGTCGCCTTTGGAATGTGCTCAAAACCATTATATTGGCCAATCTCACACTCAAGTCTTAGAAATGTCATTGCGGCTATGAAGAATTAAAGTTTCTTGGTCACGTCGTGAGCGTCGTTGGTGTTCGGCCTGATACTGACAAAACTGCTGCCATCGCCGCTTTTCCAACTCCAACTGACAAGAAGAGTCTTCAAAGATTCTGGATCTGTGCGCGTGTTACCGGCACTTTATTGAAAATTTCTCCAGCATTGCGGAGCCGCTATTACGCGTCACGCGTGATGACACACCAGTTGTCTGGGTTGACGAACAGCAGACTGCCTTTGCGGAACTACAGCACCGGCTTTCTTCCCCTCCTGTGCTAGACCACTTTGATGAAGATGCTAACACAGAAGTACGCACTGATGCCAGAAATATTGGTCTTGGAGCTATTTTGGTACAACGACAAGACGGCATTGAACGGGTAATAGCCTACGCAAGTCGCACACTGTCTCGTGCAGAATTTAACTATTCTACATCAAAGAAAGAATGTCTTGCTCTCATTTGGGCAATTACAAAGTTTAGGCCATTTCTCTCTGGAAGACCATTTAAAGTGGTTACTGATCATAATGCTTTGTGCTGGTTGAACAATCTACGAGACCCTTCAGGACGAATAGCACGAAGGACTCTGCGCCTACAGGAATTTGATGTGACCATCACGTACAAGTCAGGTGAAGAGCACGAAGATGCCGACACGCTATAACGAGCACCTCTTCAATCCGCCAGTAGAAGCGAAGAATAGAATGGCGCCTTCGTGGCAACTCTGAGTGGGCCGGATATGATGTCTCATCAACGAAATGACGCTGATCTAAGAATGATTATAGATCACTTAGAAGGTGGCACCACGCCCCCATTCCTCGGCCTATGTCGCGAACGTTGCCATCATTTTGCCTACTAAATGGCGTGTTATAAAAAAAGAACACTGGTGCTGGTGACAAATCTCATCTTCTCGTCATGCCTGAAACCTTCCGCGATGACGTCTCATTAGCTTGCCATGACGAGCTCACATCCGGTCATCTGGACTACTCGAGAACTATAGATCAGGTGCGACAACACTCCTACTGGCCTAAAATGTCTGCCTGTGCGAAACGCTACGCAAAGGGGTGCCGTGAATGCCAGCGTCGCATGACACCATCTTTAAAGCCTGCAGGCCATCTACACCCGATCGATCCACCCCCTACACCGTATGATCAAGTGGGAGTGGACCTACTAGGCCCGTTTCCTTTGTCTTCTTCCAGCAACAAATGGATTATTGTCGCAACCGAATACTTGACGCGTTACGCTGAGACGAAGTCATTGCCACGAGGGACCGCACATGAAGTTACCAGTTTTTTTAATGCATCAAATTGTGCTACGGCATGCCGCCCCATCAATTGTCATCACTGATCGAGGGACATCATTCACAGCGAAGCTCTTGGATGATATCTTCAGGTTGAATTATACAATCAAACGAAAGAGCACTGCGTATCACTCTTAGAATAATGGTTTAACAGAAAGGCTAAACTGAACGCTAGCCGACATGATCTCTATGTACGTGGATGTGCAGCACAAAACGTGGGACGACATCCTGTCGTACGTAACACGTGCGTACAACCCTGGAACGCAGGAAACTAGACGCTTCACGCCATTTCGGCTCGTTTATGGTCGAGATGTCAGAACTATGCTTGACGCCACGATTCCGTATGACGACAACGACAAGCTTGACCAATTAGCCCCCGACATCAATGAGTATATTCAGCACGCTGAAGAAGCACGTCAACTGGCCCGTGTGCACATCCGAACTCCACAGTACGCAGATGCACGGCGGTACAACATCCACCATCGAGAAGTTAGTTATGAACCTGGTGACCAAGTTTGGGTTTGGACACCCATTAGGCGGCGAGGTCCCAGTGAGAAACACTTGAGGAAGTACCTTGGACTTTACAAAGTACTCAGACGTGTGAGCGGCGTGAACTACGAAGTGGTTCCAGCCAGAGGCTCACCATCATCCCAGCACAGGTTACCACGCCCAGAGACTGTGTACACGTAGTCCGCTTAAAACCATACTTTACGCGGTGATGCGAATTTTTTTCTTGTGCCAGTGAACTCTTCATGTGAACAGTGAATGCCGTTTAATTCTGATTGCCGGGCCAAAGACGCATTTTATCTCGTGCACTAATTTGTTTAATGTTTCTTTATGTTGCCTACTTCGACCCACTGCTGTGCACACTTTTGTTTGAGCATCAGGTCGATGCTCTCTTGGGTGGAAGAGTAATTCGACTTGGTGTTCTATGTGAGTGGACAGTGAGCCAGTTCTGTGCCAGTGAACAAAGAAGACGAAGACTAGCAACCCGTGTCAGTGGAGACGTCCTTCTGTCTTTCTTCGTGTCTCAGATTTTGACAGTTGCGTCTCCTTGTATGTTTCTGCGAGCTCCTAGCGCGTGACAATATATTTGAACTTCGTGTCTTTTCAACAGCCATTCCTAAAGGTTATAGAAGTTTTTACTAAATAAATTAAATAAGGGCGCACTGCTTACATGTATACTATATAATCAACATGCCATACTACAATAAAGCACACTGACGTTTGACTCACCGAAAACGTTTGAAGCAAAGCATGCAGCAAATAAGACGATTATCACATTCATTAGGGCAGAGCAAAGCAACTCCTAATTGCGTTTTCTAAAGTGAAATTCTGGATATCAGGTTTTCTTACCCCGACTTTATGTAATGTTTTCCTTGAAACTGGTCAAACAATGCAATGAACGCAGGATACGTTTAAGTGATCTCATAATGTATAATGCCATGCGGCTTTTACACAAAAGCAAGCGCTCCCTTTCGGCGACGCAGGCCGAAATTGGAGTTCTCTTCGTAAGTAAAATGCGCTCTTACAACAATGAATTGCACCTGCGTTGTGTACATTAGCTAGGCTATTGTAGACACCAAAAGAGCGGGATCAGAGCTTTGTGATCATCGTTTTCAGATGCGATAACTCTATGCCGACGCTTGTAACACTACAGAACTCTGGAATAAGCAGTTTTTGCTAAAAGCAGCTAAGTAATAAAGTGTTTAACAACGTCACCCTGAAAAGCTGAAATTGGGCACAGAAAATACTTTAAATAGTATTCCGGTGTATAATATTTATGCCAAACAGTTTAAATGCGTTTTGGATGCCAGTCGTATAAAATATTGTAATGCGAAAGTGTATAAATTGCGAAAATGTCCATCAATAAAACAAAGTGCGCAATTCAAGAAAATAATACACCAACGTCATTTAAATTGATCTTCATGGCTCTATCGACTACTGCAAAACAAGTTAACAGTTGCTAAGAAAGAACTATCAGAACCCATTGTTTCAATTTCGTTTTGGTCACAAAATTCACCACTTTATAGGACGAATGAAGCAACCTTGAAGAGGCGACAGTATTTGCTATTGATGGAAAATTTTTTGTCCGACACCCTACTATCGGTTTGTGACTTTCTCTGTCATAATTTCTAATATTTTATGCAGCAATGCAAATATGATTTATTTGCTAATAAACTGAAAGAAAAAAAAGTGTTCAATAAAAAAAGCGGCTAGGTAACTAACTTTGAAACTATTTAGGGCTTGTGATGTGTTGTAAATGAAATAACAGATAAAAATGGATGTAAATTGCTTCCTTGCAGACACTCAGATGCTGTTTTTGAGGTGAAGCACCTAAAGGTCAAGTGTTCCGCTCCGATTTCCGTTGTCCAGGCTTGCACGTGCCAGGATTACTGACCGCGAGCGCTCCGATCGTAGGTAGAAGAGGAGAGCGATTATCGCGATTGCGCTCGTGGCACGCTGTTATGTTTTGTTGCGGCAGCTCAAGAGCTAAGTAGTGCACTCACTTTTGGCTCTCTCCATTTTGGTCGTGGAGTGCATTTCGACATAAATACAGACCTAAATAAATAAATAAATAAATAAATGAATGAATAAAGTAAGCAAGGATGGGTGTAAATAGTCCCCAGAGTTTCACCCACTCGCCATCATTCACCTCGTGAATATTCTGCGATTTTCGTAAGAGCGTGAGACACTTTTCATTAACTGTGGCACAGCGATTAGAGTATCTTCTGTGTGAATGTAAGTGGTAAAGTCTAAAAGCATGAAGTACGGTTTTATCGATAGTATTGAACAACATTTCATGTTATATTGTGTAGTATATGCGACATTGTGTGCGTCTAGGTACATAAATATCAATCGTAATCTTTGCTAAACACTTCCTCCTCCTTGAAACTCTAGCGAAAAATTGAGGTGCACTTCGTATGCCTCAGCTAGCACCTAACCACTTTAAGGATTAGAAAAGTGCGTTTTGAACTTTCAATTATCTTTTGGCAAAATTGTTGACATTACAGAAAAAATCTACTGGCCCAGATTTTGAAGCTCTCCTTAATTCCGTACTGAAGTATTGGCTACAAAGACGTAAATAAGCGAAATTTTAATGATTCAAAGGACAAAACTTTTGGACTGCTTAGTCGGAGCCTTCATTATTTGAGGACGTTCCTGGATTGAAGCGATCATTTGAGATGACTAGCAAATGTACTAGTGCCCTTGCAGGTATCAGTTTGGTTGTTGTGGCTTCTCCTCCCCAGAAAATGTTTCGCTTCTTGTGGTAAATGAATACAATAAACGCGATCACGCTACATGTAATGGTTTAGGCATCTTGTCTTTTTCCGAGTGCCCACCCAGTAGCGAGTAAACTTCTTCGAGAGTTCTAAAGGTAGGCCTCAACGTCTTCCAGTTATATATTTCATCAATGCTTAGTTTCTTGTGCAGCAAAGAAGTTTCAGCCTATTTTAAGTGACTCCAAGGAGTAAATTTACATTCATAAATAAACCGAGGAAAATATGTATTAATATTATCAAGCGAAGGTTGATGGCCCTCAAACGCTGAGGTGACATTGACGTGGCCAATTTGCTATCAAACGTCAAGTTGTTAGGGTGAACATTGCAGTTCTACGCACTGTTATGTTCTACCTGGACACATCGATGAAGACACCATTACCGAGGAGGGTATTAGGTGAGAAGTAGTTCTCGTGCACACATAAAGTCTTCATACTTCATTGTACAAAAGAACCCATTACTTTTCTCACGAGTGGTCTTCACTGCAATGCGCCTTGAGAGCAAGCCAGCTTGCAAAGACCAAGCTAAATAACCCCCATTCGCTGAAAGGCAGTGCTCATGTAAAATGTGCGTGGGCTTGACCTTCAATTGTGCATGTGAGGATAGCTATTGAAATATGGGTGCATGGCGGAGTACACAACTCAAGGTGTTTGAACCGCGATGTCACTATTTCTCGATTAGATTAGATTAGATTTGTGGGGTTTAACGTCCCAAAACCACCATGTGATTATGAGAGACGCCGTAGTGGAGGGCTCCGGAAATTTTGACCACCTGGGGTTCTTTAACGTGCACCCAAATCTGAGTACACGGGCTTACAACATTTCCGCCTCCATCGGAAATGCAGCCGCCGCAGCCGGGATATGAACCCGCGACCTGCGGGTCAGCAGCCGAGTACCTTACCCACTAGACCACCGCGGCGGAGCAAAGTCACTATTTCTCGCCGAGACTTCTGTGTAATATATGCTGTGTATTTTTATAGCATACAAATCATCATAATATATAACATACGAGCATGAAACAACTTTTTAATATCGAATGTGTTGACAGGATCTTACAAAACAAAAGGGTCGTCTTCGGAGGTACAGTCTATTTTTTATTACTCTGCTGCGAACCGCACCACACTCTAAGCGTGTCACAAAAGATGCTCTGGCCGCACGCATCACTTCATCATAGAGTTCTACAAAGTTACAAAGTTATTCTTGAGATCCCTCCCTCCTATTCTCGTGAGTCCTGAGGAAGCAGAGTAAAGGGAAACTGTGAAGGGGCCACAGCGCATGCATGGACGAGAGGCAAAGAGATGCCCAATGAAAGCGCTGATATTTGGTCCATATTGCTGCCCTTTGAAATAAAGAGTATTCTTATTTACACATCTGCCTTCTTTTCAAGCCATTTCGACCGAGTATTTGTTGACACCAATTTCGTCTCGCGAAGTGCACCGCTGGTAGTGTGGCTGGTTTTCGCGGGCCGCCTCCTAGGTTTGAACGTTCTTTTCATCATGGTAGCTCCACGACTGCCGCAGCGTGTTCACTTTTGTGGCGTAGCTCGTTATGTTGCTCTGTAATGATTTCCGAGCTCCGTGCAGACTGAAGTGTGAGTTTTGAGTCTAGTTGCTGGTTTTCACTTCGACCGAGGTCCGAAAGTCCTACAGCCAACCGGTCACTGTTGAGGTCGAGTGTCAGAGAACCATATTCACATGTTTCAGTACGCTTGTGTAGGACTGTGAGAAAGACTCGACCGATTCCCTCACTTCCTGCTTTCGCGATTGAATGTAGCCTTTCAAAATTGAAGTTTTGTGTACAGTACAAAGTGTATTTCGAATCTGCTTTTCACTCTTGCGTGATCCGCAAGGTCAGTGATTGTCAGGCTTAGTGACGCCGGTGCGTCTTCGGCTTTTATCTCTATTGCGTACAGAACATGTTCACCTGTGTATCTCCAACACGAAGGTGAAGTCTTCACACAATACATTAGTGGTCCCACCTTGCTATTCAACGTTCCCGTATTTGGGTCTCGGAAGTCCAGCTTATCTGGAAGTACGAAAGTGAACGGGTTTCGGGCCTGCTGCAGCTGCTTGTTGAGCGTCATTTTTCCTTCCGTCGAGCATGTTGGTCGTTTCGTGGCTCTCACGGGTTGCTAGGCGACCTCTTGTTTACCGCTGTCTTCATGTCGAGTTGTCGAGATGTTGGAGAAAGACTGAGAGACATCAGTTTCAAACGAGAGAACTAACGATACGTTTATTATTCCGCCACGTAGAGCGTCTATCCTCGAAGCACCTGCAGCCGTCCCATACTTTCTAGCCGTATCGCCCCATCATCAGGTATGTGGCGCCCTCTCTGGATATTGTTGAGAGTTATCATGAGAAGACGGAGTTAAAGGTGCTTACACATTGCGATAGAAAGCAAGACTGCCATAGTAGCTTATCGCTTGAAAAATTTCTAAACCACCCAAAGGTCTAGTTCTGGATTACTACAATGTAATCGGTAAACTGAGTGACTTGTGTCAATAAAAGTGTCCCATACGGCTGCAGTCTTTGCAGTAAGTAGTGTGCTTTAAACCACAAGCGATTACGCGTGCGCAATGTCGAACTTGCTATGCAAACGCTACATGGCCTTAAAATAGCAGTGCCACCAAATTTCAGGCGCGAGATGTGGCGTTCATTTCATTGCTTGATAAGCATGACTTTTTTAGCGACATGCGAAGGATATTTGTTAAGCAAAAGTTATTCAACTTCGAATGCAAAGAGCTTCCAAAAGACATGACAGTATTTTTACGTGTTCAGAGAGCTCCTAGACCATGCCTCCAGCACTGAGGGAGAATGAGCGAGCAGTGAAGACATCGACCATCTTACTGTCGTCATCATGGTGTCTACATATCTTTCGGCGATATCTGGTTGCCATGAAACGGCTTCCCTTGCTTTGAAAGAAAGAAATTTATGTAGCGCGAGGTGAAAAAATGAACACAGGAAAGAATAGACTGAGAAGAGAGAGGGCTACTAGCAACAACATGTTTATTTTTGACCTCCAAGCCGCTTTTAAGCCATAATCGTCAGGCGAGCAAGTAGATAAGCACGTGTAATTCAGATACATGCACGACAATGCAATCTACCTACAAGAAAAAACGATAAATAGGACAACGATAAAACCTCACAGATAAAATCACGTATCACTGTGTACACAGGAACGCCAGTTCCTTGGGTGACAAGGCAATTGAAGGCTTGCCAATACACACATATCCAAGAGCATCAGTAAGTTCGGCTTCTATGATCAACCGAGTCATCTCATCCTTATGCCGACCAACAATGATTATGCCGACCAACGAAAATAAACATGTTGTTGCTAGTAGCGCTCTGTCTTCTCAGTCTATTCTTTCCTGTGTTCGTTTTTTCCGCCTAGCGCTACATAAATTTCTTTCAAATGTTTCACCAACAAGCCCACATCGCCACTCTTGTCCCTTGCTTTGTTTTTCTTCGTTTGTGCTGTGTGTTCGTGTTAGTTCTTGCCTTTTGTTGTACCAATTCGATAGATTTGTAGCGAAGTTGTGAGCGTGAATGTGTTTGTCTGAAGCTACGGTCATCGCGAACAAGAAACACGCACGCAACGTGCATATTCTTGCCGGACAGTGTACCCCAAGTGTTCGTATTCGAGTGCCTCGTCACGTTGCTAAGACTTAACCAAAAATTACTGGCCGCGCCTCGAATCACCACAATTTCATATTCGTCAGTGTTCATATTGTCGCTTGTCGGCGCTGATGATGGCAGTCACGACAATTGGTTAGCAAAGATATGCCTATACACGTTCGCGCCGAGCATACGAAATGTTAACTGAAGTTCAAGGCACCATTTTCTGTGGCCACGTCATCACTAGGAGAGGGACTTCGGCAGGTGGCTATTTGGCAACGCTGAAAGCAGACGGGCGTTCTAACCGTCTTGAACTGCGTTGAATATTGGTCATACTAATCGATTTCACATATAACATTTCTTACTACTGCATAATTACTACCGAATCCTTACTATAGTAGTGATATCTACAAGTTGACGAAAAAAAAGTGACCTTCAAGTGGAATGAAGTAAGTGAAATGAAGGTGAGTCACTGCTCCTTTAAGGAAATACAAGAAGTAACAAGCGTACTATTTCTAACGGGTGCCTGGCTTAGAAACACGAAGAGAATTGGAGGTTCAATATACTGTGGCGGAAGTTTTCAGGCAGTTTTCTTCCTTTTATTTAATGGTAGCCGTTTTCTAACTTCATATATGTGACAGAAATGCGTCAAAAATATCTCAGTTAACACTGCCCAAAATAGTTCTTTTTAAAAATACTTCGTTTCTAAAATGGTGAGCTTGCGCTTATTCACACAAGCTTTGAAGCAGCAATGTTGGACGATTGTTAAGTCTAACAAAACCACCAATAACCTAGAAACACCCAAGCAACAACCAGCTGGGGCCCAGCATTAACCTAAAGACAACAATGTCAAGAACACAGCTAATAACCTAGCAGGTACCTAGAAACAACTTAGCCCTAAATAAGCGAAATCGTAGCTTCCACCAAGAAACAACCTATTATCTCCTAGCTATAGCTTAGAAAAAGCCTTAAAGCAAGCTAGAAAGTCGCTCGCCAAAGTTTAGCAAGAACCTACAAGTAAGCGGGCTAAAATTCCGAATCATGTGAGGCTTGAGTCACCTCCACTGGCTCAAGCCTCACAGGACCCTTTGCCAAATTCACCCATTTTTTCGTGTGAGTACAGTTTGGTAGTTTCTTGCAAGTTCGTTTCTCTTAATTCTTGTGTCAAACGTTACATGCTTTTTAACATACGTTAAAAAAACACATATTTTATTAAAGTTGTGTATAACAAAGAAAAGCGTTTCTTTTCTTTATTTATTTAGCACTCTTTTCAAGAACAATCTTAACAATAATGAGGGACACACAATTTGCTTATTCTTTATGGCAATATTATGAATATAGCACAGAGAAAAAAAAATCGCTTGTGCGAAATTCTAGAGAAAAGAATTATTACAATCCGCATGCTTGTTTGCCGTAAGACTGTGTCCTTGGGGATCTACAAAGACTAGGCACTTTAGGCGTCCAGTGCACCACGAATGATTATTCTCCAACTCACATTGTTTTTTACATATCCCTCCAGCCAAAGCGCATTATTTATTCTTTCCTGCAATATCATGAAGAAACAACCTCAAACAATATTATTACCGTTGAAGAACACTGCATGCACGAAAATTTATTACCAGATAAGGCAATTATAGAACATACCTAAGGAAAACCTAGTTAAGGTCATTTTCGTAGAAGTGAAATTGTGTATAAATCTAAATTTATTCTTTATATGTGCCAATAGTATCTATCAGTATTACATTGCTCAATCAATACGTTTCATTTCAAATGTCGTTCAAATAGCTTCCTGAGGTAACACTCAAAAATCGTGTGACGAATGCATTGTAGGACACGTTTCTGAGGAAACCAGCCACGCATCTTAGTGGCGACAGGTTGCACCAGGCTGCGTTCAAAATGGTCACAGGTGACCTGCGGCTCAAGGCATGGCAGTTTCCCAGAAGTGGTAGCGAAGCCAGTCGAGGAACATCAATGACCAATTGACCTGCGCAGCTTAGGAGGATTCTAAAACGCTCCCGGGTAATTGTAGGACGTAACCTTACACACAGGTTACCGCAAAGTTAAAACACAGCTGGAAACCGCTTTGAATAAAAGGGCATTGCTCAGGCGTGGTATAGGGTGAAAAAATCAAGTTAGCGCATGTAGTATGGCTTGGCGAGAAAATAAGAGCCCACCAGGCATCACGCCATATCAACAACGCCACGAGTAGGTAGTTTAAAACTGCCCATCAAAATTTTAGCATGCTTGGCCTCATCAAGACATCTCTCCTTTTATTATAGACAACCCTATAATGAACAAAGTTATGCGACGACCTGTATGCTTTTACCATACTACACACGCCCGTGGCAGCATGCGTTAGTAGATAACTGAGTGATCAGGCTGCTCAACTTAAAATTACTCCAAATCCCGCATAGTTTCACCTAACAAAGCATGGGCCAGTGGCTGCTCACGCTCGACATCGAGCGAGACTTCTACTTGAAAATACAAGGTCTCTATTATATTACATGCAAGCTTCTTGAGGCAATGGGTAACACCATGCAAGAAAGGGATAATGGCAATACGCTTCTTCTCGCGAACCTTTCCATTTTCAACGTAGTCTCTCCACCCAGGTATGAAGATTTGGATAGCTATTTAGCGCAAGCCACCATCGTATTTCTGAAAGGTCAGCCTTCGTCAAATTGATCTCTGAACGAACGTGAGTGTAGGCGTGCGCCTTTCTTGTATTATGCCAAATGAAGCGTAATTGCCGAACATTTGCCAATTTTTGTTTTTTGACGAAGCAGCTTCAAACCGCATGAAGCCAGAACAAACGCAAAGTACGAAGAACAGGCAAATCCATGCTAGGCCTATAATTCTCATGCTCGCTGAAGCGCCATGCGTTGAAGTTCACGCAGCCACAAGGGCTAGATTTCCCTCTAGTCTATATACAAGAAACTATGCTGTGAATCACCAAACGGGGCCATGCTATAGTTAACTGTCGTATGCTATTAGAATTTTATGCTGTTGCTTGGTGTAACGCAGGAACATTTTAGCATGCTCTCGCACCAAATAGAAGTGGTCTTCCTCTTCTACTCCGAGCACTTTGATGATCGTATGAATTATAAAAAGAAAGCAAAAACACACAAAAACTGGAAAACACAAGAAAGAGCAAACAGAAAATTACAGATAAATGAAGAAGGTTGCCAAGTTGAACTCTCCTATGGCATCGCATCGCTAGTGCAGGCTGCCTAAAGTTTTAGAAAAAAAAATAACTGACACTGGTAGGCTCTGTGACTGCACCTCAACGCAGCCATCTAACCCGCTAATCTTTGCGATGAAGGTTAATAAATCCTACGCGCTGTTTGCGAAAAAATCTAGCAAATACATCTTGGTGCAGTTGCCGAGCCCACGGTGCTGTCTCGCCATTGCTGCCGAATGTGTTTCCGTTATTCAATTCTTGTTGATGTTGTCTGTAGATGTAGAAACTAACCCTGGCCCTCGCGGATACGATGCCGTGTTGACAGAACTTCAGACAATAGCCGCAGCCCAATGCAAAGTAATTACCGAAGTTCAGAGCCTCAAATCTCCGCTAAGCACTACTGATGGAACATTAACGGATTTATGTAAACGGATGACTGACCTAGAAGCACACTACCAGGCCCTTATTCCTATCCAAAACGACATTGAAAAGATGGGGGCAGACACAAGCAGCATGTCTCGCAAGATCGAGGAGTTAGTAGACTGCCTGGACGACGCGGAGAATCGTTCACGTCGAAACAACCTCATCTTTTATGGCATCTCTGACCCTACTGACAGCGAAACATGGAACGATTACGAAAAAATAATTATCGATTTCTGCCATAATAATCTAGAAATAACCGTAAGGACCTCATGACTTCGAAAGAGCTCATCGCCTTGGTCGTCATTTGCTCGGTATAAATCAACCTATAATCGTGAAATTCGCATGTTACAAAACAAACGACTCGATCCAATCAAATGGCTGGAAATGAAGAAATACCAACTTTAGCATTGGAGAGGACTTTTCGCTCACCGTTCCACACGCGCGAAAACAATCAATAGCATTTGCCAAGACTAAATCTGCTAAGTTCTCCTTGTGGTATAAAACCCTGCACATCGGTCTGCAACGTTATAATTTTGATAAATTGTCTAGCACAGTTAAAGAAATCGCATAGCAATCATCCTGTCACCATGTACCTACAAACCGACAACGCCTGGCACTTGCCAAACCACTCTCATTTTCCGTAATATTTACAAACATCTGCAGTTTCCTTCCAAAGCGCGAACTCTTATCAAACATTGTTTTGTCATCCGAAAGCAATATACTGGTACTAACTGAAACTTGGCTCAACGATAACGTTTCAGACGCTGAAATTCTGACTGACTTACCTGAATTCCGCGTGCATTGTGGCGACCGAAAGTGTACTAGAGGGGCAGGTGTTCTGGTTTCAATTCACCAAGGTATATTATGTTCAGTTGTACACGTCACATTCGATATTGAATCATTATGGCTCATTTGTCACGCTCCTCCCCTAACAGTATTTCTTGGCGTTTGTTATAGGCCCCCGCATACTAATCCAGACATTTGTAGGCACCTAAACAATAGCCTAAGGCAACTTGTCGCCACTTACCTCAATGCTCGCATCCTTCTCTTTGGCAACTTCAATTACCCGAACATCGAATGGCATAACCTAGGCATTTCCTTATTAATATTATTTCATGCAGAGACTAAAAATTTCATTGATGTATGTTCAAATTTTAACTTAAGTCAGTCTCGGAACCAGCACTTGTTATGCAAGAAACAGCAATCATCCTAGACCTAATACTAACTAACAGTCCTGAGAACCTTTCAACTATCAATTATCTCCCAGAAATCAGTGACCATAAAATCATACATGCCCTACTCTCATTCAGTTGCACTCCAAAGCACACATCCGCAAAAACATTATGCCTTTACGACCGGGGAAACTACGATGCAATAACTGAAGACCTTAACACCTTTTTTTCTGAGTACAATTCAGTGTTTTCCACTCGCACAATACATGAAAAGTGGTCAATATTCAAAAACGCATTAAGTGTGCTCACTAACATCTTCATTCCGAGGGTTACCTTTCATACTAATCACAATAAGCGATGGTTTTCTGTGCGTTTAAAACGGCTGGAAAATAAAACAGAAATGGCTGTTCCGTTCGGCCAAACGCTGTGACACCCGAAGTGACAGGGATAAATACTTTGAAGTTGAAAAATCATATCTAATTGAGATCCGGAACGCCAAGCATACATTTTATCACGATGACTTACCAAAGCTACTAACCAGCAACCCCAAGAAATTTTGGCAACTTTTAAATCCAAAGCAGACTCACGACATCACACTGACTAACGACGCGCACGAACCAGTGACGGACCTTAAATTTGGGGAAATATTTAACACTGCATTCGCCTCTATCTTTACTCAAGAACTTGACGCACCTTCACAGTCACCCTCAGTTAACATCGAAGCATTCATGCCAACTATCTCATTTTTCGAAGAAGGCATAGCGTCCGTAATCGATAACATGAAGCTTTCGTCATCAGCCGGTATGGACTCAATAAATTCTAAGCTACTAAAGATTGGTAAATCAATTTGTGCCGCCTATTTATCTTTGAATTTTTCACAGTCACTCGCCCCAGAAGTCATTCCAGATGACTGGAAAACGGGGAAGGTCGTTCCAGTGTACAAATCAGGTAACAGAGACTCACCCTTGAACTAACACCCAATTTCGTTAACTAGTGTACCCTGTAAAATCATGGAACACGTCATTTGCTCTCAAATCGCAAGTTTCTTGGACTTATGTAATTTTTTTTCATCGATCACAACATGGGTTTCGTAAAGGTCACTCCTGCGAAATACAATTACAAACAGACTGGTGTAGTTTTTCTAGACTAAGTGAAAGCTTTCGAAGAAGTTCCTCACCGCCGCCTTTTGCTAAAACTTTCACACCTTCACCTAGACCCTAACATTCTTCGTTGGATTGAACAGTTTCTCACCAACCGCTCTCAGTCAGTCTTTGTTAATGGTCACCTACCTAACTCTCTCCCAGTCACATCAGGCGTTCACCAAGGATCTGTCCTTGGTCTCCTTCTATTCCTAATTTATATCAACGACTTGCGCGATCATGTATCCTGCAGCATTCGTATGTTCGCGGACGACTGTGCCATTTATCACACTATCAGTAATCAGCATGATCACCTGTATCTCGAAACCAATCTTAACGGTGTGCTTAAGTGGTGTAACACTTGGTTAATGACCCTTAATTCTTCCAAATGTAAACTTGTGTCCTTTTCACGTCGCCACAGCTCATATCGCTTCCAGTATTCCAACGTTAACACCGCAATTGAATCAGTACCATCTTATGAATATCTTGGAATAACCTTGTCTTATGATTTATCATGGAGTACCCGTATAGCTAATGTAGTTTCAGCATATAATAAAGCACTTGGTTTTCTCAAACGCCATCTCCGCCTAGCCCCCCTACATGTAAAATTACATGCGTACAAATCTTTAATCAGAACGAAATTAGAATATGCATCTGCCATATGGAGCGCACATCAAACGTATTTAATGAATGCATTAGAAGCGACGCCCCGCCGCGGTGGTCTAGTGGTTAAGGTACTCGGCTGCTGACCCGCATGTCGCGGGATCGAATCCCGGCTGCGGCGGCTGCATTTCCGATGGAGGCGGAAATGTTGTAGGCCCGTGTGCTCAGATTTGGGTGCACGGTAAAGAACCCCAGGTGGTCAAAATTTCCGGAGCCCTCCACTACGGCGTCTCTCATAATCATATGGTGGTTTTGGGACGTTAAACCCCACAAATCAATCGAATGCATTAGAAGCAGTACAAAACCGTGCTGCCAGATTCGTTCACTCATCTTACTCGTACGATATCAGTAATTCATCTTTGAAAGTGAAATGTGGACTTCCAACCCTTTCATTGCGCCACCGCACTGCAACTCTCGTACTTCATCGAAAATTATTTCATTCTTCCCTTAATCAGCCACCTTATATAGCAGCCGCAGCACGCATATCTCATCGAACCAGTCATCCATTTGAGGTTGCCCGCCCATCATCGTGCACCACTGCTTTTTCTGCCTCGTTCTTTTTTCGAGCAGCCACGGACTGGAACGGCCTCCCCCGGGACATCGCCAACATCGCCTCATCATCTGCCTTTCAAGACGGTATTATTTATCATCTTCAATCCTAAAACAACTTTTACTGCTTATTGTTAACCTAAATAAAACCCCACTTTTTATGTTATGCCCCTTCTAGAAAGGGGGTCTTTTAAGGTAATAAACTGAACTAAACGGAACTGAAGCACACCGATGCCTGACTTCGGTATAATAGGGAAAGTTGTTATGAACTAATAGCTACTGAATGTTGTGGTGGAGTAGCTATGAGTCACCGCAGCGACCGTTGTTTGTCGTAGCTATTGCGCACGACGAGAAAAACAAAACTTGGCCTTGTTCCACTCAATGTGAAGTTTGTGTAGACAGTGGAGATATGGTTCTCGTGTGTTTACTCTGCGAGTTCCTGTTATTACTTTCATATTTGATCATATTGGTTCCCTGGGTTTCTATTGTGATTTTCTGTTTCTGTGAGATGAGTAATTTTATTATAATGTTTGTGTATACGTTACTTCCAAAGTCGATGTGCACGGGAGAGGAAGTGTGACTTCCCTAGGCTCCGGCTACATATACTTAAGGCCCTGGTCACCCTTTCCAGCTTCACTGTGTAGGTGCTATTTCCGACCGATGCAGTTAAGCCATCTATGTCGTATTTGGAAACCTGAAAATGTGAAGTTCTGAGACTAATCTGTCGTTCGAAAAGCCCCATATCACCTCCGCAACTGAAACAATGGAATAGCGGGATTTAAAATCAGGCATTGTGCGTTATAGTCAGATATTCTGCAATGAAGCCACATTGGTGCTCGAAACTTCTTTGCGAAAAAAAAAACAAATACAGACGTGTATCATAGAGACCCTTCACTCTAATAGAGCAGACTTGGCGTTGTAGCATAGTAAAATATCACTAAAACTGACGCCATTAGAGTCGCGCAATGCGAGGGTGGTTAAAAGCTTGCTATCTATTTGAAAAGACGCCTGAACCACACTTTGTTGTGATGATCAGCCGCAGAATCAACAATGGGTGAATCAACCTAAGAGCGCATGTTGTTTTAGAAGCACGTAGTGCACTTCACAAAAATCGTGAAATCTGGTGTTGGCGTTCCTCCTCTGCTTCGCGAAATAACGATCGCTACGACGTTGCGTGTACCATGTAACTTCTCTTGCAGTAGCTGCCATTTCCGAGTTTACAACCGCCTCCAGGCAAGGCGTCCTTCCCGCTTACACCACGATTGTAGCGCTTGTTGCTCACAGACTTGTAATTTCACAGTGGAGCTGTTACAGATTATTTAGACAATTAGGGTTGATTTAGCACTCTTTTGTTTAAAAACATTGCATTGCTGAGTAACTCAGGGGACGAATTGCAACTCATGATTACGGACTTAGACAAGGAGAGCAGAAAGGTGGGTCTTGAAATTAATCTGCAGAAAACGAAAGTAATGTACAACAACCTCGGAAAGGAGCAGCGCTTCGAGATAGGTAATAGTGCACTTGAAGTTGTAAAAGAATATGTCTACTTAGGGCAGGTAATAACCACAGAGCCTAACCACGAGATTGAAGTAACTAGAAGAATAAGAATGGGGTGGAGCACATTCGGCAAGCACTCTCAAATTATGACAGGTAGATTGCCACTATCCCTCAAGAGGAAGGTATATATCAGCTGTATCTTGCCGGTACTTAGCTACGGAGCAAAAACCTGGAGACTTACAAAGAGGGTTCAGCTTAAATTGAGGACGACGCAGCGAGCAATGGAAAGAAAAATGGTAGGTGTAACCTTAAGAGACAAGAAGAGAGCAGAGTGGATTAGGGGACAAACGGGGGTTAAGGACATCATAGTTGAAATAAAGAACAGAAAATGAACATGGGCCGGGCATGTAGCGCATAGACAGGATAACCATTAAGGGTCATTAAGGGTAACTAACTAAATTCCCAGAGAAGGGAAGCGGGTTAGGAGAGACAGAAGGTTAGCTGGGCAGATGATATTAAGAATTTTGCGGGTATAAATTGGCAGCAGCAAGCACAGGACCGGGTTAACTGGCGGAACATGGGAGAGGCTTTTGTCCTGCAGTGGACGTAGTCAGGCTGATGATGATGATGATGATGTTTAAAAACACAATCAAACACGCAGGTAATGCTAAGCAGCACCCGCTAATAATTACTTGTGTTTTGTTAAGTTCTTGGTCAGTGTGCTATGCGGCTGGTATATTTTATTTTCTTGTCCTGCAGATAATATTTTGAAAGATTTTCCAAGGCCACGCAAGTGTTTTGTTCGAAGCTACTTGATGGCAAATAACTATAATTAATAAGTTAGCGAACCACCTGTGTCATCGTTTCCGAAGGAGATTGGCTTTCTCAACGCAAGAATTTTGTTCCTGAGCCTGTTTTTTCATCCACTGTTGTTTTGTAGCTTTTGTTGCTGCCCATGCATGTTTTTGGTTATTTACGTAACTCGGTGATGGCTTTTGCAAAGGTGCACGATCAATTACAGATATTCGCTTCGCTATGGTAAATATATTATTGACAGCAAGCACTGTTTGTGGGGTGTAGTCGTCAGTACTTACGTGTTTCAGTGCGTCATTGTATGAGATAGTGCCAACTTGAGCCTAATTTCGAAAGTGATTCACTACCAGCCAGCCTGACAGCAAGTTCTAACATGCTGTCTGCCGATAGTCGAACGCTTGGAGTATCCGTAGAAAATTCCTTACTTGTATGTATCGCAGAAATAGGAAAAATCCCACTTCTTACCAGTAGTCCGCAGACAAAAAACCATGTCTCGCCCAGATCTTCTATATTGCGAATAGCTCTAATGAAACATTGTGTGTTTTGCCACTAAATGGCTTCTTCTTTTTGTTAAGAGCACGGACACCAACTCAATCTTCGTTGATAGGAACTACTCGAAGTCCAGGAGACAGACACTGGAAGTCTCACATAAAATGCCCTCTGAATAGAACACGGAATAACACGTTTAATATAGAATGGTTGCAAAACTCTGCTGATTGACAATATTGATGGAGTGGTGGAACGTTGAGATATTTCTTTTCTTTTTTTTGGGAGGGGGTGATAACTATTTGATTGAATTTTGCGCCGGAAGACACACTGTATCTTATTATAATTTTTTCAGGTTTACGGTATTTTAGACCTCTAGGGTTCTTCAACGTGCACCAAAATGCAAGCGTGCGGGCTTTAGCATTTCACCTTTATCGAAGTGCAGCCGCCATGGCTGAAATGGGAGGACCACAGTGAAGCATCATAACATTGCCACCATAGTTCTTTGAGAAGTAGAGTGTACTATTTGGCAGTGCGTATAAACTACATGGTCGTCTTCAGTCAGCTAGGAGTTGCCGAAGTACGGAAAGCATAAAATCTCTGGAGGACGCTTTAGCTTCGCCTTGCCCAGTAGTTCGCGATAGGGTAATCTCGTCTCATGCGCATCGCCTTCTGTACTGAAAGCCCTCTCCGGTTCTCCGAGTATACCTCAAACGTACCGTGAGGACACGAATGACGCTGTGCGTAACATTGGCCGCTCCAAAGTATTATTGAATGCACGTCGGGAGCAATAATTACCGCATAGCCAAATATTACCCCTTATGTGAATCAGTGAAGAGCACGCTGAGCGTTGGAGGGCAGCATGTTAACTTAAGCAGATGTTCACCTTGTTGCTAATCTGCTGCTGATGATGACAAGTATGTCTAAGCGTATAACATATTTTGACCCCTCAGAAGATTTAACACCTCTGCAACGCAAAGTATGATGCTTAAGGAGACTCCTTTCTATACATCACACATATAGTGTTTTTAAAGAATGTTTCATTCTGTTAGCGCCATTTTATCTTCATTATAACGCACATTCTCACAAACTCTATGAAAGAAAAAGTTTACTAAATATTCTGCGTGGTACATCATCTGCTTGCCACGAAGGTGGCTCAGTTTTTATTCTCACTCGAATTCAGAAAAATTTTTTTCATCCTGATCACACCTTTCTCGTTTTTTTTTGCTCATGGACGAGGTGACAATCTTTCACTAATTATCGACGACGCTAATGCCTACATGAACGCGACACCAACCCGGTAGGGAGAATTTTTGCGGAAAGAGCAGGGTCACGTAGACAACTATGTCTTTGGCGTGAACAAACGCCTTTGACAAGCGGGTTTTTTTACTGCGAAAATTTGCCAACTACCTTTTTTGGTGTATCTTATTTTCATAACTCACTTCGTCTGTTTTTTGCTTGTTATATAAAACGTGACTGGATATAAGTTCACCAGTTTTCAAGCCAATGTAAATTGGTTAAATCAAGAGCGCCATGGTCGTCAAATGAGCGTGTTTTCTTCCGCTAATTTTCCCCATCAAATTAGATGGCTGATCGAAGCAATAGTAAATGGGGTACGTGACCTAAAAGCATTCTCATTTATGCTGCGTTGAAATAAGCTCAAAATTTGGCAAAAAATGCACTCTATTTTGATATGCTGTGGCGATAATTATCAGGTACCTAAATGTTGAGCGTTGGACATCGTGTGAAAACATACTTTTAATTTGTGCAATGCACATCTCTCTTTAAATCATAAAATGTGTGGTTCAATGCCTGGAAACAGCTTTAACGTTATGACGCAGGCCTTATTTGAGGGCTCCCAAAAGTTAGGTAACCTGATGTTTTTTAACGTGCACCTAAATATAAGTACGTGGTCCTCGCACATATTCACCTCTATGCGCAGACAATGCAGCCGCTGTGACCGGGATTCGATCCCACGACCCAATGGGTCGGCATTCCAAAATCACAACCGTTACATTACCATGGTGGGTAACATATATGAAAACATATGCTTCGTAGAGCAAGCTTTATTGCAGTTACACGATGAAGCAACCTGCCCAAAGGAAACACATGAAAAATGGCGTATCTACTTTGACTAGTGCACAGTGGCGACACAGCACCGCTGTCCATCTGGACATGTCATTCTTTGGTGTACAAGTCCGGGACAGGTATGTGAGACATTTCGGCATTTCCCTAGTATCGATGCACAGGTTCTCTTTTCCTCTGCGGGGAGAAAAACACACAATTAGAATAAAAAGCATTGCAACTCTTGTAGCACGGGATATAGCTTCGCCCACTATTCCTTGTATTCAATGAGGTAAGCTATCTCTCACTGTAAAATGAATATTTAGTTATTACACGATGGCCTAGTTTACCTGGTCGCTAAGAGTTCATATTACAGACTCGTTATTAGTTGGGCAGAATACATAGGCATGTCCCATTCATTCTAAAGTATTATTCATTAGTTTGATCAAACCTACAATGGGTGTACTCCCTGCATTGTTGGAAGAACTCTGTTTTTATACCTTGTTTTATATCGCCTACAGTGTATTGTGATCAATTGATCGCCATCATAAATTGCATATAATACTTTGATAGCACGTTAGTTAACTCAGCTGCCTATACCATTAAAGTTAGGGAAAGTCCCCCCCCCCCTCTGTCAACTATAGTACACAATAAGTGCACAATATTTGAGGGTTGCCCTCGTATGGTTCAGGACCGAATTTCAAAATGGAGGCGAAAATCCCTCCAGAAGGGGCACATACCCCCACTTCTAATGAGACGCTATATTCAACACGCAATATATTAAACTTTTTTCTTGCCTAATCAAATCGAGTCCTGTTTGTTCACTTGTTAAGGCAAGAGTGGTGAGACGTTCTTCGAACTTTCAAAGAATTTGCGTTTACTCAAAATTCCGCCCCAAGGCACCACAGATAAAAATACTAGGAAATTGTGCACATATCCAAATACTCTCATAAGTTGGGTTCCAAAACACCATCGCAGCATGAACCTGTAGTGAATCATGGGTAGTGCTCGAAGCTAAATGTATAAGGGCTTGCTTGGACGTTGGCGCCTATTTCGAAATCGCCGAAGAGTGGTAAAGTTTTTTTGCTTGGGATTTTACAGTGTATTCAATTATACTCGGTTACACAGCTCGCGAGCACATAGGCTGCAATCTAAAGCCCAAGTAGTTTATTTTCGTTCATAAATCAACTCAAAATCCTCATATGACACGTATGACACACATACAATGATCTCGTGTGTTCATACGAGAAGAATTAGGATTGCCAAAATACATGCCAAAATACTGGATACGAAGCATGCGTGCTAGGTGAAAAATTTATATAGGGAACCTTCGGGCTCAGCTCGTATCCAGGTCAAGTTAACTATGAAGCAATGAAATGGCCATGAAGTATGCTAAAATTACAGTCGAGACACAGAAGTTCTAGCTTATCCATAGTCGCGCATGTTTTTCTGCCACTGCCATCTTCAATTCAACTTGATTATCTCATTATGCATAATCGGCTAACATGAATAATAAAGAGGTATTTACCTTAACTGTCACAATCACTGTCCAAAAAGATGGTTTTAAACAACTTAAGATGTCTGCTGCTACAACAACAACAAAAAAAACTGTGAATGAGTCGAGCAAATGCCATTCTTGTCCGATTTTTGTTTTAGAATTTTTGACGAACGTCCAGTATACAGTTCATCATACGACTCCAAGTAACACCATCTCGCGGCCGAACAGTGAGGAAGGAAAATATCGGCTCCCGCTCTCAGTATATGTTTCCGACAGTTATTCAATGTGTGTCATTGAATGAATTACATCAATCGACGCATAACATCGAGGAAAACAAGGCTAGATCAATTTTCTGCGGTGGGTGAACTTTTCGTCATTTTACGAGACTTTTTGTGCCAACGACGCCGTTCTTGAGGTAAGACTACGCCGAGCCTGGTCAACGCCACACGGACGCGCGCCAAGTGGCTGTCGTCGGGGGCGAGTGGCCACGCGTTCGACATGCAAGTAATGATGGACGCACGTACTCTACGGTACACTCATCTCCTGATGAGTGTACCGTAGAGTACGTGCGGCAAGCAGCAGTTTCCAAGCGAATAATGACCAGATCCGCTGTTAGCGGGGACTCAGCCGGAGCTGGGCCTAACACGGACGCGGCGTCTAGAACATTTGAGAAAGGCAGTCAGGTCAAGAACAGAGTTACAAGGGTGTCCCGCATGCCCTACATGCCTAAGGATCACTTCAAGATTATCCTACGACCACGTGGCGGCATCAATATTAGCAAGATGGGTTCCACCAAAGTAGGTAAAGCCATCATAGAAGCTGCAAGGTTGGGCTCGAATCAGACGGCGTCAGACATCATCTGCCCCAACGTCAGCCAGAACATAATGATGGCGAGTACACCGGAGCGGGAAAATGCTGAGAGGTACGTGAGAATAAGATCAATAGACCTGGGCGGTCGCAATTATGAGATCAACGCCTATGAGGCTGCACCAGACGATATGCGCAAAGGAGTGATACAAATCATCGACATCGCCGTAGGGCCGGCGGAGCTTGAGAGAAATATTGTCAAGCCAAGAAACACCTTGGCGCTTGCGAATAAAAGAATTAAGAGTACCGGCACGGTGATCATCACCTTCGACGGTTACAGGGTTCAAAATTTCGTCAGGTATGGTGCAATCCTGGTGAAGTGTCCACTCTACAAGAAAATAATCGATATATGTTATGCTTGTGGCCGGCTAGGTCACAGAGCTGACGTGGGCCCCACTTCGGAAGAGTCCGTGTGTAGAGGATGTGGCGAAATAAACGTGATTAAGGAACACATGTGCCAACCCAGATGTGAACTTTGCGGTGGTCCACACCCCACGGCGGACAAGATGTGCAGACAGCGTTACACAATTCCATACGTTGTCAGAAGAAGAAGAAGTGAAAGAGCAATGGCAGCCAACGCTGAGAAGGAACAAGCCGACAATCCGTTGAACCTGCACTCATCCGAGCTGCACTCTACGGCATCAGCTCCAATGAATGACTCGAAGCCAACAGCAGCATCTCGCGGCAGGTCCAGGTCTCGAAATCGATCCCTATCCAGAGGAAAGAGTGTATCTAGATCGAGAAGAAGGAGTGCATGCAGGTCCAAATCCGTGGTGAGGTCTGGGAATCGGAGTCCATTGATCAACCCAGAATCCGAAGGAGGCATTGGTTCCACGTGGGCCGACAAAGTCAAGGGATTGGCAAGGACGGACAAGACGCCAACTACTAGAGGACAATCTTCCGACAACAGACGACTTGCCTGGGCCGATGGTGTGCGAACCGAACCGGTAAGTGTCATGCTTTGCGACCCACCCCCAGAGCAAAGTAGGGAAATACAGAGGCTTAAGAAAGAAAACAAAGAACTAAGGGAAATGAACAAAAATATGCTTACAGAATTAGCAGCAATAAAAACTTTTAAGTAAAACAAAGCAGGCCGAGAACAAAAACACGCCAAAGGAAACGCCAGTTCCCGCGTCTGTGGGAGATGGGGCCAAGTCGGCTAAGCGCAGAGCCGTCGCAAGTAAGCTCAAGAATATTGAAACGCACATTGAGGAAATGAAACAAACCCTAGCCTCATTTGTAGATAAAATGAAAATGTTCATGGACAGCGTTTCACAGTTGACAATGAGTGTGGGACAAATGCAGAGTACTATAAATGATCATAGGGAAGGGCTTAAGGCATTTAGCGAAAGAGTGAAAACTCTTGAAGAGATGAGTATATCCGGCAACGAAAGAGCGCAGCGTGGACCATCGTTCCTCACAGCCCCCATTATTCCCCCGACAGGGAATACGAATATCCAATATGGCCCACACTAAAAGAGAATTTTGAGTGTGGCAATGGAATTGCGGAGGGTACAACAACAAACGTGCCACACTCCAGCAATATCTCAGATCACCACAATCTAAGTCGGAGATAATAGCACTCAAAGAAACTGGGTACGGATACGTCACGCTCACTGGGTATAGAGCTATAGAGTGCGAAAACTATGGTAGAGGTTTATATGTGTTTGTAAATAGGCAGCTGACACACATCTCTCACGATCTAGGCATTTGGGACAAGAACTTAGAGTATCTCATGGTGGAGGTATTAGTGCCGGTCTCATACAAAAATCAAAGATGCAACAGCTTATTTGTCCTCAACATTTACAGCAACCCGAAGCAGTACAAGCAACAGTTCAAGATAATTTTCGAGAAAGCTACAAAACTCGCGGAAGATAGGCCTCTAAACATATTGGAGGACTTCAACGCTGCTCATGAACTCTGGGGATATACTGCGACAAACCCCATAGGCAGGAATCTATGGCATCATGCTGACGAGCAAGACCTGGTATTGAATACGGATAAAGGGTATCCCACAAGAATCGGCAATTCTGTCTGTAAAGACACCACACCCGACCTAACCTTTGTCAAGAACACAGAGCATCCCTTACGGACAAATACCGGTCATAACTTCGGCAGTGATCACAAGGTTCTCGAGGTTACGCTGGAGGTTGAGAAAGGCTGCACTCGAGAATTTGATGTTGTTGATTGGGATGTCTTTCACAGAATTAGAACGCAAAGCGAACCAAATGCTACCAAACCAAGCCTCAAAGAGTGGTGCGAATCCATCAGGAATGATATCAAATCGGCCTCAAGAAAGCTTCTCACGGACGCTAACGTCGAGTTCATGGATTCTAAACTAGCCCACTTAATTGAAGCAAAGCAGGCCATTACTAAAGAATGGTGGACTGAACGACTGAATCGTAAACTAAGGAAGAAAATGGCAGAACTTCATGAATAAACAAATCGAACTGCACTGCACCAACCTATGTAAGCAGTAGTGGGATGAATTTTGTGAAACGATTGATGGGCAGATCAGGAACGGCAAAGCATGAAAACCTATTAGGCACCTCCTAGACTAGCAAGGCACCAGGTCCAACCATAGACACTGTCTTGCCCGGGCCATACATACAGCCCTTAAAAATCAAGACATTGAAACAGTTACTAAGCAACTCATAGACAAATACCTACCAGTCGCTAAGCAGCCAGAACGATTTCCACGATCGGAAAACCGAGGAGCCCCTCAGCCAGAACTGGATCGACCCTTCACTTTATCTGAAATCATAAGGGTGTTGAGTGAGTTAAACAGAAAGTCTGCCCCTGGCCCAGATGGCGTCACCAACAAGTCACTCAGGAATCTCGACGAGCCCTCTATTGAATCACTGACTGATTTTATTAACAAAGCATGAAATTCGGGGGAAGTTCCAGATGAATGGGAACTTTCTCAAGTCATATTAATACCGAAACCGGGTAAACCTCCTAGTCTGGAGAACTTGAGACCAATATTGCTAACATCATGTGTAGGAAAAGTTGCCGAGCATGCAATCGTCAACAGGTTTAAGGATTTCTAGGAGGACAACAACATATACAGCTACAGTGTGTTAGGCTTCAGATCTTCACTGTCTACTCAGGATGCTATGAAGCAGATTAAACACAACATTCTAGACGGATACTCTAGAGATACCAAAGCCATCCTCGGACTAGACATGGAGAAAGCATTCGACAACATTAGGCACAAATACATCATTCAAACGACAGAGCAAAATTGGACTTGGATCGAAAATGTATAATAACATAAAATCTTTCTTAGGGGCACGTACGGCGAGGTTAAGGGTAGGAGACACCAACTCAGACGTTGTTCAACTCGGTGATCGTGGAACCCCTCAAGGCTCGGTGATCTCTCCCGTTCCTTTCAACATGTGCATGATCGGCCTGTCCAGGAAACTGAGCAATATCAGCAATATTCACCACACCATCTATGCTGATGACCTTACTCGATGGTGTGCTGGTGGTAGTGAAGGACAGGTACAAGATGCACTCACAGAAGTGGTGCAGACAGTGAAGGAATACTTGAGGCCCACTGGTCTCAGGGGCTCCCCACAGAAATCGGAGTTACTACTTTACAGAAAAGAGAAAGGGGGGAGACCTAAGGGCTGGAAGCCACTATCTGAAAGTGACATACATATACTGACCGAAAACGGGGTAAGTATACCCAGAGTTGACACGATGAAGGTACTGTGCTTTTTTATAAATGCAAATGGCACGAATCACATGGAGCTCAAGAAAATTATCTTCAAGACAAAGAATGCATACCGGATGATCAGACGACTTGCAGGGAGACAAAAAGGCATGAAAGAGGACAATCTTATCAGGTTGATCAACTATTTCGTGCTATGTCATATTTCATATGCAGCTTCTATGTATAACTGGAAACAAACCCAACTAAATAAGCTCGAAGCGGTGATCAGGAAAGTCATCAAGAGCGCACTGGGTCTCCCGCTTCACACCAGCACTCGAAAATTGCTCAAGTTAGGGGTACACAACACGACTAGAGAAATTGCGGAGGCTCAAGAAAGGTCACGAATAGCAAGACTCTCTACCACTTGCACGGAGAGATCGATCCTCGGTAGAATCATGATCAACCCTGTCATAGACCAGGAGACGTAAACCAAGATACCACCGGACTTTGCTGAGAGCATCGTCGTTGCCCCGTTGCCAAGAAATATGCACCCAACCTTCAACGTCACCAGAAGGGTAGCCCAGGCTAAGGTTTAATAAAGAAGTTAGATAAAGGAGGCAGCGGGACTTGCTTTGTCGACTCAGCCTCAGATAAATACCAAAATAAGTTCGCCGCGGTAGTAGTTGACCACCAGGGCCGGTGTACCCACTGCCCTACAGTTTACACTTCCAAACCGGAAGTCGCTGAACAGGTTGCTATCGCGTTGGCCCTGGCGGATGATCGATACACCGAGATTTACAGTGACTCAAAAACAGCCATCAGAGCGTTCAGCAGGGGCAGGATCACACCACAAGCAGTTCGAATTATTCAGAGTAAAGAGGCTATTGATACACATCACATATATTGGTTCCCAGCGCACCTTGAATCACTCTATGGCATTCCCAAGAATCCAAATGAATCGGCCAACAGCGTTGCCCGCGAACTTACGGACCGGGACGCTTTTACACGTGGCTTTGATTCTGCTGGATTCGAAAATCTACAACGGGATACGCCCATGACATATAATGAAATTGCTAAACATTACTACCTGGGGAGGAGAGAGTCTGCACCCCCTCACAGTAGACTAAACAGAGCACAAGCGGTCACACTTAGACAATTACAGAGAGTCTTATTACTCACCGGCCCAGGTAAAAGAATGGTACAATATAAAAGATATGGATGTTGTTTCAAGGCATGTAAAAAAGAAGTATGCATGCTTGATCATATGCTCTGGGAATGTGGGTCGCTTGGCCATGGCATTTCCCGGGAACGGTTTACAGGAATGACAAAGTCTCATGAACATATCCCCCAAGTCCTTGCTGTCCAGTACGCTCATGACAGGGCTAGGAGGCTTCACCTCCCAGTCCCAACGTGGGATTGCCAGGCAGGTGGCTACACCCTTTACAGGACGTGTAAATAAAGATGTTTCCATCCATCCACCCATCCATCCAGATTCAGTATACAATTTGTTTCACACGCCATCTGTAGTTCTTGTACTCGTAAATGTGTACCAGCTGTTGGCTAATGAGGAGTAGCGGTCGCAAGTATTGCACTAATTTCACGAACACTAAAAGTCAGGCCATTTATGACTGATTCTATAGTATGCCTTTTGACGATGAGTGCACGAATGTAAACAAAGAAGTTTGGAAGCACTGGATCTACTTTTTCAGATACAAACTTGGATAACACCTTGTTTCGTGAAGCTGACCTTCAAGTTGAAAACGGTGAATGCTCACAAAAGAGCTGCACTGAAACACTAATTTGGCGTGGTATTGAACACAAACTAGCTATGGCGGCCAGCCTCTGGTCTCACCGCCACGAGAGCTATAGTGGTTGCACTCAAAGACACAACACGTTAGCCCTTGGAGTGCCGATGGCACTGGGATTGCAGGTGTGCGTTATTATGGAGCTCATCATAGAGGGTCCTTTGTCGCAACGCGTGGTCGAAACGTAAAGAAGTCGCGTCGTTCTTGCCTAACAAATACATGCAATCAAGTACGACTTCTGTAATTGATTGGCCCATTTCCCTTCCTTAGCAGAAAATTGAGCCATTGCTGGACAATGTTTTAGGTGTATATCGAATAGTAGGTGCATAATGGACAGTTTTCCTGAAGCAGCTAATAATGCCATCATTGTTCCGTGTAATATTCTTCTTCAAACGAAGAATAGCGGAACATAGCACACACACACTCGCGTATGGTCGCTAAAGCTTTGCGCAATACGAATTTTAACACCAATTCTGCATCCACTTTCTCTGTTTTTTATACAGCTTTGATATTGTTCCAGGTTACGGCCTAATTTATTGTCGGAATATTTTACAAATTACGTCGAAATAGTTTTGAAAAAATTACTATTTACGCTCACTCAAAACGCGTGCCACGATTGCCTTGGAACACTGCCCAAAAAAGAACGCACTATTAAGGGAGATGCGCAAAGTGGTGACTAAGATCTAGCTTCACCACTGAGCGGTCCAGTGCAAATTATTGAAATTTTTTCTTTTATAACTTTTAGCTTCACCAAATTCTGAATATAGTTGGGCCCGCATGTATCCTAAATTTTTATAGCAGTAGTGAGTGCGTTCTACTCTATATCAGCTATTTGCTATCAACTTCTCTTGATTCGAGTATTGAAGAGGCGAAATTTTCGCGGCAAAGGGTCTTTCAAGTAGTACATATGACTTGAATACATTGTAGGGATGCTAAAGCTTTGACATTATCGGTCAGCTGCCATCTCGTAATGCGTTCAGCTACGTGACCCCACACAAGAAACATGAGTGTGCCACACTTGCCGCTCCGGCAACAGGTGGCGCTGTCCGACGCTTGCACGTTGCACTAGACGTTGTCCGACGCTTGCACGTCCACACTAGAGATCTATCGAACTTTTAAGCAGGAAGTTGCGAAGGAAAGGATCTATGATAATACTCGGGGTAGTTCTCTACTGTTTGAGGCAAGGACGGGAGTACTGCAAACCAAGACATATCGGGCCAAATGCGAAGGGATAGACACAGTATGCAGTGCGTGTGGAGAGGAAGAAGCAACTGCCGAACACTTGATAACGTTCTGTAAAGGGCTTCACCCTATAGTTCAGGATGATGGCGCAGAGTTTTTCAAAGCACTGGGGTTTAGGAACCACGAGGGCAAAATAGACTTTAGGCAAGTAGACTTAACTAGAAGAAGGTTATCTGATTGGTGGCTAAAGTCAAGGCACGAGTGAAAATTAAACTCGTCACTGCAAAGTAGGAATCCTCAAACTGACTTTTTAAGGAAAAAATAAATAAATATAGTTTTGGGTTCATTAAGTATTACGGCTTGGTGGCGCTAGCCACATCCCGATCTAAAGGGTACAGCCATATCCATCCATCCATCCATCCATCCACGTTTAATTGCGCATTTTTACCTTATAAGGTGAACAGGGGAATAACCGCTACCATAACATAGTGGTAGATCATCGCAAGCGTTCTTCGAAAGTCCCAGGTTCGTATCCTGCATGTGGCAAGTTATATTTTGTCCAGTTATTTTTCTTCACATTTAAAAACAGTTACCTATCATCATCATTATCAGCCGGACTACGCCCACTGCGGGAAGAGGCCTCTCCGATGTTCCGCTAGTCAATACAGTGTTCTGCTTTCTGCTGTCATGATATACCTGTGAACGTTTTCAACTCATCGGCCCACGTAGATTTGTGTCTCCCTTTCACCCACTTGCCTCCAATGGAAATCCAGTCAGTTACCCTTAATGACCAGTGGTTACCCTGCCTACACGCTACTTGCCCAGACCATGTCCATTTCTTTACTCACTTTGAACTATGACATAATTAACACCAACTTTTTTCTTACCCACTCTGCTCTGTTCTTGCCTCCTAAGGTTACCCTATCATTTTCCTTTCCATCGCTGGCAGCGTCGTTCCCAATATAACCTGATCACGAATCCTCTTTTTAAGCCTCCACGTATCGGCTGCGTAGGTACCTGCTGCCTGCAAGATGCAGCAGGTACCTACGCAGCTGAAACCTTCATCTACCTTCTACCTTCATATACCTTCATCTTGAGGTATTGTGGTAGTTTATCAGTCATGGTCTCCGAATTTTTACTGAAGGTTTCAACCCCACTATTATTCTTCTAGCTACGACAATATCGGTGCAGCGCTAGCGTAGTGGTTAGAGTGCAAGGTTCGCGCGCAAGAGCTCCGTGGTTCGAGATTCTTCCCCATATTTTAAAATACTTATGCGCGTGAGGGTGGTTACTTCTTATAATATACCCAGTCCTTTCCCTGTCGTTTTTGTCTGTTCTCATTACACCTTGCCTAACAAAAAAAAACAAGCCCTTAAACGTACACTTTCTTTCAATTTATACCAAGGGCCTCTTTTGGGTCGACTTGATGCCTTGAAGTGGTATGCAAGGAATTATTGGTCACCTGTCATATTGTAATCAGTCTATGTACTACGTACGACAATCTGGCAATAAGAGTGTTCCATACTCACCGCCATGGTAACCCTTGGCATCTAATCTGTCTTTCGTGCTGATCGTATCCTACCGATTTATTTCTCTGGTGAAGTATCGACTACACATGACCACAGAACCACTAGGCTGTTTTCCTATGTCCTAATGTTAAGCCTACCGCTTTGCTTTCCATTGTAAACCTATCTGAGCTCCATTTCCTCACAGGTATTCTCGTAATTCTTGAAATATTTATCGCACAATGTTGCACTGCTAAGATGATATCATTCTCTACTTCAGGCTTGAAGTACGTTGAAAATAAATAGCCATATTTGCGAAGATGTGTTGTATGTGCTTGAGCACACCTGTATTTTTGTTTAGTTTTGTAAAGATCAGAAGCGTGTCATTTCAAAAACCGACCTTGATAAATATGCTGTTTTAAAGCCAGGGTCTAATAGCCAAACCTTGACTCCTTTATCTGTGCTGGGTAATATCGTCGTCAATTTCAACACTTCTGTGATATTGGTCTGCAACATTTTGCCATTTTAACCATCGTTGCCAAAGAGCGCTATTCAATCAACATTGTGACAGCTGCTGAACTATCTTCAGGAGCGATCTACAGCTATTGCAATTTGCTTATTTGAATACTTCATACGAGTATGTACGGCACAAGTCACTGATTGTGTCTGTTGACCCGCCCCTTTGGTCTTATCCTCCAGCATTTATATTTTTAGGGCAAGAAGGGCAAACACTATTTTTTTTAATTATCCTCCGCGATTTCAGCTCATTCTTTGCTCATGAAATAGCTGTAGCACCAGAAGTAAACAAAGTCTTACTTATTTTACAACACGTTTTCAGGAACCCACAGCTAATCATGGGTACTCTCCTGCTTCGAGGACAAAAAAACACAAATCGGCATTCATTGCCACTTGACTTGCAGTCTCGGGTTGCCCTGAGCGCTGGAAAAATAAAAAGGACCGGTTGTTGTGTGAAAATAATTTTTGGGAACTAATAAAGGCTCAGAGAATAAATGCTTTGTCAGAAGTTGTATTGGAAAATTCTTAACTGCCTTGTTTAAATTCACATATTTGTACAAGCTTTTTCTTCTCTGTCATTTGTTCTCATTTTCTCCCGGGTTATTTAGTAGTGCATCTCTTTATGCTCTTACAAAGTGCATTACTAGCCAAATAAAATCATAATTTACTAATTGGTATAACAAACAGATCAAACACATTAAAATGAAGGCAAGCTGGGCTAAATTTCTGTCGTTCTATGTACTGTCATTACGCAGCGTTGTTTGTGTTGCTGCATAAACTGTGCTACTGGATCATTTGAGGATGGCCTCAATGTCCACACTGAATGTTAATTTAAGACAATGCTTGTTCAAAATATTCGTTCATTTAAAAAGTTACAATGACCTTGTGTAAGCTTTCGTTTCTTAAAGCGGTAATTTATTCTCATATCAACAGAATATTGGTTTTCTGACTCTTCATGCTCTGACAACAAGTTGAAGACGTCCAGCTAAAAAGAACTACTTTTAGCGATGCTAAGGCCCGTATTCACAAACGCTTCTCGATTCGAAGCGTGATCTCAAGAAATTTTTTAGACTTTGCGCACAGCAGAAATCACGACGTGAAGAAGTCATTAAGGATCCCTTGAGCACCAGTATCTAGTCGAGGAATGTTTGTGAATAGAGATCTCAGAGGAAATGATCTGAGCTCCTTCAGTGTGCTTGTTTCCAGTTTGCTACACTAGCAAGATAGTAATTTGGCTAAGAATACTTTTAAAGGCGTTAAAATACCTTTTCTTTAAATGTATATTCCTAAATCTCTCACAGTAAGAGTTACGCGCGGAAAGCCTGTGAAACTTTGGTGTTTACTATGCACCGGCCAAAACTGGCGATCAAGTAAACCGATATATCGTAAGGCCGCTTTGTCATTGCGTTAATGTTATGGCTCCTCCTACTGAATTTTCGCATCTAAGTATACATTGATGAAAAAAAACTGTTGCTTCTAGTGTAATCTCCAAGAATAAATCCTGAAATTCTAACGAACCTCATCACAAGCATTCAATCACTATGGCGATGCATTGAGCTCATTTCTTTTTACAGAATGCAGAAGAGGAGGAGACGGGTGAAGCGGTGTACAGGGAGGTCAAACGATTTAAAAGCGCACCTTGTTTTGCGCCACAAATTTAAAGTAAAAAGGAAGGAAAGAGGTAGTCTACAATGCTTAACATTCTGGCTAATTACACGCAAGAACTACTCACGCAAGAAGGGTAATGTCGCTATCACTTCCAAAAATTGTTTAGAAACTCACCAATAATGCCTGAGACAAGAAACAATACACACAGCACACGGAATGCCACCATGCTGGTATTATCTCACGTGTGCCATCAATATTATAGCATCTTGCGATGTAACATTTCGATACGCCTTGCTTTGGTTCTGTACATTTAATTACAGAACTGTGTAAGAAAACTCCTCGAAATCAGTTCTCTGTGCAAGACATTTTACAACAAAATAGAATATGTTTTCATTATTATTTCAGGCTCGGGAGAATGCAGCTTAGGCTGCAAAACTGCTTCCAGCTGGTACTTGCAAGGACAAGATCTGGAGTGTACAATAGCTCAATTATTTTTATATGACAACAATTCATGGCCGATTCAGCCAAACCTTAACGCCAGAGAGTTATTTCAAGCACATTCACTAGGTACCTGCGCTGATTCCTCGGTCGTACTCTTTTTAAGTATTGACTCTATCGTGGCTTAGGCGTTAACTCCTCTGTAGTTTACAACCAGTGTGAAGAAAGCGATACAGCTGATCACTGAAAACGCGATCACTAAGCACCATTTGGTAACGGGGAGCAGCAGTTCTCGAAGCACTGGTATAAAGATTATCTGCGTGGTCACTTGTTTACGCTGTAGCCTCCTAGTATAGTAATTACCTTCTTGGTTATGCTATTACTGTACTGCAAATGACGTCAGCTATCCAATCACGGCTTTCGTTGAGCGAGAGTTGATCAGTATTTACAGTATATATGTCATTTTCAATATATAAATTTTATTAGACGCCGATGCGTTTGTAAGTATTTCTTCTTTCTTTTTGGTAAACTGCTGCTTCTCGGCAACCTAAATTTATGCTTGTGTACTCGCGAAGCTTCTCTGCTGATTAGCGATTTTTTCAGCGCAAAAAACCGCCGATTCGCTCTCGAACGTGGTTTCGCGGGTACTCTCTGGCACGTCGAGGAATGTAACGTCATTTGAGCAAATACATGTTACGCGGTAAATTTTAGTGGCAAAAAACGTAAGAACATGGATGGCTCAATCAAGCGTGCGCATGCGCTATTGTTCATGAAGTAATGTCATATGATCACGTGTGATATGCATAAATATGTGTGGTTTGTTTCTACAATAAGTAGCACTAATACCAAGGGGTAGAAAATGCAGTTATGTTTAAGTGCGTTTGATTTCATTTCCTCTCTGAAATGCAAAAAGTGAATCATATTTTTTGAGAAATTTTAGGTAATGCATATATTTCATATTCTTATATTGAATCTACTCGTATGCTGATATATTGCCTACGAGTGTGGGAATATCTGCAATTGTCGGATAACGCTACGTACATAGCGCTATATTTAATTGCGTACTCGAATCAAAAACAGTGGTACACTTTTACGCACTATTAGATTCAATACCAATATCGAATAGTGCATATTTAAAAATACCGAAAGTTTTTCGAACTGTTTCACAAAAATGAGCACTCACATGTGATCACTCACCATAATAAAATTTCGAAACAGCTTAAAATTTATTGTTCTTTTTTAATTTCTAACTGAACCTGCCTCAAGCTCCAGTATTTCCGAGACTGTCTACGCAATAAACATTGCCGGAAAACATATTTTTAAAGGAAATCTTACTGTTGCTGACTATAACTTACTGTTGCTGACACACCAAACAGAAAACCTAACGACTTGACAGCTTGCATAACTTTTCTTACATAACGTTTTTCAAAACCAATATGTTGTTGTTTGATAAAACTATTTTAGCCCAAAGTTCTCCTTGTGGTGCTTTTTTTTCGTTATGACACACTTTAAATTTGACTATTCACAACACGTTTGAGCAACTAGTTAATTGCACATTTCGATTGCATATGAGCAGTCAAACGAAAGAGCTGTTTTCACTGTAGGCGTGATACTGATCGAGAAATCTTTTATTCTTCTGTAGTTGGAAAGAAATTCCAACTGTGTACTTAACGTATATTGTTACTGTAAAGACAGAGCTGGTTAGCTGAGGAGCACTGCCGATACGGTCAGCTCGCACCAGTAATCTAGCGTCGTCCTTCTACTTGTCTTCTTGATCGGTATGCCACTGACCCATGGTAACATTTACCCATGCATGTAATGTATATTGGCAAACATTTAAGAATGAAGCTTGCCACATTAAAATTTATCTTTGATTAGCTAAATGAACCTTGTAAACAAGGCGCAGCTAGGAGCTCACATTATGAAATATATTATTGCAAAACGAGTTCTTAGAACATAGACTTCGCATCTCAACAATAGGCCAACAATAAGGTTTGAAGGAATCCTAAAATCACTAGCATAAGATTGTTGTTTTACTTCTAAACTTACCGCAACTAGCATGGAGCAGCTTCTAAGTGTTTAGGTTGAGAAGCTTCATATTTACATGTGAGAATCTGCGAGAAGGAGATATAGCTTATTCAGAAGCAAGAGCGTTGTCCATTATGATGATTGAAGCGTGTCGTTTACTGCAAGTTTCTTGCAACTTTTTGTGTATTTTTTCGTGGTATTTAAACTATAATTATCCATCTTTACTTAGTTATTTCTTTTGAATGCTATGATCAGATCATCATCTTGCATTTTAGCTCCTAGAATTGTTTTCGAGAATTGTTTCTTTAGTTGTTTCTTTTTAAATAGAACACGCTGAATATTTGACAGAGGGCAAATTCTCCCTTGGCTGTGGATTGAACAAATGAAGCTTGCATACAGTAGTGTGCGTCATCGAAAATGAATTATTGTTGTCTATTTTTCTAGAATATCCAACATGGTGGACCTATAACTGAGGATTAAGCATAAAAATTAAATACTCTTTACATATACAATTTTAATCAGCTGAGCAAATGTCCCTTTACGTTGTACTTTATACAGTAAAAGCTCGTTAGTTCCACCCTTCTTAAATAGAAATTCCCATAAGTCAAACTTGTTATACGGCTGACACCATCATACATAATGTTTAACGGCGTCGATTGCGTCACATTTGGCTGCAACAAGGTTCACAGTGACCATCCGGGAATCCAACTGGCGAAGCGCGGTTTATGTGCGGGGAAGAACAATAAAAGCGACTCCCCAGCCAACCAGTGTGAGAGGCGCGATCTGGATTGCCATTGCCGCCTTGTGAACGGTATAGTAACGAAAAAACATAGATGAACCGTCTTTTTTTAAGGGGCCACTCACCAGGTTCCCAAAACACAAAAAAAGCGCAATACTCTTTGCGAATATTTCTCGTCCTTCTTGGTGCAATAATGTTATGTAGACAGTAGTTCCAGTGACGTCTACATCGTACATGCTCTTGATTCGGTGCTATACGTGAAATATCACATGTGATTTGTTTCCTGCACTGCCTTAACATACAGCCATCCTTGTGTTCTTTTAAAGACGATAGTCTTTCTTGGGAACCTTCGACGCAAAAATTTTGGTCTGTCTGTCTGTACACTTGTCTGTTTGTCCACTTTTACAGCACCGGGTACTTGAAACAGCTGACTCCATCCGCTGCGCCCTGAATTATCGCTCAAAACTTAGCGTTCATACTTGTGCCATTGTCAATAAATAAGCAATGATTGCGCACGTCTGGGGCACCATAACAACACGTGTATATTCCTCAAGTGCATCTTTTAGTAGAAAATGCATACATAAGTAATTTTAAGGACCGTAGCGTTTATCACAATGCGCTGACTATGCAACGCTTCTACGAACATCAAGTGTTTCCAACACTTTGCTAAGACGCGATGGTGGTGGCACCTACCGGTCGCCTTGCATTCCTCACTTTATCCCATCCGAGACGGGTGCGCACACCCCTCTCAGAGCCACGCACTTCGTTTTGCAAGAAGACTGTCAGGTGGCGCTCACGTCTCACTTGTGACGTGACTTAACACGCTCGTTCACCTGCGCTGCACGCTTGAGGCACTCTAACGCAGCGCCTCCATAATACCATTCACCGATTTTCTAGCACAGAACATCAAATTGTTCCCTTTCTCCACATGCAACACTATCGTCTTTCGATGACATTTGCAAAATATATGCAGATACGGGGCCATTTTTTGTCAGGAATGAATGTCGTGCACAATCAACCGATTAAACTTCATTTTTTGTGTTTACAACTGCAAAAGCGGCGATAACAGCGTGCAGCCGAGAAGCGCGAAATCCTGATTGGGGGGGGGGGGGGGGGGACTGATTTTTAAGCGAGAGAAAATAAAATAAAAGTGAGCCCGTAACTTTACGCATCATAGTGCGACACCTTAACATTGGCTCATGAGGGAAGGGGATAAGGGGGATTAAAAGGGATAAAGATAGAGATGAGAACACCCACAACCAGAAGTAAAGATAAGATAGAGAAAGATGGGGACAAAGTCGAAGGAGTCCGAGGATGGGGTACCACTCAGCGAGAGCTTCATGGCGTCAGGAGATGGTGGACGGCGAGACGGTCGGCTAGTGCTGCGCTGTCGTCGGAGATCGCAGAAGCACAGCTGTTAGGCACAGCTGTTACCTGTGCAACAAAGAATCTGCGCTAACACAGTTTGTGCAAGCCAATGCCATTGCACCTGATCTCATAAGTTTGCAAGAAGCAGGAACACCAAAACGCTCAGTTGAGATACACGCTCCACACAAACACAAACAACACGGACGGCTATTTTAGTTCGGAAGGATGTCGCTGTTAGCATATAAACTGTACCAGGCGCTGACATACCCCACCAAATAACAACAGTATGGCCTGTTAAGAGAGGTCACCGGAGAAACATTGTCCCAATTGTCTACAGCTCACCTCGAGATGAGATGGCTGACTTTGAAGTTCACTACAATTTTGTCATGCTCTAAACAGCGCGAAACGAGGTGACAGAGTAATACTGCTCGGAGATTTTAACGCCTTGCTTACAGAGTGGGGCTACAAAAGGGATATGGTCAAAGGAATAAACTTGCTGAAAGCAACGCAGGCTCATGATCAAGTCCTCGTCACGCTACCAGACTCTCCCACAAGACTGGAAAACAGCGTGGCTAGAAACACCAACCCTGACCTAAGTTTTGCAAGTGATGAAATAGAAGTAAACTGGACGAATCTAGACAAAACCTTTGAAGTGACAATGACATCCTCAGCATCTCTATACAAACGGCAAGAGTAAGACAACCGACCTGTACTGTATGTCTCACACATTAGAGGAAATTTAGTGAGTGCCAGACTGATACTCAGGACCTCAAACAGTAAAAGACTGGATGAATTATATATGGGAGAGAGCAGGTCAAGCAACAAAATGATTTAAAATAACAACGCAAAACCCAGCTGTCGACAAACATCTCCTCCACCTATGGCAGGCAAGACGCAGCCTCATAAAAAGATGGAAGAGGCGGCGGCCCAGCCGAAAGCTCAGAGATCGCATAGCACAAATTATGAGGGCAGCCAATGCGTCCTAACAAGAGCTGTGTACTTCCAACTGGAGGCGCTTGGGCAACTCTTTTCGGGAAATTTAAGCACGAATATAACTTGACCAATCCTTCGCAATATGCGTACTTCTGGTAACACCGAAAAGAAAGCAGGCAAGCCCTGAGGCATACACTTAATGACTGCGCAGGCGAAAACGCGGACCTTCTTCGCGAACTCCAAGACTCCTACATGGGCGAAAGGGCAACACGGACAACTATAACACCCTATATGGGTCAGGCGAACCCTGCCCTTAGTGAACCAACATCACTCGCACAAGTGTGCACTGCAGCGTAATCTTTCAAAAATATTGCGCCTGGACTAAATTGCATCACGAATGCCATAAGTAGAAATTTAGCTGGCGAAATACTAGAGCGCCTGACAAATGTCTTCAATGACACTATTTAAAAGACAGGAAGACCCATACCACCTAAATGAAAGGAGGCAGAAATACTTTTATTACCAAAGCCTGGAATACCAAAATAGCTCTGGAACCATCAACCAATATCATTAACATCTTGCTTGGGTGAAAGTTTCGAGAAGACCATCCATACACGACATGGGAGGTACTTAGAGGACAACAATATCCTACCAAGTTGCATGTTTGGCTTCCGTCAGAGAATTTCTTTGCGAGACGTTTTCCTTCTCTTTTTCTACGAAGCTCTGAACCCACCACCTGTAAGCATGAACAGAATCCTGCTTGCATTGGACCTGTGCAAAGCTTTCTACAACATATATCATCACACTATATTGACTGCTCTACAAGAGATATGCTGTGCGGAGATAACCTACAACTACGTTCAAAGTTTTCTCAACAATAGAACAGCGTCCATAGGATTGGCATTCTAAGAGGTAATAATAATAACATGGCAAATAAAAGCACTCCACAGGAGTCAATACTGTCCCCCTATTATTTAATATAAGGTTGCGAAATCAGCTCTAATGTTGGAGAAAGACAAAGAACTTGGTATAGCCATCTATGCCGTGGACATCTCCCTTTAGGTGACAAAAAGATCCTATGGAGACCGCCAAGACACTCTTCAACGAGCAATCGATACAATTGAGGGATATGCTAAGAAGGCATGTATGACATGCGTGCAGGAAAAATCTGAATACATGCAAATCCTGCCCTAGAACTCCGGCCGGACTCGTTCCCCAGCCTTCAAACTGGAGCTTAATGGGAACCAGATAAAGCAAGTATTGGAGCTCGGGGTGCCGGGAAGGCTAATAAAGAAGACGGGCTGCATCTAGTTAACGCAAAAAACACTGAAACACCAACGAGGAGCGTAGCGAAACTCATAAAGCGAGTCACCTGCAGTAATGAGAGCATGAAGGAATAATACACCAGGAGATTGGCACATGCCTTTATCATTACCCGCATTACATAGGCTCTCCCGTACCAACGCACATGCAGGTGGGAAGCATAGCAGGCGAAGACGCTCATACGCATTGCCTACAAAGCTGCATATGGCCTCCCAGACTGCACTGACACAGATCATTTGGAATGCTTGGATGTACATAATACATATGATAAACACGCCACAGCCGTATTTATCGCGCAAAAAGAGAGACTCAGTTCTACGATTCAAGGTAGGCTATTGCTAAAGAGGCTTCAATGCTCTTTGTCAGCACAGTTCTGCGGTGAGGAGACGCGTCAAATACACAGAGAAAGCAGGAAACACTTATATTTCGCCCCTATCCTGAGAAACATGCACCCCAAGGTTAATGCCGGCCGCAGACTAGCAAGCGCGGCGGCTCTAGAACTGCTACGAAATGACCCCGACACTTACCATACAGACTCCAGTCCACACCCAAGGAAGCAAAACGCATTTGCTGCAGTCGTTACCCACCTAAGCCAAGCGATCACTTCGGTGACAATACGTACAAAAAGCACAGCCTTAGCAGAAGCGGCAGCATAGCACTAGCCATCCGTGCAGCAGAGTGCGAGAGACAGTGCGCGCGCGTTCTCACAGATTCGGAAGAGGCTTGCCAACTGCTTCTCAGAAGTGTTCTTCCCAAGAGCGTCCTACGTATCTTCGATCCAATCTACAAGAAGACCACGGCATCACATGGTTCTTCGCACACGAAGGTGTAGGAGAAAACGAAAGGGCATTCGACTTAGCTCGAGCATGAACTTTCCGAGCCGTGGTCATGCCTACCCAGGTGAATTACTTCCCACCGACGCTGCCGCAAGATATCTTTGAGAGTTAAAAACTGGCCCGGGAAACGATGGCGCCACCCAACCGTAAGCTTAACCACTGGCAATTCAGGGATTGGAGACGAATGCAGATGAACCCATATCCCGACATACCCGCAAATTGCAAAAAACGGCCATTCAAATTTGCTTACTACTGCCCTTGGTGCACTGACACACCGACACTCGATCGTGTCACCTGGACTTGCCGATAAAGAGCAGCAGAAAGCCTCTCACCCCTCATCGCCCGAAACAAATATGAAAGGTGGTGGAAGTTGCGACTTACCCGGCAAGACGTAGGAAGCCAGCGGCAACCTTGGAACAGGCCGAGCGAGCCGCTCTTGCCAGTAGGGCCCTGGAATAAGGGCTCCACCCACGGAAACTTTAGTATGCCGTTTCAATCAGTGTTTATTCCGCGTCCTTGCAATTTCTGTTTGCCTTTCTGAACAAATATTATGAAATGGTTGCTTATAAGGCCCTCCTTCCCATTGTCATTTCTCTTCAAAAACTCAGCTTGATACGTTTGTGATCACTACCTAAGCTTCTGGACCCGTATTCATCTATTATTATCAACCTGTGCCGTTCCTACGTGCTATGTGACATCTTTGCGTGATCTATCGCCGACTGTAGTCTTTCCACCACCCATGTTACAGCTTCTACGTGATGAGGCGCCACCTCGCGTTGAGAAAAGAATGATGAAATAAACAATGTAACTATTGTATTTTCTGGCTTATGTCATGTTGAAAATACAAAAAAATATTGAACGTGGAGAAGTGCCTGCTTGTGTGCCGACAACCCTCCTGGCGAGTCTAATCTATCTGAGCGATTCGCTGAGCCACTATCTTGTTTGGACAGCAAAGTAGTCGGCGTAATAGTTGTCTACAATGGCGTCTTCTCGCAGCTGTCTATTTGCCCGGCTACGTGAGGGTTGGAATGGGACTTAAGATGGCCTCTTTCTATTTAACTGTCCAGCCATCTGCGGTCATTATTCCAACACACCCTTAGTCTCAAAAATAACCGCGTCAAAGGTCAAGTGTCAGTTATTTGCTGATATGAGCATGGCGCGCGCAGTCGCTACTGGGGCCACGATTGGTGGCGGTAAAGCACCATAAAAACAATCGTTAGTCGCAAATTGAAAAAAAAAACCTATAGGAGTGCAGCTGAAGGCCCTCTTTAGAAAAGCTGTTGAATGGGACAAAACGGCGATGTAGTCAGCTTTGAACCTGAGCGCGGCATGTGCTATAGAATCGCCAACTACCCAAACAAAAATTTCAGAAGGTTAAGATCTTATTTTTAGTTACGAAGGTACCTAACTCGGTTTTTTTTTCATCGAGACCGCTAAAAATTCAGAAGAGCTGGCTGATCCCTTCCTGAAAGGAATCGGCATATCGCGACAAAAATGTGTCACAGCCGTCTTTTACTGTTTACAGTGCATTGACTTAAGAAAGTTTTCGCAATGCCCATTGGTGTTTGGCAACTACAGCACCATTTAGCGTATTATTTCTCGTGGTATTGTGTGGTTCGAGAAGGGTGTGTCATCAAAAAAAAAAAAGAAAAAGCATTTGGATAGTCAGAATAGCTTCGCTGATTGTATGCAAAACTTGCGCTAAGCTATAACGTGTGCTCTTCCGCAGCTTGTTAAAAAGCAGCGGAAAAGAATATGGTCCATCTCTACCTAGAAAATCATGATGGAATGCGAATCAGCAGCGGTGCGCCCGGAGTTGACCCGGTTGAAATGGGCGTCGACGCGGGCGCTGGAACAAAGGGTTTTTTTTGTTGCCCTCAATTGCTGAAGAAATACAGAGGGGAGCCGGTCACAGCATGCAAAATACAAAACAGCAAAACAAAACGTTCTATATATAGACAAGACTAAAGAAAAACAACGTCTCTATTCATTGAAATGGAAGAAAAGTGAAACATAAAAAATAGAAACGAGGGAAACACAAAGAAAAATTAGTGATTGTGGTAAAGTTAATAAATACTAGTAAAAATGTAAAATGAAAGAAGTGACACAAGTAAATACTCACGAACCTGTTGGAAAACAGCGGAATATTGACACATGTAGACAGAAAGTCTGGGGAGGGAAAATAGATGGAATGACTTGCAAGAGCTGTCGGGAAGTAGGTGAGCTGATAAAGAATGACGAAAAAGAGAGTGATCAGAGATGAAAACGATGTCACCTGGTAGATGCTTCCAATCGTTTGATGTAACTGGTATCATCATCATCATCAGCCTGACTACGTCCACTGCAGGACAAAGGCCTCTCCCATGTTCCGCCAGTTGACCCGGTCCTGTGCCTGCTGCTGCCAATTTATACCCACAAACTTCTTAATCTTCTTAAACTTCTTAATTGGATTGGCAGCAGCGGCAGCGCACTGAGCAACTGACGACCGAGATTACCGTATAATTTACTGCAGTTACTTCGGCCGATGCCCGATCGTCCAAGCTTGCTTCCCGAGGTGCTGCTTCATCGCTGGACGCCCTGATTGCTGCCACGGACTACCTTGCTCGTGGCGCCTTCGGAGACTGCGCAGCTCTACCTGCGGCTGCGTTTTCGGTGATATCACCACTGGGCGGCACTGGAATCGTCAAGCAACGCTATAAAGGACCGGCACTGTCGACGGGATGTCATTGGCAGCAGCGGCAGCGCACTGAGCAACTGACCGAGATTACCGTATATTTTACTGCAGGTTGGTTTTCACGCCATTTGCGATTCTTTCGTTTCTCATGTGCTGTCGCTGCTGCCGTTGTTTGCATTTTGAGCTTGTATGAGTGTCTTATAACTGGGTCCAAAATGCCAACGAATGCTGAACTGGCAAAGAGATTAGAGGAACTCGAGGAGAAGCTGAAAACCAAGGCTTTAGTGGAGTCGGTGTTCGCAAGGATTCTGTTAAAGCTGAATCATTCTGGTTTCGATGCGGTGCAAATGAAGAAAGAAGTTGATGACCTTGTTGTTAGTGCAAAATTCACGGAAAAAATTGTTGAGGAATTAAGGCAAGACAACGCTGCCTTGATGGCCGAAAACAAATCACTGAAGTCTGAAAACCGCATGATGTCTAAGAAACTAGCTGAAATCGAACAATATTCACGGCTCAACAACGTCGAGATTAGAGGTGTACCGTGCACACAAGGGGAGGACTGTGTCGCGATCTTGCAAACGGTGGGTGAAAAGATCGGATGCCCGGTGTCACCATCTGACCTTGACGTCGTTCACCGTGTTCCTACAGCAAAGGAATGCAACAAAAACCTTCTTGCGCGATTTTGTTCAAGAGATAAGAAGACTGAATTCATAAGCAAGGCCCGACAAGCTAAGCTCTGCCTGAGGGACATCAAAATAACACTGACACCTGACAATCCCGTGTACGTAAATGAGCATTTGACCCCAGCGAACAAGGCTCTCTTTTCTAAGGCTTTGGCTTTAAAGAAAGAGAAAAAATGGATGTTTTTGTGGACAACAAACTGCCAAATCAAAGCTCGCAAGACAACCGACAGTAAAGTATACAGGATACGCGATGAGGCTGATCTGGCTAAAATAAACTAATTGGCTCCCATTGTACTTAATGCGCATGCGCCAGCCATGCCTTTCTCGTCGGCTCTTCTGTCACCTGTGCAACTAAACTCGTTTTTAGGGAGTAACTCCCGCTCTTTTATTTATTTTAATGCCAGAAGCCTTCGAAAGCATGTTGATGAATTTCAAAGTCTTCTTTCCACGTTTACCAACCCTTTCTCAGTAATTGCAGTTACAGAAACTTGGTTATCAGAAGACGATAGAAATCTGTTCGGTTTCCCTTCCTTTACGTCATATTACAGTCACAGGTTATCAAGTAATCATGGTGGCGCAGCCATATACGTATCTTCTAACGTTTCCTGTAAACGAAGGTTTGATCTCGAATTAAACACGCTCTCATGTGAATCGGTCTGGCTTGAGTTTGAGCATACTTTTCTTAATATAGATAACAAAAGATTCATATTAGGCTGTATATACCGCCCACCGTCTTCTCCAGTTACTGAATTTTGCACAAACTTGCAACGCTCCCTAAATGTTATTTCCCTTGAGAATAAAAATGCTATTATCATGGGTGACATAAACATTAATTTACTAGACGATTTGTCACCTAACTCAATCAACTATCTAGCTGCACTAAACAGCTTCGGGTATGAATCTTTAATCAGTCTTCCAACTAGACCAAACAGCATTAGCAATGGGTCCCTAATTGGTCATGCATTTCCAAATCAACTCACGGCACCAGACGCTGGAGTGCTAAAAATTAATATTACTGACCACTATCCCATATTTCTGCGTTTCGATTCCACTGCAAAACGTGATTCACCTTCCTTTATTCGTGATATATTGGACAAGCAGAAATATATTGATACCGTTGCTAACACTAACTGGTCTGAAGTTTATCTTAAAGCTGATGCACAAGAAGCTTTCACCCTCTTTTCATCTTTGCTCCTATCACATGTTCAATCTTGTACAGATAAGCAAAAATGCAAAAAAATAATCGCATCACCAGCAAATCCCTGGCTGACGAGGGGATTACTAACAAAAATGCGCAAACGTGACAACCTCTACAAAAAAACTAAAAGGCAACCGTTTAATACGAATTTACTTGTTCGCTATAAAAAATTTTGCAACCTAATAAACACCCAGCTTAAGGAAGCTAAAAGAAAGTATTATGCGCAAAAGATAACTGAGGCCGGAAATAGTACGAGGAAAAAATGGGACATCATTAATTCCTTTTTAAATAGGAACCCACGTTCGGAAAAAATAGCTACAGTTCTTCATAATGATGTCACTTATAGTGATCCAGCTGACATCGCCGATCAGTTTGCAAACTTCTTCTTTAACGTCGAGCACACCCTACCTTTATTAAATGAAATGGCCTTAGATCGCTTACCCCATTCGTTCTTTCTGTTTCCCACAACTCCAGATGAAATAATTAGCGTTATAGGTACCCTAAAAATGACGAGTGCTGGCCTTGACGGCATTCACCCCTCCCATGTAAAAATGGTAGCTCACCTTATATCAAATGTATTCTCATCAATTGTGAATTTAATGTTTAGAACAGGTGTTTTCCCGCATGAACTGAAGCAGGGTAAAATAATCCCCGTACATAAAAAAGGAGATGCTTCGTTATTGAATAACTACCGCCCCATTTGCATCTTACCCTTTTTGAGCAAAGTAATTGATAAACTGATCTGTACACGTCTCACAAATTACCTAAACAAATTTAATATACTATCGCCTTGTCAATTTGGCTTTCGTTCTGGCTACTCCAGTGACCTTGCGCTAATCTCACTTACTGACCAATTAAAAAAGGCTATTGACAACAGTTACTATGCGGGCGGTGTTTTCATCGACCTATCTAAAGCTTTTGATTCAATCAATCATCACATTCTTTTCAATAAACTTGAAGCATTTGGTATAACTGGCCCAACATTACTATTATTGCGTAGTTATCTCTGCAACAGGACACAGAAGGTGGTAATTTCTAATGCATATTCTTCAACCAAATTAACTAATATTGGTGTACCCCAGAGGTCCATTCTGGGGCCCCTTTTGTTTTTACTTTAAATTAACGATTTGCCGAAATGCCTTTCTTCATCCAGTTGTATATTATACGCCGACGATACCACAATTTTTAACTCCGATAGCAGTATTACATCCTTAACTGGAAAACTAAACTTTGATCTGGCACAGCTCGTTCGGTGGTGCAGTAATAACATGTTAGAAATTAACACGTCTAAGACAAAATTTGTTGTCTTCTCTTCACCACAAAAACCCTTGCCTTCTATCCCTCCTGTTATAATTGCGCGCAATGACATCCCTGTGAGCGACTGCTGTAGATTCCTAGGCGTTGAACTCGACAGTAACTTGAAATATCACCGACATGTTGCATATATTAGGAAAAAAATGACGTATGGCATTCGTCTACTGAATAAATCTCGTCTTTATTTCAATCCATCAATACTTATATCACTGTATTTTTCTTTTGTTCATTCGCACATTTCTTACTGTATTACTTCATGGGGCAACACATACACCACTCATCTTACTTCAGTTCAGACAATTCAAAACCAAGCGATAAGAATTCTCACATCAAGCCTATATCTCTCTAACGCTAAGTCACTACTTCACGAAAACAATATATTAACTGTATCTGAGCTAGTTAAATATAACCTTGTATTTACATGTATAGAACTATAAATAACCAACTTCCACATTTCACTTCCATTCTCTCAAATAACAATGTCACAAGGTTTGCCCTTAACAATAACTTTCTACTGCCAAAAGTTCGCACTAATTATGGCAAACAAACCATTCATTTTTCCGGAATTTCTTTTTGTAATAGTTTGCCTTCCGACATTAAAGTATGCCATTCCCTGAAGGAAATTAAATCGAAGTTAAAAAATCATATCATGTCAACTAACTAGCCTGTTTTGCTGTTTCTTAATTGATTCCTATTCATTGTGAGTTGTGTTCTGTAATCATTTGTCATTGAAGTTAGCACGTTATTCTTACTTTTAAATTGTTTCTGTATATTCTCACTTTATTTGTTTCAATTGCATTTTACTGTAGCTCTGTCTTCCTGCTATGTACATCACAATCATTCTCAATTCTACATTGTACAAGAGGTCCCCTTGCAGTCTCTGACTATGGGACCTCTTTCTGTATATCATGCACAAAAAAAAGAGAATAAAAAAAATCTCATCAGCCCACCTAACCTTCTTTCTCCCCCTAACCCGCTTGCCTTCTCTGGGAATCCAGTCAGTTACCCTTAACGACCAGCGGTTATCCTGGCTACGCGCTACATGCCCGGCCCATGTCCATTTCTTCTTCTTGATTTCAGCTATGATATCCTTAACCCCCGTTTGTTCCCTAATCCACTCTGCTCTCTTCTTGTCTCTTAAGGTTACACCTACCATTTTTCTTTCCATTGCTCGCTGCGTCGTCCTCAATTTAAGCTGAACCTTCTTTGTAAGTCTCCAGGTTTCTGCTCCGTAGCTAAGTACCGGCAAGATACAGCTGTTATATACCTTCCTCTTGAGGGATAGTGGCAATCTACCTGTCATAATTTGAGAGTGCTTGCCAGATGTGCTCCACCCCATTCTTATTCTTCTAGTCACTTCAATGTCGTGGTTCGGCTCCGCAGTTATTACCTGCCCTAAGTAAACATAGTCTTTTAATACTTGAAGTGCACTATTACCTATCTCGAAGCGCTGCTCTTTTCTGAGGTTGTTGTACATTACTTTCGTTTTCTGCAGATTCATTTTAAGACCCACCTTTCTGCTCTCTTTGTCTAACTCCGTAATCATGAGTTGCAATTCGTCCCCTGAGTTACTCAGCAATGTAATGTCATCGGCGAAGCGCAGGTTACTAAGGTACTCTCCATTAACTCTTATCCCTAACTCTTCCCATTCTAGGCTTCTGAAAACCTCCTGTAAGCACGCGGTAAATAGCATTGGGGAGATTGTGTCGCCCTGCCTTACACCCTTCTTGATTGGTATTCTGTTGCTTTCTTTATGAAGCACTATGGTAGCAGTTGATCCCCTGTAGATTTCTTCCAGGATGTTTATATATGCTTTATCGACGCCCTGATTCCGCAGTGTCTGCATGACGGCTCATATTTCTACTGAATCAAACGCCTTCTCGTAATCTATGAAGGCTATGTATAGTGGTTGGTTATACTCTGAGCATTTCTCTATTACCTGATTGATAGTATGAATGAGGCCGATTGTTGAGTAGCTTGTTCGAAATCCTGCTTGTTCCTTTGGTTGATTGAATTCTAATGTTTTCTTTATTCTGTTAGCAATTACCTTTCTAAATAGCTTGTATACTACAGAGAGCAAGCTTATCGGCCTGTAATTCTTCAAGTCCTTGTCATCTCATTTCTTATGTATTAAGATGATGTTAGCGTTCTTCCATGACTCTGGTACTCTTCCCGTCAGGAGACACTTCGTAAACAGAGTGGCTAGTTTTCCTAACACAATCTGTCCTCCATCTTTCAGCAGATCTGATGTTACCTGATCCTCACCAGCAGCTTTGCCTCTTTGCATGCTCTCCAAAGCTTTTCTGACTTCTTCTATCATTACTGGTGGGGTGTCATCTGGGTTACTGCTAGTTCTTATAGTATTAAGGTCGTGGTTGTCTCGGCTACTGTACAGATCTCTGTAAAACTCCTCCGCTATTTTAACTATCCTATCCATATTGGTAGTTATTTTGCCTTCTTGGTCCCTTAGTGCATACATCCGATTTTTGCCTATCCCAAGTTTCCTCTTCACTGCTTTGACATTTCCTTCGTTTTTCAAAGCGTGTTCAATTCTCTCCATGTTATACCTTCTTACATCGGATACCTTACGCCTGTTAATCAACTTCGAAAGCTCTGCCAGTTTTATTTTGTCTGTTGTACTTAAGACTTTCATGATTTGACGCTTCTTAATGAGATTCTTTGTTTCCTGGGAAAGCTTGCCAGTGTTCTGTCTAACTACCCTGCCTCCAACTTCCACTGCACACTCCGTAATGATACTCGTTAGATTATCAATCATTGTATCTATGCTAAGGTTGGTTTCCTCACTAAGAGCCGAGTACCTGTTCTGAAGCGAGACTCTGAATTGCTCTACTTTCCCTCTCAGTGCTAGCTCAATGATTGGCTTCTTGCGTATCAGTCTCTGTCGTTCCTTCCTCAAATCTAGGCGAATTCGAGACCGTACCATTCTATGGTCACTGCATCGTACCTTGCCAACCACTTCCACATCCTGCACGATGCCTGGGTGTGCACTCATTATAAAGTCTATTTCGTTCTTATTTTCGCAATTAGGGCTCCTCTATGTCCACTTGCGGTTTCCTCGTTTTCGGTAGAAGGTATTTAAAATCCGTAAATTATTGCGTTCTGCGAATTCTACTAGTAGCTCTCCTCTGGCGTTTCTAGTACCGATGCCATAATCTCCTACTGCCTGGTCTACAGCCTGCTTCTTCCCTACCTTTGCATTAAAGTCTCCCATCAGTATTGTATACTGTGTTTTTACCTTACTCGTTGCCGATTCCACGTCTTCATAGAAGCTTTCAACTCAAGCATCATCATGGCTGGATGTAGGCGCGTAAGCCTGTACCACCTTCATCTTGTATCTCTTATTCAGTTTAATTACTATACCTACCACCCTTTCAATAATGCTATAGTATTCCTCTATGTTGCCAGCTATGTTTCTGTGAATTAGGAACCCCACTCCCAGTTCTCTTCTGTCAGCCAAGCCCCGATAGCAAAGGACATGCCCATTCTGTAGCACCGTATAGGCCTCATCTGTCCTCCTAACCTCACTAAGCCCTATTATATCCCATTTAACACCCTCTAGCTCCTCGAATAGTACAGCTAGACTTCCCTCACTAGATAAGGTTCTAGCGTTAAACGTTGCCAAGTTCAGGTTCCAATGGCGGCCTGTCCGGATCCAGAGATTCTTAGCACCCTCTGCTGCGTCGCAGATCTGACCGCCGCCGTGGTCAGTTTCTTCGCAGCTGCTGGGGACTGAGGGCCCTGAGTTATTTGACGTATGCATGTGGGAGGTAGTGGCCAGATACTGCACCAGGGTGGCCAATCCTTCTCTGGTGAGGGAGTGCGTTCGCGGCGGTGGTTACCGGTGAGGCCGCACCCCAGGCCTCGTAATGCAGTTCCATCACCACGCGGATTTTTTTTTTTATCCGGTTGGGAACTGCGCGGCACCGGGATTTGAACCACGGACCTTTTGCATGCGCGGCGGATGCTCTAACCACTACGCCATCGCTGCCATTAAGATGTAACGCAGCTCAAAGCACTGCTTGAGTGAGAAGCTAGTCAGATACGTGCAAATTCCGATTGACATTTTGTTTTGTTTTTTGTGGGGGTCGGCAGGCTCTGGAAACAGTGAATGTATCGACGCAATTTTGGCGTGCTTGCATATTCACTCGTGGACCATGGCGCATAGCAGGTGCGTCCACTGATAAAGGCTTAAAAACGCGTTAAACGCACTAAAAACGGGCAATTACACGTTTTTGCAGGCTCAAGCGCGCGCGCTCGCAATGCAGATACTTCTGAGATCTTCAGTATTATGGGACAACAGTGCCGCCGCTACTGTCACCTGCCGGAGAATCAGCCGAGATGCGGCGGGGCCGCCTCATTCATTCCACTGTCCCCTTCTAGTACACTGTAATTACGCAGTCGTTGCCATCGTCTTGAGAAAGTGTTGGGGCTGGGCTTAGCCACGTCAAAGAACCGCGCGCTACTTTTCTTGCCAGGTGAATGCTGAAGCCGAAATTGAAACACTTTGCAAAGTGCATGCGAAGTTGACTTATTCACTGCAAGGCAAACGTGTGCAGATGAACATCAGTGATTACTTCAAAAAATGACGAATGTCCTAGGATTTGTGAATAATTGTAAGTCTTCTGAAGCTTTCCCCTCATGTGCTAGCTCAATGCACATGCGCCACTGCATGGTGGGCCCTCCGTACAATTAGCTTTCATTAATTTGAACTTCTTTTAATACAACAAATTTTCGAGCTCCTTCGAGTTCAAATTATCAAGATTCGACTGTAGTACCCATTCACATAATGCCAGCCTGCTTATCTATGCAACCACCAAGTGGTGTTTTAAAACTTTGCGACCCAATTTTGCATCCATAAACATAAAACTATTGCACAAATTTTATACAATCTCGATAATTTTAATGCGGTTTTGGACCTCCTGGCATCATTGCACCGTGTTCAAAGGAGCCGTGTACAGCACTGCTACACAGAAATTAGCACGAGTGAACAGATTCTAGAGTACATAAAACTCAAGAAGCTTGAAATGGGGGCTAGTTAGTAAGACATTTAGTAAAATTATAACTGCGCTAAAAACGAGACACGAGAACACAGTGGAAAGGACAATTGCAGCCTGGATTGCAGCCTGAAAATGGTCAGAACTGCCATCGTCCTGTCCACTTTTTCTCGTCTCATTCCTAGCGCAGTTATAATTTTCCTAAATGTACACAAGACTGTATGGCACAACGGCTGACGGTTTTCCTGTGCCCCAGCTACGCGATGTTTCATGCAGTACACATAGCCAACCTAACTATTCATTTATACACCACTGTTGTTTACTGGTATTGTTATTGTTTAGTAGATACAACTGCAGCAGCTTTTAGCTAGAAGATATCCATCGAGCTTTTCTTTCTGATAGTTTACTTAGGAAAAAAGTAAAAAATTCTCGCAGATCACATCCACTGTGGGTGCGGGTACGATCTGCTGGAATTTTTTTATATAGCTTCTATGCTAGCTCTCCCCCTGCCTTCTCCCATATACTGTGGGTAGGGGGTGCGGGCTAAGATTTGAAAAAACTGACATTGTGGTCGTTTACAAGACTGGAAGAAAACACCCCGAGTGTCTTTCTCATGGCCCGTCAACACACAACCGCAAAACGACACGAATGATGACTGTTTCTTGGCAACCATAAGCAGTGGCGACTTCACTGAATGTCTACGAGCTGACCCCCCCCCCCCCCCCCCGGAATTTGGGGGCCTTGTGAAACACCAAGAGGGTAGGAGTGCCATAGTCCCAAAAGGGTGCACACGACGACTGGCGTCATTTTTCTGCAAAACGACATCCTCTTAAAGAAGGACTTCTCTCCATCCCGGGCCGACTACCTCATCGATGAAACATCGGCAGTGTGACCAGAAACCCTGCAGGTCTTACACAATGACCTGACAGCTTAGCACCTCGCTTTTTCATGCACGCTCGCGAGGGTTAAATAAATGTATCCTGGTCACACCTTGCCTCCGACGTCATTGATTACCTGAAGACATGTCAGGATTGTGAGCACAATAAGACACTGTCCACAAGACCAGCGAGACTTCTGCAACCCATCGAACTACCTAACTGACCATTCCAGCAAATTGGTATGAACTTACGCTAGCCACGTTGCCGTCGTCGACTGTTGGAAGCAAGTGTATCGTAGTAGCTACCGACTACCTCAGCTGAGTAGTACTGAGTACAGGGCAAGTTGGTAAGGATTGATAACTGACCGAGGCAAAATGCGCAAAAAACGAAGACAGAGTAAAGGAAGGACACGAGCGCTGTGTTGTGTCCTTTGATTACTCTGTCTTCTTGTCCTTCCTTTACTCTGTTTCTTTTTTTGTGCTTTCCACGTCGACTAGCTACCTCACTCACTGTGCTGAAACAAAGGCCCTGCCCTAAGGCAGTACCTCCAAGGTAGCCAAGTTCTTCGATGAGGACATCGTCCTACATCATGACACCGCATAGGTTCTCATCACAAAAACAGGTGAGGCGATTACAACGGAGTTAGCTGGGCGATCTTGAGATATAGCCAGACAAGCCACCGCCGCACCACTATCTACCACCCATAGACCAAGGCCTTAGTGAGCTTGTAGATATGACTATTGTCGACATGTTGACCAAGGACGTTGACGTCGAGTACAAGACCTGGGATGACATTCTTTCATACGTGACCTTCGCAAACAACATGGCTGTACGAGAAACCATGCAGATGTTGCCATATGAGGTCGTCTCCGGATAGAACCTCGCAATGACGTTCGGCGCCATGCTGCCCTACATCAACGATATAACCTCGGCGTGAATGTCTATTTTCAGTGCGCCGAAGAAGCCCAACAACTCGCCCGCCTACGCATAAAGAATCAGCAGACAACGGACAACCGCCACTACAATCTTCGACGAAGCTTCGTAGAATACCAGGGCGGTGACCACGTTTGGGTGTGGATGCCAATACGACGACGCAAACTCAGTGAAGGACTTCTTCCAAGATACTTCGAGCCATACATTAAGCTGCATCGCTATCCAGACGCTCTTACTTACGATGTTGTCCAAAACAGCGTTATGAACTCTTAGCGGCACCGTGCGCAACCTGAAGTTGACCATGTCATATTTGCAAGATGTTTCAGCGCGCGAACAAAGGAAAAAAGGACAGGGTAGACAGAAAGAGCGCTGCAATATTACTCTTGCAAATATGACTACAATATGACATCTTGAAAATATGACTACGCACCAACTAGCCCAAGTTTCCACCCTTCTTTATTTAAAAAAACCTTACAGGCCCCAGAACAGGGCATTGGGTAAGGCGAGGAGGAATCGGAATGGTACAGACAGGTAACGAACAGTTTACAGGCAGGATCAGTGCAGGACAACGAAAAACTATATATATATACATAAATGAGATCACATTTTAGGCTATACAGGGCGAGGTAAATTTGAGGGAATACAGCACTTCTTGATATGAACATGGTGACAGAGGGATACATTTTAAAATAAAAGACAAGGGGAATATAAATCACCGTTACGCGATGGTATGAAGGAGCAATAAAGTGTGTTTGTGTAGCAGAAAGTACCTTTAGCCCTATGTTTGTGGTCAATACGACAGGAAAGTTATGTGGTAAGCATAATGAACTCACTATGCAGTACTGGATGATGGTAGGTCTTATGAAGAAGTCAAAGGCAGAAGTACTTCCGACGTAGTGATGAAGGTGGTAGTGACAAAGGGTGTTTCATTGTTGTTACGTTTAATTTACGGTGATAATCTGATAGAATAAAACGTGCAGTATTATTTTGAATTAGCTCAAGATAATTGCACAGGTTTTTGTGGTGAAGGTTCCATATTGCTACAGCGTACTCTAATTTCGAACGCACAAGTGTCTTATAGAGACACATCTTGAGTGAATGTGGGACTTCACTAAAATACGAAGTATATATCCCAATAAACGGTTGTCATTGTTCGTGATTACGTTAATATGATCATTTCATGTTAGAAAAAGAATTCATTAGCCATTTAGTGCACCAATTCCTAATGTTATCATCGGTACGTAGTTCCCTGTAAAGCACACAGTCGTCGGCACACAAATCAACGCATTAAGAGACGCACTTAAGTAGGTTATTATTTCACAATAATAAAAACAAAAGTGGTCCCAAAAGTTATCGCTGTGGTACACCTGATGTGACGCTTATTTCCAGCGAGTCATGACCGTTAATAGTGACGTACTGAAGACGATTTGTTAGAAAGTAGTCGAGCCATGCTAATACGTCAGAGCCAAGATTGAGAAAGGAGAGCTTATACGTTAGTAAAGCATGATTGAGTTTTTACAAATGCTTCTGTAAAATTTAGAAAAATGCAGCCAATTCAAGATTGTTTATCGAGAATGATGTGCACGTTACGAGTGAACAGAAGCGACTGGGTTTTAAAGCAAAAGCACGTGGGGCTGGTGAAAATAATGATTTTGATTCTAAAAAATGTGCAATATGCGAAAGTGGTAAATCTTCCAATAATTTACATGAAATGCTTGTCAGTGAGATCAGGCAATAGATAAGAGCGGAGCGTTTATTACCAGCCTTGTGTTTATTACCAGCCCAGTACCAACCTTGGCGAAATTTTAGTACAAAGGCGTGGCTGCTTGGTCAAGAGACTGCTGGAAAATCTTGTACAAGAAGATTGATGGATATGCGCTTATCTGTTTGAGAAACTTTGAGTTGATATTGTCAGTCCCTCATGACGACGATATTTTGAAGGTGTCAATTAACTTTGTAATTCCCGCAGAATCAAAAGTAATAGAAATCATTGAGCAGTAAAGACGGCACAACACTGTGTCAACAGGTGAAGCAGTGTTTCCCGAGAAATTGGCGAGTGTTTCCCGAAAAAATGTCAAATAATACGGCACATTGAGATGCGGGTAGCGGTTCACCCGATTCATCGTTAATTGATAAATTCGAATTTTGGTTTAAACTAATAACGTTCGAAAATTGCTGGAGGTTCCTTGATAATAGTTCAGACAACGTATGTGTTTTGAAATAATTTTAAGCAATTCGTACAGCTTCCTTTTATTCTGCCTCAGCATTGCGATACGCTACCAAGCGATCTGTAGTATTTCTTAACTTGGCTATGCGGAAAAGGTGCCTTTTCTTATTAGACAAACGTTTGAAACGCGTATTAAGGCAAGGTCTTTTTACGTTGTTCTGTAGGCGTCGAAGGGGTATGTGCGCATTTTTGAGGTCAGTAACTAAGTCTTGAAAAGGTTCCAGTTTTCCTGTACACTCTCCCATTAAAATTGCAACAAAAAGTGTCTAAGTAATCACACATATCTTGGTTAATGGCATCAAAATCTCCATTCCGGTAGTCCCGAATGCATTTGTCTTAAGTTCTACGTTGAAAGGACAAGGTAATGTCGAAATGTAGCATCAAATGATCGCTCAGACCAGGAAGGTTTTTAATTTGGGATATCAATTCTGGTTGTGTTGAAAAAACTAGGTTTGATGTATTGAACGATTCGTTCGTCACCCTTGTTAGTTTTTTTACAACTTAGTGAAGTTGAGCAATTTAAAAATCTAGGAACTGTTGGGATTGCGTTGAAGATGGGTCGAGCAGAGGAGTACCTTTGTGCCTGGCGATGTTGGGAAAATATATGTAACCAAAAAGAAAAATTAATGATGAATGATGCGAAGTTAAATTCACGATATGAAACCACGATGAGGGAAGCCTTCCGCGCTTCATTGTGGATTTCAACAAGCTCCACCCATCGAATAAATTTACGTACAAGATTTCCAAAACTAGCATCACTTCTTGGACGTCACTGCTTTGTTCGGAAATGACAGCCTGTAGAAAAACTTTTAGAAAAAGCCTTCTGACCAGCAAATGGTTCTACGTTTCAACAGCAGCCATTCAAAGCATTGCGAAACCAGTATTCCATATTCTTTGGCCCCGCAGTACCGAAAAATATGCACCGTTAAACAGGAATGTGACAGACACGCACAACACGTAAAGCATTTTCTATTGAAACAAAATTATTCCGAAGACATTATTGACGATGTCATACTACGTGCTTGCAAAGTTAACCGGAATGATATAAGTAAGGGGCCAAAAAGTGTATCTTAAACGACTTCCTAGAGAAACCTTGTAGTAACTTACTCTTCATCACTGCCACGAGTCAACAGCATATTTTCCGGCAATTTCAACATGATCCGGCAAAGCAAACGACTAACTTCAATTTTCGCGGAGCAATCTAACGTGGTGTACAACAGGGATAAAAACCTAAATGACATTCTTGTCAGAGCAAAACAAAACACTTCTAGAAATAAATCAGGGTGTCATTTCTGCGGAAACTCACGCTGTAAGGTATGCCCCCAGATGGTCCTGATTGATTTATTTATTTGTGAGGTTTAACGTCCCAAAACCACTATTTCATTATAAGAGACGCCGTAGTGGAGGGCTCCGGGAATTTCGACTACCTGGGGTTCTTTAACGTGCACCCAAATCCGAGTACACGGGCCTACAACATTTCCGCCTCCATCGGAAATGCAGCCGCCACAGCCGGGATTTGATCCCGCGACCTGCGGGTCAGCAACCGAGTACCTTAGCCACTAGACCACCGTGGCGGGGCCCCCAGATGGTCAAAACACGTCAATTAAAAACGAACTTCTCGGACTTCAAATTCAGTATAACTGAAAGGTTTATTGTGACGCCAGTAACGTAATATACATGCTACATTGCAACATCTGCGGGCAAGAATATATAAGCTAAACAGACACGCCATTTCGACTGCAATTCAATATGTACCGGTACCACGCCACTTCTCTGCCAAAAAGACCTTTGTCTAGACATCTGCCCCTCCCAAACCACCGATTTGAATATAATGAGTGTAAATGTTTTATAGCCCATATTCTCGAACATGCGCGAGTATGAACAGATTACTTTCGGCAGGCATGTAGAGAGAAATCAGCTTGACATCGAGGATTTTTCACTGAACGTAGATGGTTGTGAACGCGCTCAGAATGACAGCGATGATAAACGATCAGCTGCTAGCTCACTAGCAGAGAATTGCACTTCCCGTTCCTTCATGCGTTAACGTTTTTTACGCTCGTAAGTCACTTTCGCTGTGTTTATTTTATATTATCCTTCAGCGAGCTCTAAATAAAAGCATACTTTTTCTTGTGAATTGAATGTATCCCAATTACAGTGGATAATACAAAGCGCCCCATGCTGTTAACACGCTCGAGCTCGGCCAGCGAAGCGAAATGGTTAGAGCAATGTAATATGCAGTTACGGCTACAGTCCGCGCTAACTTCTCTTGCACTTCACTGGTGTCGTCTGAACGACGTTGTTGTTCGACAAATATTCGCGATTTTACTTTGTGAAAAGCGTGTGCATGTAGTTGATTCGATATCCTTGTTTCGATCGTGCTGATGAAACCTGCAACACCCAAGTCCAGGAAATAGCGCACTGTTAGAGTCTAATCATGGCAGTGACAGAAGCAGCTACATGATGCTTAGAGCGCAAGTAACAACGGCGTAATATGTTGGCAAATCATCGCTATGTTTAACATTTGTTTATGTGCAGCCGCGACGGTGCGCTATTCGCTAGTGGCCTACTACTGCGGCAAATCCACCAGATAGGTTCGGCACAAAATAAATCGGAGTGCCGTTCAGTTCATACATGAATTCTTGTTCTCACAGTTTGCTGTAACACGCACAATATTTTGCAAAGCATCGTCCATACGCGCTTGATCAGCTGACACCACCACCCTTTGCACCGCGGCAAGAAATGGGGTAGAAAACATTCAGAAGTTTATATCGGTTGGAAAAGTACTTTGGTTTGATGTACATTTATTGGAAGACCAAGAGTTCTCCGGCGCCCAGCCAAGGTGGTCTTGTAGCTAAGGTATTCGGCTGCTGACCCGCAGGTTGCGGGATGAAATCCCGGCTTTGGCGGCTGCATTTCCGATGGAGGCGGAAATGTTGTAGGCCCGTGTACTCAGATTTGGGAGCACGTTAAAGAACCCCACGTGGTCAAAATTTCCGGAGCCCTCCACTTGGGCGTCTCTCAAAATCATATGGTGGTTTTGGGACGGTAAACCCCACAAATCAATCAATCAAGAGTTGTCCGGCGAAAGCGGCACGGGGAGTACGTCCGTGCGTCCTATATTTTCTTATACCAGTTCACGGGTAGATTATCCTTCCGCAGTCATATTGAATCGCATGGCACGTGGCCTATAAGCCATGGGCATTGCGACTAATCTTTACTACAAGAGAGCGAGATACGATAAACAACGCAAATGACGCAGGGACCACTACGTCGGAAGTACTTCCGCCTTTTACTTCTTCATAAGACCTACCATCATCCAGTACTGCGTAGTGAGCTCATTATGCCTACCGCATATCTTTCCTGTCGTATAGACACAAACATAGGGCTAAAGGTACTTTCTGCTACACAAACATACTTTATTGCCCCTTCATACCAGTTACATCAAACGATTAGAAGCATCTACCAGGTGATTACGTTTTCATCTCTGATCACTCCCTTTTTCGTCATTCTTTATCAGCTCACCTACTTCCCGATAGCTCTTGGAAGACATCCCATCTATTTTCCCTGCCCACGGCTTCCTGTCTACATGTGTCAATATTCCGCTGTTTTCCAGCAGGTTCTTGATTATTTATTTGTGTCACTTCTTTCATTTTACATTTTTGCTAGTATTGTATAACATTACCACAATCACTTTTTCTCTATGGGTTTCCTTCATTTCTATTTCTTATATTTCACTTTTCTTCCGTTTCACTGAATAGAGATGTTATTTTTCTTTTTTTTGTTCATATATAGAACGTTTTGTTTTGCTCTTTTGTATTTTTCATGCTGTGACCCGCTACCTTCTGCTTCGGCGATTGAGGGTAACAAAAAAAAACCCTTTGTTCCAGCGCCCACGTTGACGCCCATTTCAACCGGGTCAACTCCGTGCGCACCGCTGCTGCTTCGCATCCCATCAGGGTTTTCTAGATAGAGACGGACCATATTCTTTTCCACAGCTTTTAACAAGCTGCGGAAGGGCAGCACGTTAAAGCTTAGCCCAAGTTTTGCATACAATCAGCGAAGCTATTCTGACTATCCAAATGCTTTTTTTTTTTTGATGACACGCCCTCCTCGCACTGCTCAAGCTACCACGAGAAATAATACGCTAAACGGTGCTTTAGTTGCCAAACACAAATAGGCATTGCGAAAACTTTCTTATATCGATGCACTGTAAACATTAAAAGACGGCTGTGACACATTTTTTTTTCGCGTTGTACCGATTCCTTTCCAGAAGGAATCAGCCACCTCTACTGAATTTTTAGTGGTCTCGTTGAAAAAAAAAAACCAAGTTAGGTACCTCCGTAACTAAAAATAAGATATTAACCCTCTAAAATTTTCATGTGGCTAGTTAGCGATTCTATAGCACATGCCGCACCTAAGGTTCAAAGCTGACTACATCGCCGTTTTGTCCCATTCAACAGCTTTTCTAAAGAGGGCCTCCAGCTGCACTCCTATAGTTTTTTTTTCAATTTGCTACTTACGATTGTTTCTATGGTGCTTTACGGTAACCCGTCATGGCCCCGGTAGTGACGGCGCGCGCCATGCTCATATCAGCAAAGAACGGACACTTGACCTTTGACGCAGTTATTTTTGGGACTAAGGGTGGGTTGGAATATTGACCGCAGATGGCTGGACAGTTAAATAGACAAAGGCCATCTTAAGCCCAATTCCGACCCTCACGTAGCCGGTAAAATAGAAAGCTGCGAGAAGACGCCATTAGAGAGAAATATTACGCAGAGTACATTGCTTTCCAAACAAGATGGTGGCTAAGCGAATCACTCAGATAGATTATATCTCGCCAGGATTAGATGTGCACACAAGCAGGTGCTTCTGCACGTTTATTATTCTTTAAGTTTTCAACATTAAAGAAGCCAGAAAATACAACACTTACATAGGTTTATTTCATCTTTCTTTTCTCAACGCGAGGTGGTGCCTCTCCACGTAGAAGCTGTAACATAAGAGGTTTAAAGGCTACAGTCGGCGATAGATTACGCAATGATGTCACATAGCATGTAAGAACGGCACAAGTTGATAAATATATATGAATATGGGTCCAGAAGCTTATGTAGTGATCACAAACGTATCAAGCTGAGTTTTTGAAGAGAAATGACAATGGGAAGGAGGGCCTTATAAGCAACCACTTAATAATATTTGTTCAGAAAGGCAAATAGGAATTGCAAGGACGCGGAATAAACATTGATTGAAACGGTATTCTAAGGTTTCCGTGGGTGGAGCCCTTATTCCAGGGCCCTACTGGCAAGAGCGGCTCGCTCGGCCTGTTCCAAGGCTGCCCGCTGGCTTCCTAGGTCTTTCCGGGTAAGTCGTACCTTCCTTCACATTTCAAATTTGTTTCGTGCGATGAGGGGTGAGAGGCCCTCTGCTGCTCTTTGTCGGCAAGTCCACGTGACGCGCTCGAGTGTCCGTGTGTCAGCGCACCAAGGGCAGCGGTAAGCAAATTTGAATTGCCGTAATTTGCAAATTGTGCGTATGTCCGGATATCTGTTCGTCCGCATTCATCTCCAATCCCTGGATTGCCAGTGGGTGAGCTTACGATTGTGTGGCGCCATCGTTTCCCGGGCCAGTTTTTAACTCTCAAACATATCTTGCGGCAGCGTCTGTGTGAAGTAATCTACCCGGGTCGGCATGACCACGGCTCGGAAAGTTCATGCTCGAGCTAAGTGGTATGCCCTTTCGTTTCCTCCTACACCTTCGTGGGCGGAGAACCATGTGATGTCGTGGTCTTCTTGTAGATTGGATCGTAGATACATGAGACGCTCCTGGGAAGGACACCTCTGAGAAGCAGTTGGCAAGCCTCTTGCGAATCTGTGAGAACGCGCGCGAACTGTCTCTTGCACTCTGCTGCATGGATGGCTAGTGCTATGCTGCCGCTTCTGCTACTGCTGTGCTTTTTGTACGTATTGTCACCGAAGTGATCGCTTGGCTTTGGTTGGTAACGACAACAGCAAATGCATTTTGCTTTCTTGGGTATGGACTGGAGTCTTTATAGTAAGTGTCGGGGTCAATTTGTAGCAGTTCTAGTGCCGCCACGCTTATTAGTCTGCGGCCGGCATTAACCTTGGGGTGCATGTTTCTCTGGATAGGGATGACGTATATGTGTTCTCTGTTTTCTCTGGGTATTTGATGCGTCTCCTCACCGCAGAACTGTGGTGACAAGGAACATTGAAGCCTCTTTAGCCTACCTTGCATCGTAGAATTGTGTCTATCTCTTTGCGCGTTATATACGGCTGTGGCGTGTTCATCACATGTATTATGCACATACAATCATTCCAAACGCTCTGTGTCAGTGCAGTCTGGGAGGCCATATGCAGCTTTGTAAACAATGCGTATGAGCGTCTTCGCCTGTTCTGTTTCCCATCTGCGTGTGAGTTGGTACGGGAGAGCATATGTAATTCGGGTAATGATAAAGGCATGTGCCAATCTCCTGGTGTATTGTTCCTTCATGCTTTCATTACTGCAAGTGACTCGCTTTATGAGTCTCGCTACGCTCCTCGTTGTGCGTTTCAGTGTTTTTAGCGTTAACTAGATGCTGCCCGTCTTCTCTATTAGCATTCCCAACACCCCGATCTCATATACTTGCTCTTTCTGGTTCTCATTTAGCTCCAGTGTGAAGGCTGGAAAACGAGTCCGGTGGCCGTTCTTGGGCAGGATTTGCATGTATTCAAATTTTTCTGGCACGCAGATCATACATGTCTTCTTAGCATATCCCTCGAATGTATCGGTTGCTCGTTGAAGAGTATCCTGGCGGTCTCCATAGGATCGTTTTGTCACCTAAAGGGAGATGTCCTCGGCATAGATGGCTATTCCAAGTTCTTTGTCTTTCTCCAACATTAGAGCTGATTTCGCAACCTTATATTAAATAATTGGGGGGCAGTATAGACTCCTGTGGAGTGCTTTTATTTGCCATGTTATTATTATTACCTCTTAGAATGCCAATCCTATGGACGCTGTTTTATTGTTGAGAAAACTTTGAACGTAGTTGTAGGTTTTCTCCGCACAGCATATCTCTTGTAGAGCAGTCAATGTAGTGTGATGATATATGTTGTAGAAAGCTTTGCACAGGTCCAATGCAAGCAGGATTCTGTTCATGCTTACAGGTGGTGGGTTCAGAGCTTCGTAGAAAAAGAGAAGGAAAACGTCTCGCAAAGAAATTCTCTGACGGAAGCCAAACATGCAACTTGGTAGGATATTGTTTTTCTCTAAGTACCTCCCATGTCGTGCATAGATGACCTTCTCGAAACTTTTACCCAAGCAATAAGTTAATGATATTGGTTGATGGTTCCAAAGCGATTTTTGTATTCCAGGCTTTGGTATTAAAAGTATTTCTGCCTCCTTTCATTCTGGTGGTATGGATCCTCCTGTCTTCCAAATAGTGTCATTGGAGACATTTGTTAGGTGCTCTAGTATTTCTCTTGCTAAGTTTCTAATCATGGCATTCGGGATGCGATTCAGTCAAGGCGCAATCTTTTTGAAAATTATGCTGCAGTGCATACTTGTGCGACTGATATTGGTTCACTAAGGGCAGGGTTCGCCCGACCTATATAGGGTGTTATAGTTGTCCGTGTTGCCCTTTCGCCCATGTAGGAGTCTTGGAGTTCGCGAAGAAGGTCCGCGTCTTCGCCTGCGCAGTCATTAAGTATATGCCTCAGTGCTGGCCTGCTTTCTTTTGCGTGTTACCAGGAGTAAGCATATTGCGAAGGATTGGTCAAGTTCTTTTCGTGCTTAAAATTTCCGGAAAGAGTTGCCCAAGCTCTTCCAGTTGGAAGTACACAGCTCTTGTGCGGACGCATTGGCTGCCCCCATAATTTGTGCTATGCAATCTCTGAGTTTTCGTCTGGGCCGCGGCCTGTTCCATCTTTTTATGAGGCTGCGTCTTGCCTGCCATAGGTGGAGGAGATGTTTGTCGACAGCTGGGTTTTGCGTTGTTATTTTAAATCATTTTGTTGCTTGACCTGCTCTCTCCCATATATAATTCATCCAGTCTTTTACTGTTTGAGGTCCTGAGTATCAGTCTGGCACTCACTAAATTTCCTCTAATGTGTGAGACATACAGTACAGGTCGGTTGTCTTACTTTTGCCGTTTGTATAGAGATGCTGAGGATGTCATTGTCACTTCAAAGGTTTTGTCTAGATTCTTCCAGTTTACTTCTATTTCATCACTTGCAAAACTTAGGTCAGGGTTGGTGTTTGTAGCCACGCTGTTTTCCAGTCTTGTGGGAGAGTCTGGTAGCGTGACGAGGACTTGATCATGAGCCTGCGTTGCTTTCAGCAAGTTTATTCCTTTGACCATAACCCTTTTGTAGCCCCACTCTGTAAGCAAGGCGTTGAAATCTGTGAGCAGTATTACTCTGCCACCTCGTTTTGTGCTGTTTATAACATGACAGAAAACTGTTGTGAACTTCAAAGTCCGCCAAGTGATCTCGAGGTGAGCTGTAGACATTCGCGACAATGTTTCTCCGGCGACCTCTCTTAACAGGCCATACTGTGGTTATTCGGTGGGGTATGTCAACCCCTGGTACCATTTTTATGCTAACAACGACATCTTTCTGAACCAAAATAGCCGTACCCGTGTTGTTTGTGTTTGTGTGGAGCGTGTATCTCAACTGAGCGTTTTGGTGTTCCTGCTTCTTGCAAACATATGAGATCAGGTGCAACGGCAGTGGCTTGCACAAACTGTGTTAGCGCAGACTCTTTGTTGCACAGGGAGCGGAGGTTCCGCCGCCATGAATCGAGATTCTCTTGGTGGCCTGTGATGGGTCCCGCCATCATAGGGGCTCTCAATGGTATCCGTTTTAGTCATTGTCGACACTATAGGGCAGCGGCATTCAGGGCTTGAGCTTCCACGTTTTCTTGGTTTTTTTATTCCTCTAATGAAGTTGTGGACGAATTTATTTAGATTGCCTGGCTCTCCTAACAGAAGTTGCAGTTTAGTTCCCATGTATTGCAGCTGTCCCTCTACATTTTGAGGGTGGGAAGTGCCTGGTTGTGTTGAGCTGGCTTCCATTTGTGGCTGTTGGTTTTCTGTACTCTGGTTGATTCTTCTATTAGCAAAAAGTTTTTGAGTGCTGGTACCTGTGTCTGTTGCGCCGCAAGGCAAGAATTAAGTTGGTTATTTTCTGCGAGTATTCTTTTATATTCCTCGTGTTGCGTGATTGGTGTGATTGGGTGAGGTGTGACATCAGCGCAGCTTTTCTTCTTTCTTTTTTGTCAACAAGCCCACCTTGAACTACCCCAGCTATACCACGGGAAATAATACGCTAAACGGTGCTGCTGTGGCGAAACACCTACCGGCATTGTTCAAACTTATAGCAATGCTCTGTAAAGAATAAAATACGACTGTGACATGTTTTTTTTTCTTTCTCATTATTTCGATTCCTTTCTTGAAGGGATCAGCCACCTCTTCATGTTTCAGGTGTCTTGATGAGAAAGAAATTAGTTAGGTACCTTCGTACCTAAAAATGACATACCCACCTTATAAAATTTCATCATCATCATCAACATCATCATCAGCCTGACCACGTCCACTGCAGGACAAAGCCTCTCCCATGTTCCGCCAGTTAACCCGGTCCTGTGCTTGCTGCTGCCAATTTATACCCGCGAACTTCTTAATCTCATCTGCCCACCTAACCTTCTGTCTCCCCCTAACCCGCTTCCCTTGTCTGGGAATCCAGTTAGTTACCCTTAAAGACCAGCGGTTATCCTGTCTACGCACTACATGCCCGGCCCATCTCCATTTCCTCTTCTTTATTTCAACTATGATATCCTTAACTCCCGTTTGTCCCCTAATCCACTCTGCTTTCCTATTGTCTCTTAAGGTTACACCTACCATTTTTCTTTCCATTGCTCGCTGCGTCGTCCTCAATTTAAGCTGAACCCTCTTTGTAAGTCTCCAGGTTTCTGCTCCGTAGCTAAGTACCGTCAAGATACAGCTGTTATATACCTTCCTCTTGAGGGATAGTGGCAATCTACCTGTCATAATTTGAGAGTGCTTGCCGAATGTGCTCCACCCTATTCTTATTCTTCTAGTTACTTCAATCTCGTGGTTAGGCTCTGTGGTTATTTACTGCCCTAAGTAGACACATTCTTTTACAACTTCAAGTGCACTATTACCTATCTCGAATCGCTGCTCCTTTCCGAGGTTGTTGTACGTTACTTCAGTTTTCTGCAGAATAATTTTAAGACCCACCTTTCTGCTCTCCTTGTCTAACTCCGTAATCATGAGTTGCAGTTCATCCTCTGAGTTACTCAGCAATGCAATGTTTTCAAACAAAAGAGTGCTAAATCAACCTTAATTATCTAAATAATCTGTAACAGCTCCACTGTGAAATTACAAGTCTGTGAGCAACAAGCGCTACAATCGTGGTGTAAGCGGGAAGGACGCCTTGCCTGGAGGCGGTTGTAAACTCGGAAATGGCAGCTACTGCAAGAGAAGTTACATGGTAGACGCAACGTCGTAGCGATCGTTATTTCGCGAAGCAGAGGAAGAACGACAACAACAGATTTCACGATTTTTGTGAAGTGCACTACGTGCTTCTAAAACAACATGCGCTCTTAGGTTGATTCACACATTGTTGATTCTGCGGCTGATCATCACAACAAAGTGTGGTTGAGGCATCGTTTGAAATAGTTAGCAAGCTTTTAACCACCCTCGCATTGCGCGACTCAAATGGCGTCAGTTTTAGTGATATTTTACTATGCTACAACGCCACGTCTGCCCTATTAGAGTGAAGGGTCTATATGATACACGTCTGTATTTGGTTTCTTTTTTTTCGCAAAGAAGTTTCAAGCACCAGTGTGGCTTCATTGTAGAATATCTGACTATAACGCACAATGCCTGATTTTAAATCCCGCTATTCCATCGTTTCAGTTGCGGAGGTGATAGTGGGCTTTTCGAACGACAGATTAGTCTCAGAACTTCAAATTTTCAGGTTCTCAAATACAACATAGATGGCTTAACAGCATCGGTCGGAAATAGCATCTACACAGTGAAGCTGGAAAGGGTGACCAGGGCCTTAAGTATATGTAGCCGGAGCCTAGGGAAGTCACACTTCCTCTCCCGTGCACATCGACTTTGGAAGTAACGTATACACAAACATTTCAATGAAATTACTCATCTCAGAGAAACAGAAAATCGCAATAGAAACCCAGGGAACCAACATGATCAAATATGAAAGTAATAACAGGAACTCGCAGAGTAAACGCACGAAAACCATATCTCCACTGTCTACACAAACTTTACATTGAGTGGAACAAGGCCAAGTTTCGTTTTTCTCGTCGTGCGCAATAGCTACGACAAACAACGGTCGCTGCGGTGGCTTGTAGCTACTCCACCACAACATTCAGTAGCTATTAGTTCATAGCAACTTGCCCTATTATACCGAAGTCAGGCATCGGTGTGCTTCAGATCCGTTTAGTTCAGTTTATTACCCTAAAGGACCCCCTTTCTAGAAGGGGCATAACATAAGGAGTGGGGTTTTATTTGGGTTAACATTAAGCAGTAAAAGTTGTTTTAGCATTGAAGATGATAAATAATACGGTCTTGAAAGGCAGAAGATGAGGCGATGTTGGCGATGTCCCAGGGGAGGCCGTTCCAGTCCGTGGCTGCTCGAAAAAAGAATGAGGCAGAAAAAGCAGTGGTGCACGATGATGGGCGGGCAACCTCAAATGGATGACTGGTTCGATGAGACATGCGTGCTGCGGCTGCTATATAAGGTGGCTGAATGAGGGAAGAATGAAATAATTTTTGATAAAGTACGAGAGTTTCAGTGCGGCGGCGCAATGAAAGGGTTGGAAGTCCACATTTCACTTTCAAAGATGAAATACTGATATCGTATGAGTAAGATGAGTGAACGAATCTGGCAGCACGGTTTTGTACCGCTTCTAATGCATTCATTAATTACGTTTGATGTGCGCTTCATATGGCAGATGCATATTCTAATTTCGTTCTGATTAAAGATTTGTACGCATGTAATTTTACATGTAGGGGGGCTAGGCGGAGATGGCGTTTGAGAAAACCAAGTGCTTTATTAGATGCTCAAACTACATTAGCTATCCAGGTACTCCATGATAAATCATAAGACAAGGTTAGTCCAAGGTATTTATAAGATGGTACTGATTCAATTGCGGTGTTAACGATAGAATACTGGAAGCGATATGGGCTGTGGCGACGTGAAAAGGACACAAGTTTACATATGGAAGGATTAAGGGTCATTAACCATGTGTTACACCACTTAAGCACACCGTTAAGATTGGTTTCGAGATACAGGTGATCATGCTGATTACTGATAGTGTGATAAATGGCACAGTCGTCCGCGAACATGCGAATGCTGCAGGATACATGATCGGGCAAGTCGTTAATATATATTAGGAATAGAAGAAGACCTAGGACAGATCCTTGGTGAACGCCTGATGTGACTCGGAGAGAGTTAGGTAGGTGACCATTAACAAAGACTGACTGAGAACGGTTGGTGAGAAACTGTTCAATCCAACGAAGTATGTTATGGTCTAGGTGAAGGTGTGAAAGTTTTAGCAAAAGGCGGCGGTGAGGAACTTCATCGAAAGCTTTCTCTTAGTCTAGAAAAACTACATCAGTCTGCATGTAATTGTGTTTCGCAGGAGTGACCTTTACGAAACCCTTGTTGTGATCGATGAAAAAAAAATTACATGAGTCCAAGAAACTTGCGATTTGAGAGTATATGACGTGTTCCATGATTTTACTGGGTACACTAGTTAACGAAATGGGGTGTTAGTTCAAGGGTGAGCCTCTGTTACCTGATTTGTACACTTGAACGACCTTCCCCGTTTTCCGGTCATCTGGAATGACTTCTTGGGCGAGTGACTGTGAAAAATTCAAAAATAAATAGGTGGCACAAATTGATTTACCATTCTTCAGTAGCTTAGAATTAATTGAGTCCATACCGGCTGATGACGAAAGCTTCATGTTACCGATTACAAACGCAATACCTCCTTCGGAAAACGAGATAGTTGGCATGAATGCTTCGATGTTAACTGATGGTGACTGTGAAGGTGCGTCAAATTCTTGAGTAAAGATAGAGGCGAATGCAGTGTTGAATATTTCCCCAAATTTAAGGTCCGTCACTGGTTCGTGCGCGTCGTTAGTTAGCGGGATGTCGTGAGTCTGCTTTGGATTTAAAAGTTGCCAAAACTTCCTGGGGTTGCTGGTTAGTAGCTTTGGTAAGTCATCGTGATAAAATGTTTGCTTGGCGTTCCGGATCTCAATTAGATATGATTTTTCAACTTCAAAGTATTTATCCCTGTCACTCCGGGTGTCACAGCGTTTGGCCGAACGGAACAGCCATTTTTTTTTATTTTCCAGCCGTTTTAAACGTACAGAAAACCATAGCCTATTGTGATTAGTATGAAAGGTAACCCTCGGAATGAAGATGTTAGTGAGCACACTTAATGCCTTTTTGAATATTGACCACTTTTCATGTATTGTGCGAGTGGAAAACACTGATTTGTACTCAGAGAAAAAGGTGTTAAGGTCTTCAGTTATTGCATCGTAGTTTCCCCGGTCGTAAAGGCATAATGTTTTTGCGGATGTGTGCTTTGGAGCAGAACTGAATGAGAATAGGGCATGTATGACTTTATGGTCACTGATTTCTGGGAGATAATTGATAGTTGAAAGGTTCTCAGGACTGTTAGTTAGTATTAAGTCTAGGATGATTGCTGTTTCTTGCATAACGAGTGCTGGTTCCGAGACTGACTCAAGTTAAAATTTGAACATACATCAATGAAATTTTTAGTCTCTGCATGAAATAATATTAATAAGGAAATGCCTAGGTTATGCCATTCGATGTTCGGGTAATTGAAGTTGCCAAAGAGAAGGATGCGAGCATTGAGGTAAGTGGCGACAAGTTGCCTTAGGCTATTGTTTAGGTGCCTATAAAAGTCTGGATTAGTATGCGGGGGCCTATAACAAACGCCAAGGAACACTGTTAGGGGAGGAGCGTGACAAATGAGCCATAATGATTCAATATCGGCTGTGACGTATACAACTGAACATAATATACCTTGGTGAATTGAAACCAGTACACCTGCCCCTCTAGTACCCTTTCGGTCGCCACAATACACGCGGAATTCAGGTAAGTCAGTCAGAATTTCAGCGTCTGAAACGTTATCGTTGAGCCAAGTTTCAGTTAGTACCAGTATATTGCTTCCGGATGACAAAACAATGTTTGACAAGAGTTCGCGCTTTGGAAGGAAACTGCAGATGTTTGTAAATATTACGGAAAATGAGAGTGGTTTGCAAGCAGGATTCTGTTCATGCTTACAGGTGGTCGGTTCAGAACTTCGTAGCAAAGAAGAAGGAAGACGTCTCGCATAGAAGTTCTCTGATGGAAGCCAAACATGCAACTTAGTAGGATATTGTTTTTCTCTAAGTACCTCCCATGTCGTGCATAGATGACCTTCTCAAAACTTTTACCCAAGCAATGAGTTAATGATATTGGTTGATGGTTCCAAAGCGATTTTTGTATTCCAGGCTTTGGTATTAAAAGTATTTCTGCCTCCTTTCATTCTGGTGGTATGGATCCTCCTGTCTTCCAAATCGTGTCATTGGAGACATTTGTTAGGTGCTCGAGTATTTCTCTTGCTAAGTTTCTAATCATGGCATTCGGGATGCGATTCAGTCAAGGCGCAATCTTTTTGAAAATTATGCTGCAGTGCATACTTGTGCGACTGATATTGGTTCACTAAGGGCAGGGTTCGCCCGACCTATATAGGGTGTTATAGTTGTCCGTCTTGCCCTTTCGCCCATGTAGGAGTCTTGGAGTTCGCGAAGAAGGTCCGCGTCTTCGCCTGCGCAGTCATTAAGTATATGCCTCAGTGCTGGCCTGCTTTCTTTTGGGTGTTACCAGGAGTAAGCATATTGCGAAGGGTTGGTCAAGTTTTTTTCGTGCCTAAATTTCCTGGAAATAATTGCCCAAGCTCTTCCAGTTGGAAGTACACAGCTCTTGTGCGGACGCATTGGCTGCCCCCATAATTTGTGCTATGCAATCTCTGACCTTTCGTCTGGGCCGCGGCCTGTTCCATCTTTTTATGAGGCTGCGTCTTGCCTGCCATAGGTGGAGGAGATGTTTGTCGACAGCTGGGTTTTGCTTCGTTATTTTAAATCATTTAGTTGCTTGACCTGCTCTCTCCCATATATAATTCATCCAGTCTTCTACTGTTTGAGGTCCTGAGTATCAGTCTGGCACTCACTAAATTTCCTCTAATGTGTGAGACATGCAGTACAGGTCGGTTGTCTTATTCTCTCATTGTCACTTCAAAGGTTTTGTCCAGATTCGTCCAGTTTACTTCTAGTTCATCACTTGCAAAACTTAGGTCAGGGTTGGTGTTTCTAGCCACGCTGTTTTCCAGTCTTGTGGGAGAGTCTGGTAGCGTGACGAGGACTTGATCATGAGCCTGCGTTGCCCTCAGCAAGTTTATTCCTTTGACCATATCCCTTTAGTAGCCCCACTCTGTAAGCAAGGCGTTGAAATCTGTGAGCAGTATTACCCTGTCACCTCGTTTTGTGCTGTTTATAGCATGACAGAAAACTGTTGTGAACTTCAAAGTCCGCCATCTGATCTCGAGGTGAGCTGTAGACATTCGCGACAATGTTTCTCCGGCGACCTCTCTTAACAGGCCATACTGTGGCTATTCGGTGGGGTATGTCAACCCCTGGTACCATTTTTATGCTAACAACGACATCTTTCTGAACCAAAATAGCCGTACCCGTGTTGTTTGTGTTTGTGTGGAGCGTGTATCTCAACTGAGCGTTTTGGTGTTCCTGCTTCTTGCAAACATATGAGATCAGGTGCAACGGCAGTGGCTTGCACAAACTGTGTTAGCGCAGACTCTTTGTTGCACAGGGAGCGGCAGTTCCACCGCCATGAATCGAGATTCTCTTGGTGGCCTGTGATGGGTCCAGCCATCATAGGGGCTCTCAATGGTATCCGTTTTAGTCATTGTCGACATTTTAGGGCAGCGGCATTCAGGGCTTGAGCTTCCACGTTTCCTTGGTTTTTTTATTCCTCTAATGAAGTTGTCGACGAATTTATTTAGATTGCCTGGCTCTCCTAACAGAAATTGCAGTTTAGTTCCCATGTCTTGCAGCTGTCCCTCTACATTTTGAGGGTGGAAAGTGCCTGGTTGTGTTGAGCTGGCTTTCATCTGTGGCTGTTGGTTTTCTGTACTCTGGTTGATTCTTTTATTAGCAAAAAGTTTTTGAGTGCTGGTACCTCTGTCTGTTGCGCCGCAAGGCAAAAATTAAGTTGGTTATTTTCTGCGATTATTCTTTTATATTCCTCGTGTTGTGTGATTGGTGTGATTGGGTGAGGTGTGACATCAGCGCAGCTTTTCTTCTTTCTTTTTTGTCAACAAGCCCACCTTGAACTACCCCAGCTATACCACGGGAAATAATACGCTAAACAGTGCTGCTGTGGCGAAACACCTACAGGCATTGTTCAAACTTTCTTATAGCAATGCTCTGCAAAGAATAACATACGACTGTGACATGTTTTTTTTCTTTCTCGTTATTTCGATTCCTTTCTTGAAGGGATCAGCCACTTCTCCATGTTTCAGGTGTCTTGATGAGAAAGAAATCAGTTAGGTACCTTCGTACCTAAAAATGACATACCCACCTTATAAAATTTCATCATCATTATCATCATCATCATCAGCCTGACTACGTCCACTGCAGGACAAAGCCTCTCCCATGTTCCGCCAGTTAACCCGGTCCTGTGCTTGCTGCTGCCAATTTATACCCGCGAACTTCTTAATCTCATCTGCCCACCTAACCTTCTGTCTCCCCCTAATAAATTTCCCTTCTCTGGGAATCCAGTTAGTTACCCTTAATGACCAGCGGTTATCCTTCTACGCACTGCATGCCCGGCCCATGTCCATTTCCTCTTCTTTATTTCAACTATGATATCCTTAACTCCCGTTTGTCCCCTAATCCACTCTGCTTTCTTATTGTCTCTTCAGGTTACACCTACCATTTTACAATTGGCTAAAATTTACAATTGGCTAGTTATCGACGCTATGTCACATACGGCGCTTAGGTTCGTAGCTGACTACATCGCCGTTTTGTCCCATTCAACAGCTTTTCTAAAGAGGGCCTCCAGCTGCACTCCTATAGTGTTTTGTTTTCAATTTGCGACTTACGATTGTTTCTACAGAGCTTTACGGCCGCCCGTGGTGGCCCCAGTAATGACTGCGCACGCCATGCTCATATCAGCAAACAACGGACACTTGGCCTGTGACGCAGTGATTTTCGAGACTAAGGGTGTGTTTGAATAATTACCGTAGATTGCTAGACAGCTCAATGGACAGCGGCCACCTTAAGTCCCATACCAACTCTCACGTAGCCGGCAAAATAGGCAGCTGCGAGAAGACGCTATTGTAGACAAATACGACGCAGACTACTTTGCTGTCCAAACAAGATGGTGGCTCAGCGAATCGCCCAGATTAGATCTCACTATGATGGTCGTCGGCACACAAGCAGGCGCTTCCCCGCGTTTATTATTTTAAAAATTCAACATGAAATATCCTAGAAAAAGCAACAGCTACATTTGTTTTTTTTTAGCTTTCTCTTCTCAACGCGAGGTGCGTTTCATCGCGTAGAAGTGTAAATTGATGCCAGGATGGGAGTATTGCGAACCAAGACATATAGGGCCAAATACGAAGGGGTAGAACGGTAATTAGTGCATGCGAAGAGGAGGAGGAAACTGCTAAACACTTGATAATGTTTTGTAATGGCCTTCATTTTATAGTTCAGAATGATGGCACAGAGTTTTTCAAAGCACTGGGGTTTAGGTACAGGGAGGGCATAATAGACTTTAAGCGGGTAGAATTAACTAGAAGGAGGTTATGTGATCGGGGGCTAAAGTCAAGGCACGAGTGAAAATTAAACCCTTCACTGCAAAGTACGCGTCCTCAATCTCACTATTTAAAAAAAGAAATAAATCTAGATTGTGGTTCACTAAGCAATACGGCTTGGTGGTGTTAGCCACTGCCTCATCTAAAGGGTACAGCCATAGCAGTCTATCCATCTATCCAGCCGTATTATAGGAGGTGGAAAGACTACAGACGGCGATAGATTACGCAGTTATGTCACATAGCATGTCAAATCGGCATAGGGTGATAGACATAGATGAATATTGGATGAGAAGCTTAGGTAGCGATCACAAACGTATCAAGCTGAGTTTTGGAAGAGAAATGAAAATGGTAAGGAGGCCTTCTAGGCAACGATATGGTTACATTTATTCAGAAAGGCAAATATAAACAGCAACTAGAAAGATTGATAAAATAATCACCGAGGATACTAAAACGAAGTGGACATGCACAAATATAACTCTATTGTGTGAGTTAGATCTTGCAAAAGTACGAGTCAAATTAACCGGGAAAAGTAGACCTACACCAAGGAGCTGGTGGGATGAGGATGATAAGAGAGCCATAGTAAAATATCAGGAAGCCTGCACAATACGCAGGTATGCTAAACAGAGGGCTGAACCGGGAGACTATGCAAAAAAAAAAATGAGATAACTTTTTGAGTCGCAGAAGGGAAGCGTCAAATCTGATCAGCGAAAAAATTGGAAGAAAGGGTGCCCAATAGCTGACGGAAGTAAACAAAAATGATAGAAAGGTAGCTGCAGGATTTTGGAAGAACGTCAATTTTCTGAGTAATAACGGAAGCATGGAATAGAAGCATATAATTGCAGTTCGAAGTGTTAGACTAGAAGGCGATGAGGCAATGGAATATAAACGAACAGTGATGACAGAAAAATGTAAACACCAAGGAAGCGCTGGATGCACCATACCAGATGAGGATAGACAAATTAGCGCTATGGTTTCTGTTAGACAACGAGAGTGCGAAACAGCAAAAATGGTTCTTAAAATGGCACATCAACAGGTCCTTATAGCATCCCAATTATGCTAATAAAAAAGCTAGGACCGAAATGTAAGCAAACGTTAAGAAAGGCAGAGAGCAAAGCAGTAATGAATGGTGATGCCCCCAATGGGTGAAAACTAGCAAGATGAGGTTGATCTATAAAAAAAGGGGGCAAAGCCGATATAAACAACAGCCATCGTATAACAGTGACATCTGTAGTTTGCAAGCTGGTGATGCAAATAGTAAAGGAAAGACTACAGACAGGTGAAAATTGAGTGGGTACTGGGAGAACTACAAAATGGGTTCCGTAACTGGAAAAGGTTGGAGGACGATCTGTTTTCATTGATGCAGAGTATTTAAATATCCAAAAATAACACAGACCCCTGTGGCTCGCATTATTAGATATCAAGGGAGCTTGCAATAGTGTGATTCAAGAAGACTTGTGGGGAATAATAGACACAATAGATGTGAAAGGTGGAATACCTAATCTTTTAAACGATATATATGGAAGTAACAAGGTAGTTATAAAATGGGAACAACAGGTATCCGAACCTATTGAAATACAACACGGGCTTCGACAGAGATGTCTTTTGCCACCATTGTTATTTATGCTGTATCGACAGAGGCTAGAAGCCAAACTAGTGGGGCGTTGACTCGTCTTCATTTTCTATTTTGCTGACCAAGAAAAACATGTTGAATAGTCATTGCTTTTGAATAGTCATTGGCAGCATTGATGTATGCAGATGATATAGTATTAAAAGCTGACAACAAGAAAGATTTACAAAGATTGATTGACATCGGCGGAAATTAGGGAGGTAGGGTAAACATGAAGTTCAGAATGGAAAATCGGCAATCAAAATTTTTAATGATAACGAAGACAGTGAGCGTAAGGAAGTCACACTTGAAATTTTGGATAAATGCAAATGTTGGGCGTACGGATAAATAGCGTGGCTGAGTAAATAATCAAGCGCGAAAGACATGTAATGACTAAGGGTACCAGGATTGCGGCTGTAATAAAAAATAGGTCAATGTGGAACTACAATAGGTAGGACATTGTAAGAGGGATTTGGAAAGGCGTCATAGTCTCGATTTTGATGTTCAGTAATGCAGTCTTGTGCATGATATCAGGCTTTCAAGCAAGATTGGAAATTAAACAACGTGGCAGAGGTAGACTTGCTTTTGGGAACACTCGGGAATACCTGCAACCTCCTGCGGCATGGCACGCAACCTCCTGCGTGCCATGACGCGAAGGTTGCGGCGCGAATGTGTGGGGACCTGGCCGGAAGTACGCAAATCTTCACTGAAGGGTCCATCCTGTTGGATGGCTCTGCTGCAGCCGCTTTTATAGCCCCCCCCCCCCCCGCTTAGCATAGAGTGACAGTGCCGCTTGCGGTATTGTGTATCCTCCACAACAGCTGAGCTAGTCGGGATTTTGTTGGCTGTCGACCTCGTACGCCTGTAACCAGTCGTCACGAGTGCAGCAATATTCTGCGTTTTGAAACCTGCCCTGAGCCAGCTCACGAGGCAGAAACGAGGCCCGCTCCTTGTTCAGCACCCTGCACGCAGCCTTCTGGCGCCTTAAGAGCACGGCTGTGATCTTGTGCTTCAGTGGCGCCCCTCACACATCGGACGCGTTCGTCATCGTTTCTTTCTGTGCGGTGGCACTCTGAGACTACTGCTTCTGTATGCACTCTCATGGCGCAAAAGCAAAGCAGTTGCTTCGTCCCGGGGTGGACTACAGGCTATAAGTCAGCTAAAATGAAGCATGCGTTGTTCAGGGTTCCAAAGGACCAAACTCTGTTTGCGCAGTGGTGGAGAGTGACCCTGCGTGCTGACAAGCTGCTTAAAAAAACTTGGTTGTGTAAGAGCTGCAATTCGACAAGAGGTGCATCTCTTGGCACTTCAAGCACACGGGGAACGGTGAAATTGTCTGCATTAAAATGGGTAAGGCCATAGACGTGCGCAGGACTCGCGTTCAGAGAACGAGAGGGTGGGCGAAGGTTCATTGCAGCGCCCGCCCTCCCTATTAAATCAGAGTAAGAGGCAGATTTGTTGCTTCCCTTTTAGGTTACTAAAAGAGTGCCCCGCCGCCTAGTTAATGTATAGAGCAAATTTAGCGCCCCCCCCCTTTCCCACGTGACTTGGGGGAGCACCCGCACCCTCTGCCCCCCCCCCCCCTCATGCTTATGCCTATGAGTAGGTCTATCGGAAAAGCTCTTCGCACTTGTAGACGCCCTTGAAATCACTTTTTAAAGTGGTGTAGCTACAACGAGCTTCACCGTGACAGCTTGCAAGAGCTTGTTTCCTGGTTGCAAAAAAAAAAGTCACTATAAGCTGTACGCAACATAGTCGGAACCTCAACAATCAAGTGACAAAGTTTTTTACGCTCACCCATTTGCGTTTTTACACAACAGCACTAAACAAGGTCGAACGTCTTTACGTGAAAAAAGGAAGTATGAGCTCAAGGTCATCACCTAGCCAAAAGAAACGATGTTCTGTGGTGCGCTTGTGAACTATAAACTGTTTTTTTTCTTTTGCATAAAAAAAGACGTGTGACCAATAATTAAGACTGCATTGTTGTAAAAGATAGAGAATCACTACTCGGTAACGCGTTGTACGTATGGCCAGTGTGTAGAAAATACAATGTTTTCATTCAAATGCTGCTCGTTATTCTCGCCTCTAAGTTTGATTATGCGTTAACAGAAGTAGCTAAGCGAGCCTTGCATGTTACTAATGATAGGGCATTATTTATAGATTAGTATTTGAAGAAATGATGGTTCGCTGCGGGGGGTGTTGCAAGCAGTGGCTCACAATTGAGTTCATTGTTCCACTCTTCTACCACTTCACACAGAAAAAATGTTTCAGTGCTGTCACGCGCTCACTTTTGTCACCCTGTCGATATTTCTGTTCAGTCGCGGACTCACGTGGGCATGCTGTCATTCCAGAAGCTAAATAACACATTTGCTTAGTGGCCATTTGAGGCCATACACGAGCAATAAAATAAATTTTAAATATTTCATATTGCCCACGCGCGTGGTTGATTCCCGTCTCTGTGCAGCGCATCGCCGCCTTGGGTGACGTGCAAACGTGGGCCAGCGCCACCTGGCAGTTTGCTTCCAAGACGTTACGCGCTAGCCAGCGCATTCATCACACTTTTCCATTCTGGGCACTGTATTTTGGCTCTGAGGACTGGCTCCGGGTGGCCAGCAGAACGGAAGCTTCGTCTGCGCAGTGCGACCTCACCGAACTGCGCCGACTGTGGCGTGGTGGAAACATTGTCCCACCTCTCCTGTGAAGACACGTGAAGCGCGCAAGCATAGAGGAAGGAAAAGACTTAGGAGAGGCCCTGACGTAACTCGTGAGAAGCCGTGGTGAAGCCGAAAGTCGGCTTTATTGACTGTGCAAATTCTCCTCTCTTGTTTACATCCGAATGTAAATCAGAAGGCGCGACTCGCTCACCGGCTCGGAAATCACGTGAACTGCGCAGCGCACGTGTCATGACGATCCGAAACGAATGTAACGGGGCTCAACCCTCTGTGTCAGCACAACACCTTCGCGAAATCATTTCGTCCGAGTATTAACAGCGAGTAACAGCTTGCCGACAACGAAGAATGAAAAAAGAGCGCACGCAAGATGCACTGACAACCACGACTGTTTTCACGTTATTAGTTCAGCAACTGTACAGACAACACGATTGGTCGTGCGCCTTCTTATACGGTTGTATTCCACCACGCGGCTGACGCGGTGCCCTGCCACTGTGCCCATGTTCAGCGTGAGACTCACCGGCGTCATCATTCTGCGACCGCGGTCACTTTTAGCATGACCCAAGTGACACTCTATAGCGGTTGCTCGAACGCTGAGATTACAATTCTAAATGCGAGCTTAACAAGCGAAACGGAAAAGGTGTTTCAATATGCGCATTCGAGTTGTTATTGTACACATACCGAACACAAAACTACACCTTAAGCCGAAATTCGGCAAAGTTGGACTAATTGTGATCTTGAAACCAACTGACACACGGTTCGTCCTACAGGAACTAAATGCGTGACAGTGCGTGTCGTGCGCAAACGCCCAGCAATGAAGGGACAAACGAGGTGGGTAAATGCGCCGCTATCGCCTCCTGTCGATGCTGCACCGCAATTCTCAGCACGTTTGGCGATCACGAAAACGTTTTATGTCGGCTCTACGTGACCGTGAAAGCGAAGCTATATCAAACGAATAGAAGATGTTATGAGAGGCAGGCACAACGCGCAGTCAGTGCACACAGCAATCGCCCTCGCGTTTCCACAATGCCGGCACTTGGGGCCGAAACCAAGTGAAAGTCTCCGCGAATACGGGTAATGTGGATATTTCGCTTTAATGTGTTGAATTAGTTAAAACTACGGAGAACACTGACAACGCTAATAAAAGTAAGCTGTTCGTCAGCGGTCATGTACTCGCACAGTCACTAGTCACAACTTGAAACCAATATATAGCAAAAGTAGGCTTCGTAAGTCATCGGTATCAAGCTGGCTTCCGGTGTGAGTGCATTGCCGGCACACACGAGGGAAACGACTTCTTTCGCATGAAATAATGTCTCCTGCATTAAAGATAAGAAAAACTTACATCTTTTTCCCCTTGCGACATTCATTGTCAAACATCAAGCGTGAACGTGATCGCGGATACGAGTAATCGCGCAGCCGGCGGTGCACATCGACCGACTTACCAGCACTATAAAATGACCGTGCCAGTGGACGGTCTCGTCGCTGTGAATATACAGATATCTACAACACTCCGTAAGACACCGCGAACATTGGACCCTTACCGATTGTACGTTTGTGACTATAACATAACGACGAAAATTCCACGCGAGCTGCATGTTGCGATCGCCGGTGGTCGTTTAGCCGTACTCGTCGTAAGCCTAGCGACGCCTTCGGCAAGCCGACGCCGTATGGCGTCGCCGGGGCACCTGGCTGCTTCGCCGGCTTTCCTGGATAACCGTGACCGCTACACTTGACCGAACACTGCTTCAGCCGTGACCGAACACTGCTTCAGCCGACATGACCAAATGTCAACTGATAATTCGTATTCTCCTACTGGAGGGATGCTCAAGATCAGATGAATCCCTAATAAATGATTGGTGCGTTTAGGCACTTTGAATCAGCCCATGCATGCAGAACTTTCACGTTAAGCTGCCAATGTTTATTGTTTTTCAGGTCGAGTAAAATTCGACAACTGGCGCTAAATAAGAGGTCAAAATATTGTGCTATATAAATCCAAAAGTTTGATCTTTGTAGTGTCGCGCGGGCGGTCGTGTATGCGGTGTTTTACTTTGAAATACTAGTGCGTATGAATATATGTGTGTGTGTTGCATGAAGATACTGCATTCTTCAGTGCTGTTTAAGTTGGAATAAACAAAAAAAAATACCCCACAAGTGCACAGTTGCCTTTTTTTGCTATTCGTCTAGACGGTTCAACTGTAAGTCTCACTGGAGCTTTCTGCTAGGACGAACATTTAAACCAAGTGGAGTAAGTGCTAGGGGGTAACTGTTTAACCATTTCAGTTGCTTCCGCAGTTACTCCGAAACTGGTTTAAAATCTGTGGCAGCTTATTTAGTCGCCTAAAGGACCAATGGCATAGCCCGCTTTAGTCCTTTTCGGCTTAGAGTGTATGTATGTGCACATGGTCCTCATCGCGTCTTGCTGGGCACAACAGCTTCTTCCGTTGCCACAAACGGGAGCACTGCACAACCGCCACTGACCTGCAAGGCGTTCGTCGTCATTCCACTTCGTCATGGTGCCCAACGCAATTTTTCTGAACGCTTCAAATGTTTTATACGCATCATCTGTCGCCAGAAACATAGATATGCGCTCGTTCTATGCACTGTTGGGGTCCCGTGGTGAACTAAAAGTTTTTTAAGCGTTGCTCATCATCATCATCATCATCATCATCATCACCATCAGCCTGACTACGTCCACTGCAGGACGTAGTCAGGCTGGAAAAATGTTGCTAGGAGTACATGTTGCAAATGTTGCTGGAAATGTTGCTAGTACAGTAACTGGCAGGAGAACACTTGTGTGACCAATAACGCGGCGCAGAGCACGGATATTGTCTGTCATGGCTCAGCACGAGATCTGTAGAGGCACACATGGCGCCGCCAACCGTGGCCGCTTACTGCTTGACCAGCTACACTGTGCAATGCGTAACCATAGCAACGCCGCCATTGGGCCCAGTAAATATGGCCGCCGTGATGTCGTTTCCTCCACACTTTTCACGTAGCGAGCCGGCTGGACATGCCCTCTCCTATCTTTCCTTCCTTCGTGCGCGAAGGTGACTCGTCAACACATACCGTCTCGTCGAACTGCCATGTGCTACCCTGCAGGACCTCCTACACACCACCGGCTGCGAAGGCAATCGCCACTCTGCCCTTGCGGCCTTACTCGACTCTCTTGAGGGCACCAGATTGGCCAAGTGACTTTTAGGGGCGAAGCTCCTTATAGCGGCACCCATTCATCTCTCGTAGTCGTAGTCACAGTCGTAGTGTGTAACCAGTCTTACGCTTTGACCAACAAGGTGGTGCCGGTGAGAGATTTCTCCTGTGCGTTGTTGAACAATAAAAAAAAAAATTCGCAGCATGCGCGTTACCTAAAAGCCGAATTCTTCTGTCTCTCATTCCCCATTAGAAGCAATTGGCATGTTCCAGTAGGAAACGTTAGTAGAAGTAGAAATGTTAAAAGCCGACAATCTGCTGTCTCTCATTCCCAGTAGCAGCCATTGTTTACCTACGAGGTCATGCCTGGTGAGATGTCTCCTGTGCGTGAATAAAAAATACAAAATCTTTGTTCAAAACGCCATTGATTGATGAAATAAACCAACGAAAGATGCCAGATGTTTTCTAAAAGCAGAACGAAAAGACGCCAGATGTTTCTAAAGCAAAACAAAAAAAAAAGACGCCAGCTGCTTAACGAAAGACGCCAGGTCTTTTCTAGAGAAATGGTTTTATAATAAAAACCATATCGATACAGGTTTGTAGTTGCCGATGCTCGTTGCGGTCGGTTTGTGCTCGTATGAATAAAGTTGCTGAAAGGCAGGCGCGCAGGGCAGCAGCGGCGCGCGCTCGCAGACAGGAGCCTGAAGTGAGAGCATGCGAGGGAGAAAAGTGCCGGGAAGCTGCGCGACGTCACCGCCAAGATCCTGCTGTACGGGAGCAAGAAGCCACATCAGCAAGGGAGCGTCGACAAGATCCCGCAGTACGTGAACACGAAGCTGCAGCGGCACGTCAGCGTCGGCAAGATCCTTCCGTACGGGAACGAGAGACCGCATCAGCAAGGCAGCGTTGGCAAAATCCTGCTGTACGGGAACAAGAAGCCGCATCAACAAGGCAGCGTCGGCAAGATCTCGCCGTACGTGAACAAGAAGCTGCAGCGGCACGTCAGCGTACAGGAACGAGAGGTTGCGGCAGCATGTCAACGTCGCGAAGCAGATCTTGAAAACGTTCGACAATGGGAAGCGGTGAGGAAGCGCGCATATCACCAGGCGAAATAACGGAAGAACATTTTATTTCTTACAGTAGATTCGCCCAATTTCATCATCATTCACCTCGTGGATCTGCCGTCAATTTTTTAAGCCACTCGCCACTGTGAAGCGTGTCCTTCTCCCATCAGGCCAATTTTTTTAAGACAATAGTCTTTCTAGAGGACCTTCGACGCAAAAATTTTGGTCTGTCTGTCTGTCTGTCTGTCTGTCTCTCTGTAGATTTGTCTACACATTTGTCTGTTTGTCCACTGTTAACGGCATCGGGTACTTGAAACAGCCGACCCCATACGCAGCACCACCCTATTTTGCTCAAGGTTGAGCGTCCATGCTTGTGCAATAGTCAATTAAAATGCAATTATTGCACAAGTCTGGGACACCATAACAACACGTATATATTCTGCATGTGAGTCTCTGAATAAAAAGACATACATAAGTAATTTTGAGGACCGTAACGATTATCACGCTGCGCTGACCATGCAACGCTTGCACAAAAAGACGAGTGCTAAAATGAAACGGTGGTGGCACCTACCCGTCGCCTTGCGTTCTACACCTTATCACCTCTGAAATGGGCGCGAACACCCGTCTCAGAGCCACGCACTTTGTTTTCTAAGACAACTGCCAGATGGCGCTTATGGCTCACGTGTGACGTGGCTTGATGCACTCGTTCACCTCCGCTGCATGCTCGAGGCACTCTAACGCAGCGCCTCCAGAATACTATTCACCAGTTTTCTTGCGCAGACCATCAAATAAATGTCTTGTTCACTCTCTCCACTTGCAAGACTATCGGTTTTCGACGACATTTGCAGATAACATGCAGATATGGGGCCTTATTTTTCTCCTCTTGACTTAAACTCCTGCTTTCTTTTTACCAAGGGAGGAACACGAAGTGATTTTCGTAGAGCACATCACGCTCGTCTCAGTGCTTTCCTAGACTTTTTGCTGCAGTTGTGGGGTGTATTGCCCCACACGTTGCGGTAATAGATGTACAACCTCACGAGGTGACATCCGACTCCAGTTAAACCGCGGCGACTACCTCGAGGAAGCGAGGAAACATATCCAGCGAGAGCTATGACACTGATGTGTACTCCGCATTTCGCGTCGAGTCCTCACATGACGGCTTTCAACCCGTCCTGCACCGCAAGGCCAAGAGATGCATCATCAGTCTCGTCGGTGTGAAGTACGGCCACCATAAAAATGGCGCCCCAGCGATGGCCTCATTCCATCCTGTTCGTGCCAAAGAGCGCTGCCGAAAGTCTGCGTGTTTTGAACAGGCAAGTGCTTTCGCTATATTCTGAGAACACTGTGCCGAACGAGATCAAAGACATACGGCTAAACACAAGAACAAACATCCTGGCTGTCGATGTGCTGCACCCGAGTGCGCTGAGCACGCTGCAACAGGTAACACAAGTGGGAAAAATTGCAGTTAGGTCCCTCATACCAGCCGATGGTGCGACCACATCAGGACTCATTTACGATATGATTGATTGATTGCTTTATTTGCTTCGTCACAGTACAGTGTAACAGGAGGCAGAGGGAAAAGCCGTAATGACGGCTTGAGGGATCCTCCGCCCCCTTTGTGAACAATGGCAGCAGATGAAGGACATCACAATATCATACACTTTCACATTGTTTTACGTAAAGATCTTGCCACAAAGGAAGGAAACCTGAAAACGTAGTTGATACATAGCTTACACAACAAAGAAACTTGCAGCAATCTTCTGCACCTGAATAAATACATAGTTTATAAAACATATAACATAGTTTGCTACATAGTTTATAGAACAAAAAGAGCCGCTAATTCTGCGACACTTAAATGAGACACATCTATACCTTTGCTAATATAAGTATTCAGAATTCGCGGTAGAGTACATATTAACACGGAAATCCCAAACGAAGACTTTCCAGTACTTATAAAACCAGCGAGTCAAGACAACGTCATTGTCAGCGTTGGACGCCTTGGTAACACACGCTGTGTGAGAGGAACGATCAAAGGTGGCTGTCTTCCTGCATACGTGAAGGTTGGCCACTTTCGTCAACAAGCTCGACCATTTATTCCTAAACCTGTGCAATGCTTCAACTGTCAGAAGATTGGTCATGTAGAGGGTGTTTGGAGGAGCTCCACAGCGTGCTCCCGGTGCGCCGAACCACACGCCAAAGACAACTGTAGCGCAACCACACTTAAGTACCCCAACTGTCAGGGCGCTCACAAGGTTTCTTCCAAAAAATATCCGCACATAAAAAAAATTCTTTTCTGAAGCAAATCGTACAAGACAACTCAAACCATAAAGAAGCTGCTGATAAAATCGGACGAAGACGACGTTGCCGTCAAAGGTCTTCACGTCGGAAAGCGCCAATTTCAGGCATTAAGTCGACGCATCAAGAAAGATCGCCAGCTGCAGTTTACAGTATGGCAAACACAGACGTTGGAAAATAGCAAAGGGGCAAATCAGTCTCTACTGAAGAGGGGCCACCACTTACGCGTACACAACGCACAGAAGAGCCGCAGCAGAAGCCGTCTTCTTCAGAGCAAGCTGCTGCAATGGAGGACTTGCGGAACTTAGATCAGCAAGTGACCGCTCTTCTGTGACCCTTAGTTAACGCCATTCGCTTGTTGGTAAGCAGCATGCACACAACGTCAGCAAGAAGTGCATTACAATCACTGGACGCTGTGAGTCCAGTACTCGCAGCGCTTGAGTAAATAATGCTTCACCAGGCACTGTCATTCAGAGAAGAAGTGAGAAAGTCAGCGATTCTTCAATGGAATGCCAGGGAACTGAGATCAAGCATCGCCGATTTCTGTCGGTTCATGTACATCAATAAATTCTCCATCATTTTCATCTGCGAGCTAAATTTGCCGAACGAAATCAGACTTTCTGGTAATGAGGGATTCCTGTCGTTTACAACTGCAGACAATAGCTAAGTTCTGATGTTTACTCGTTGCGACCTCACCTACATTCATCATTCCGTGTCACACCACGACGATAATCAATATATAAGTATAACAGTGAAGAAGAGACTTACCGTCACTGTTGTGGGGGCCTACCTCTCTTCGTCAAGCCGTTTCGACCATACAAGACTACAAGGTATTCTGTCAGCAACTCTTCACCAATGCATTATAATCAGCGACTTGAACGCTCATCATACAATCTGGGGAAGTTCGAAGACCAATGTTAAAGGAAGAAAGCTGGTGTCCTTCGCCTTAGACAATGAACTTTTCTTGCTAAATGATGGTAGTCCAACGTTTTTGCGTGATTCAAGGTATAGCAGCTGCCTTGACCTGACCTTTGTCTCACGAGGCCTCGTCAGGCATGCTGAGTGGTTTCCAGACAGAGAAACGCATGAACGGGACCACATTCCCATTTACGTCAAAATAGAAAGATTGGCCTATGCTAAGATACGCGATAGCGTTCAGTGAGTGGACTGGTTGAAATTTCAGTCTCGCATCGAAGAGCAATCTCAAGCAAACAGATCTCTCGACATAGAGAAGATAAGTAAAAGCACAATACACGACACTACATGTACCCTCACATGCTCTCCCCAAGTAACAGAATTTGACATCGAGTTAGAAGAACTTCTAGCAATCCGACGGCGTGCTGACCGAAGATACTGACGCACGGAGACAATGCAAGACATACGGATCGCACGAACTACACAAAAATATTCAGCGCCAGATAGAAAAACTTGACTCACAACGTAGGACTTTTTTTTGTAAGTCACTTGACCCACGAAAACCTTTATCAGAATTGTGCCAGACGGTACGAGATCTCCGCACAAAGTCCGCTTAGTTGTCACCATTCAGGGCTCTCGGACTTTCTGAACAGAGACGCGGCATTGACGCGGCAAAAGACCTCTGTGGCGGAGTATCTGGGCCACTAGCAGTGCCCAGTACCGTTTTGCCCTCGGCCAACTGCCCACAAAGACTGGATTCCCGCATGGATATGCTTTTTTTCTATTGTTGAACTCAGAGCAGCACTAGCTTTGTGTGGACGCACGTCGACACCAGGGCCCGACAGAATTTTTTTATATGGCCTTGTGTCATCTGGGTGAATGCGCGAGAATCCTGCTCCTGCAGTGTTACAACAAATCCTGCCAAGATGAAACGCTCCCGACAAGTTGGAAGACAAGTCGCCTAGTTCCACTTCTGAAGCCAGGCAAGTCACTATTTAAGCTCTCATGTTATCGTCCGATCGCATTGGCCAGTTGTGTAGGCAAACTTATGGAGAGGATGATCTTGGGACGTTTGGAGTGGTACATGGAGTGCAAGAACATCTACCGAGATGTCATGGCAGGATTTTGGCGTGGTCGATCATCGATTGACAACGTAGTCGACCTGGTCACTTAAGCCCAACACGAGAAACGCCATAAGCGCTCTGTGCATCTTTGTTCCTAGACGTCAAAGGGGCGTATGACAACGTCACAGTATGCATGAAGCTGTTCTTACCACTCTCGAAGATTTAGGGGTAGGTGGTCGGATGTATGGCTGGATACGTAGTTATTTGTCAATGCGATCCTGCTTTGTGAGCACTAAAGACGGTCAAACCTCTTCACATTACAGCTACTGTGGCGGCCCCCAGTGTGGCGTACTCAGCCTAGTGTTGCTGAATCTCACGGTTATCGCTCTCACTGAGCATCTGCCAAGCAGTCAGGCTATCAACGTACGCAGATCATATGTATGTTTGGGCATCGGCAGTAACACACCTGCAGTTGCAAGGGAGAATTCAAAACGCTGCCACTGAAACCATACCCTGCCTTCAAAATTGAGGCTTGGAAATTTCTTCCGAGAAATGCGTCCTCGTAGCTTTTACACGAAAGCCTATGGATAAGTACCCCATAAACATGAATGGTCAAACTGTACCATACGCTCGATCGCACAAGTTTTTGGGTGTCATAATTGACAGGAATCTATCATGGAGCGATCACGTTTCACACATGAGAAAACGGTTAACAGACATCTGTAATATAGTGAAGTTCTTTGCAAGGGAGACTTGGGTACGTAATGTCTCCCAGCGCAATGCTACTGCTCTACAGGGTACTTTTTCTCGGTTTCCTGTGGTACAGCTTACCGGCATTGACCAATAGAAGCAAAATAAGCCTACGAACGTTACAGGGTGTTCAGTTCCAGGCACTCCTGATTTGCCTCGGCTTGCCTCGTAGTGCGTCGACAATGGCTACTATAGCAATCGCCGGTGACCCCTCATCACGACACATATCGACGTTGAGGCACTCAGGACATATATAAAACATATTGCTCGGACAACCTGCCAGCACCTTGCCTCTTTACCAGCAGACAGACCACGTTCGTCATTGTGCCAAACAGTAAGCACATACCGCAATTCTTTGCCAATATGCTTCATACCTGCTGCGAGGCCTTCGACTTCTCCTTCGTGCCTGACTCAGGCTAACATCAGGCTAACTATACCTGGCATCCAGAAAAAAGCACATATGTCATCACCTGCTCTTAGGAAGCTTTCTCTTGTTATACGAGACGTATCAAGGCTGTTTAGACGTATACACCAACGGCTCTGTTTTACAGAAGAGTTCAATGGCATCATTTGTTATATAATAAAAGACAGGACAAGAAAATTCAAGACCTCTTGCCTTACAACATCATTGGGGGCAGAGCTCATAGCTCTTCGTGCCGCATTGCAATTCATCAATGATCAACAGCCACAAAATGGACAATTTTGAGTGACTGAAAAGCGGCACTACAATCCTTTCTCATGGTTATGTACCGAAGACCCAATCCCTTCATTGTTATGTACCGAAGACCCAACTCTCAGTCTTCGAATTCCTTCGGAATTACGCCGACCAGACGCTACTATGCTGTGCAGATTATGGTTGGGCGTCGCATTTACAAATGCGTACGCGTTCCGCATGGGAATGGCTGACACCGCTGCATGCGACCATTGCGGCAGCGACGAAACAACTTGGCACATCCTGTGTGAATTCCCACAATACTGCTCGCAGAGGCATTCACTCTGCAGCGCACTTGATGAACTTGACAATCAGACTCTTTCGGAAGAAAGAATACTGCACTACCTACAGGGCTTTATGTTGCAGAAGGCTGTGAAGGCGTTCCAGCGCTTCTTGCGTTCAACCGGCCTGTCCAAACGACTGTGATTGAACTCCCTGAATGTGTGAGCATGATAATTGTTTTCTAATTTATTTTGTATCTCTATCTTTCTCCTCTTTTCGACCCTTTTCCCCACCGCTGTACAGGGTAGCAAACCAGTTCTCCTAGAAAAAGCTCCCTGTCTCCTTCTTTTATTTAGTTCTCTCTCTCTCTCTTTTTACTCTACTTTTTTCTTCACTCTCACTGTCCCTACATTCCCCGTTACCCCGTGAGTGTATCAGCTGAGGTGTCCTCACACGAGAGACTGTGATCGTGCACTCCACCCCCCTTATTTAGGGGTAAAGCTCCTCATCTCGTGGTGTGTGCGTTCCTCGTTGTAGTGCGTAGCCACCGGTAGCACATACTCAAAAAGTGGTCCTTGAAATGTCCGGTGGATGGGGAGGGGGGTGGGGGGGCTCTTGTATATGATGAATACATGATGAAAAAAGGCGAGATGGCTGTACTTGGAGTGCTCACTAGATAGACGGATGGACGGACGGATGGACATACAGATGGGCTAACGGACACACAGAAGGACAGAAGAGACAAAGGGGCGGACGCATGGACGGACGGACTGACAGAAAGACAAACGAATGGACAGACGAAAGAACGAACATACGGACGGATGCATGAACGAACGGACGCACCGATGGTCACACGAATGGATAGACACAAGGATGGACGCACGGACGGATGCCTGGACAGATGGCATTGCGGAAGTACTGACGAACGCTTTGTCCACCAATCATGATTCACGTACTCCATGGATGTGCTGTGATTTTTTTTCACTTTTCTGCCTTTTTTTTGAAAAATCACCCCTCCCCCCCTCCCCACACTCAAGCCACTTTTATCAGGCGGTTTGTCGTAGATACACCAAGATACACGTAGATGCACCAAGAGTACCCCTTGGCAACGTCACAAGCGAGAAAACACCAATTAAATTATAAGACCCAGAAGCTCTGTGCGTTATGCCATGACTTCCAACTGAGCTACTCGTATCCGTGCATGCTGTCAAGCGCTTAGTAAAAAAATATATCGCAGAAGCATCGCCGCACAGGTGAAATACCAAAAACTGTGTTTAAGACACCATGCAGAGAGACGCAGGAGCTCTTTGTTGCGGTACACGCAGTACTGACAGAGATGACAACTTTGGAGATTGGGTCTTGGTGGGTAAAATCCCGTGTTGCATTGCAGTTGGCGGAAGGGGAGCTCTAGTGCAGCTTGGAGGAGAACAAGAGAAAGAGGAGCTTGAAGGGGACAATTGCCCCCTTCGCATCTCCTTGCCAGCACCTACTTCAATCACTGCTGTGTCTGCACTCTAAAAAAATCTCCAGTAAAAAGGGTGTCATTTTGTCCCACAACAGTAATCGTCATCAGGCTTGCGTGCACTTCCTTTCTTGAAAATTCGGCGCTGGCCACTTTCCTATCGAGAATGCAATGTAACCCTGAGAATGGGCATGTCGATCGTGACCGGAATGTACCGGGCGCGGGGCGATAGCGCAAGGATGGAACGCAATGTAGATGGCGATTATTATTGTGAGACAAAAAGACACCCTATTTGCTCGCTCTTTTTTAGAGTGTGCAAATAAGACTTCTTTCGTGAGAAAGTACCTTTTTTGCAATCCTATGTGCAGTTCCCTAAACCCTCAGTAAATTTGAAAGCAGCGCTTTATTTGACGCAGCAACACCTATGGCATTTATTGTTTTAAAGCTCAACCAAATATCAATCCCCAAAGTTGGGTCATTATGTGGCTGCCCTCGAACATAATCATCATAGTGCTTAGAAGTTTTGATTTGTGTGACGTTTGTAAATATTTAAGGAATTTCTCTTCCTTCAAAATATAACAATGCGACTCAATACACAAATGACAGTGGCCCATTTTGCCACATCATATCGTTAGGACGATAGGGCACTCCACACTTCCCCCAGTGCGTCTATTGCCACTGAACTAGAGATCTGAGCCATTCACAGTTAATAGTTGCCTTTGAATGGCCGCATTAGGACGTCGGCATAACTATGACGTACATGCTGCCAGTAACAAACGAGTCAGGTGTGGTGACGTAGCGTTGCATGAATTATCTCATGTGTCAATACACTCGATCTATTGACATTAAAAGATGCCCCAATAAAAGTTGCTTTGCGCGTTTTTGTACATTTGGGGTCGTTTCAAATCACCCTCAAAATTTCCTTGCCTCTGCCACAACGACTGACATTTAGAAGCAGAAGAATGCCCAATCAATTCCAAATCAACTTTGTAATATTTCTGATCTTAAACCACTGTACACTCCTAAAGGTGACGTGTACCCTGAAATACCTACAATTGTGACAGTAAGTAGCTGATCTTCCCGACAAGTCACAGCTTTGCCGCAAAGGTGAAGAAATGAAAGCGATAACAACAAATTGGAAGGTTACGCTCAGTATGGCAAGCAGATTAAAGCGCTCCCCACATTTCACATGCGCAAATAACGCATGAAGCGTACTCACAGGTACAGATGAACGCGAATAAGCGACTCAGTTGTTACTTCACTGTGTCTGAAAAGTGCGCTCTTTTCGCAAACGGAGACTGTGCAACGATTGCACTGACTTCTGTGCGCCTGGTAGTTACAAGAAAATCGTTCTAGTGAAAGATTAGGGACAACCAAGACATTAGATGCTTCCAGCTGTGAGATAAAGGTGCGCAAATCTGCGTTCAGCGGCTTTACGACGACATAATCCTCTCCGCGAGGCAAATATACGCGTGGAAGATCAAGGCGCACGCCACCGCTCGCCGCTGCGTGCTCTTTGCGCTATCTTGCTGTTAATGCTGAAAAGACGATAGTTCCCCTCCAAGATGCCCATCACCAGCGGTACTGGTAGATATAAATTGCTTCCCGTTTAAACGTTGGAGGAATTACTTTTCGGTGGCTCAGTGGTTAACGGCTCACACTCACGATCCCAAGGTTCCAAGTTCAACTAGCGCACCGAAGTCTTTTTCTGGGTTTTTTTTCTTCTTGCACATTCATAAATATGTATACGTATACACATAGGGTGAGTGACGCCGACGTCGACGCCGGTGGAAAGATTCAGTGGAGTGCGCCCTGATAATTCAAATCACAATAATATTAAATGTGATGCATTTTGAAGCAAACTTCGGCGACTTTGAGCGTATCTACACTCTAAATACGGTTACCTCTAATGTAACTTTTGGGCGTGAGTAACTTATGAAATAAAGGTTTAAAGGAGTTTATTTTCATGATTTCGTTATTTTGCGGTGCCTAAAGGTTACAAAATTTACTTTTCGAGCAATGCATACCTTACCAGCGCGAAAAGCGCAGTGTAGCCTGTCCGTAGTAACCTATGAACAACGCTGTAACTTATGTGTACACAGGCTCACCGCGTCCCGCGCCAAAAAAGAAAGGGTAAAAGCATGGTGAAAGTATACCGCAGCCGCAAGCGCGGGTTCTCCTTCGCTTGGCGGTCGGCTGCGTTTGGCGCCATGAAGTCTAAACCACGGGAAGGCGCCGCCACGACAGGCGCAGCGCATGCACCGCGTGCATAGCCTGCAGCACCGAATCGCCCGGGCAGCACGCGTGAGGCAAGCCATTTTTTGGCGGCGCTTGCAAACTTTGTTTCTAATTCGCCTCCTTGGGATTCTGTGCGTTGCGTGAAACCGGTGATGCCGCTGAGCAGCAAAGACATGTGGGATGTGCTGCGTGGCAGCGGCAACGAAACTTCCTTGTGATTGTCGGCATTACGTTGTTTTTTGTTCACCGGACGACTCCACAGCAAACGTCATTTGTTGCGACTACTTCAACCACTGCCAAGCGGCTCATGGCCGAATAAGGGACTTAGGTAAGTCGCTTTTGTTTCAGATACACTTTGACGGCAAGTGGGGTCTTCCAGATTTCATTACTTGTCAAATCGGGACCATTCTGAGCTGGTAAGAGCGGCCTCGTTTGTGGAATTTGTTGTTATAGTGGTTGTCTTGGCCATGTATATATATATATATATATATATATATATATATATATATATATATATATATATATATATATATATATATATATTTATATGAGTTCTAGTCAGTTTATCATTATGCATAACTGACCTATTTCGATCTATCTGCTATTTGTGCTCCTTTTTATAGCAGAGTACCAGCGCAGCTGCGTCATGTTGTCATGTGCTATCTTTGAAAAGTAGGGTGATTATCTTTCTCCAAATAAATATCGCCTTCTCAAGTGTGCTCGTGCGCAGCGGTGATTACGGGTTTTCGTGTAGTCATAAATGCGCAAGCTTCCAGTGCATGGCTGGGGCATCAATAATTTAAACCAGTTCTAGAACACTGAGCGTGCTTTCTGTACTTGTGAAGTGACTTCTGCGCCGTAAGCTTTTGACGATACGCTTGGGGCACAAGTGAATATACTTATTGTGTGGTGCCACACAATAAGGCTTTATGCAACACATAAACGAAACTCGTTGTCTGAGGGTTCAGCTCACCATATTGTGCAGACGGCATCGATAGCGTGACAGAATTTTACGCTTTTAGTAATATAAATATGCTCCAAATTCTAGTTTTTTTACGAATCTCACTTGAGTATGCTGAGAAAGAGTTTTTGCCGTGCTGTTTCTTCATGGTGCTATTGTGATATTTCACAGATGGCTCTACCGGCTGACGTGTAAATCACTGCACCCCATGTGTATACCTGTCCTTAACACACTTGCGCTTACGCTGGAAGCACTGAGCAAATAATCCGGATGGCTAATAGAAATAAAGAGCGGGCCCTCATTTTTTGCCTGCTGACGTATTGATTCAAAAATCTTGAGTACCCGCCTGCTTTCTCACCAGTCCTTGTCCTGCTGCTAAAGATTGCCTTGCCGGACACACCCGTGCCTCGTGGACTCCTCACAAACCACCTGAAGAATCTTCTTTTGCTCTTGAGAAAGAAGAATGTGTAGTCTTGTACTGCACTGATATTTTTGTTCGTCTTGGTTTTGTGCACTGTTTTGCTGGTTGGATATTTTATTGTATACAGGCCACATTGCAGCATATATCAGAGTTGCCTTTTGAGTCCTTCAGAAAGCATGAAGGACATTTTAATAAAGCACGTTTTGAAAGTAACCTATGTGTTTTAGATTGCTATATACCTTTGCAAAGCTTAGATTCCGAAAGAAAAGTGTGTAACCTATATGAACAAGATTTACCTTTTATTTTGTAACCATTAGAAAGGTTACAAATGAAAATGTTACACTTATGTAAATTTCAGGTTATAGGTGCACAAAAATGTGGAAAAGTTCCCCTTTGCATAAATTGCCATATTTAGAGTGTATCTAGGCGCCTACAACGTTTGACTCTCCTGGCCGTTTCAATAATGGTATCATTACCAAACGTGGTATGACATAACATGATTGTATGACCAGCACAAGTGACCAGTCATAGAATGAAAATCATGATATGTATGTCTTGATTGTCATGATTTACATTTTGTGCTCTTGCTGCTCTTGTGGTGGTTTCGTTCCAAAGACATGTTGCAAAACTGGTAGGGGATGACATCACTGCATGGCCACCACAAGCGACAGACCCTAACATGAAATCATGACATGCGTGTCATGTAACAATATGACCACATGCAACACTCATGATGCACTCGCGGCCATTTGTTAGCTTCGCACATACCGAATTTGGCATTACGAGACGTGAATGAATGATTAAGGTATGTAACTGATGCATAAATGTCAACCAGGAGATGCGTGTCATGTGAAAACATGACTACACATGCCACGCTCATGATGCGCTCATGACCGTTTCGCTAACAACACATATACAAAGTTTAGTATCACGGGATGTGAATGAATGAAGAAGGAATGTGACTGGTGCAAACATGATAATCATGAGATGCGTGTAATGTAACAACATGACTACATGCCACACTCATGATGCGCTCGCGGCGTTTTCGCTAGCTTCCCATTGGCCAAATTTGGTATTATGTCACGTGGAAAGATCAAGGCATGTGATGGGTGTAAACATGAAAATCATGAGATGCGTGTCATGTAAGTAAACGACTACGTGCCACACTGAAGGCACCAATACACTTAGTCGTAACCCGTGTTCGTTTCGTCGCGTCACGCCGGCGATGCCATGCCATGCTAGACGGCGATCTGCCTGCCATAGGGTCGCAGGCACGCGCTGCATGCGTTGCTTTGACGCATGCGCGTTCCAGCGCGCCCAGCGTCCCTCAGTCACGAAGAAAGGCAGACGCAGTGCTGTCTGGGTAATGTCATGGGCGCTAAACGCAGCATGTTGATATCGCACCGGTTGCCGCGGGGCTGCGCTGACGGACGCTGTTCACGCCAGTCACGCCTGGCGTCAGACTATAGAGGGCTCACGTTTGCAAGTGTAGCGTCGCTGCGCCCAGCGTTCGCGCGCGTCAATGATCCGTTGGTGTATATTGGGCCCTTCATGATGTGTTCGCGGTCTTTTCTCCAGCTTTGCTTAAACCAAGTTTGGTGTTACTTGACGTCATTGAATGACGAAGGTATATGGCTGGTGCAGATATGATAACGTCATGACGTGTCATGACAACATGCCGTGTTATGTAACAACATGACAACATACCACGCTGATGATGCGTTCGCAGGCGTTTCGCTAGCTCCAAATATGCCAAATTCAGTATCAGGTGACGTGAATAAATGACGAAGGTAAATGACACGTCCAAACACAATAAGACCGGGAAGTCCTGTACGCCATAATTTACGTCTGCCTCGTAACATTGTGCTAAGTTTAAAGTGACATATCAACCTTCCTCATTCGTTCTTCGCATATCATCGATTCCCGCTGTGCGTGGGATCTGTCCATTTTTTTATTTTACTTAAAATTTTCACAAAAGCAGCAGCTGCTTTTACGAAAAGCTGCTTCAATAGCTCCCTGTAAAATGCGCACGACATGGTCCGCGTGTTTAAAGCTGCGACAGTGACTTCTCAGCGATTCACGCAGCACTTTGAGGATCCAGGGCACCAGGCTTGTCTGTATACGAGTCTGCAGGTAACATCGCAGGTTCCACCAACCAAGGTACACAAATTCAGTTTTCCTGCATTATGAAAAAGAGCAGTAATAATGGACGCACCTAGTGTTACGGAACTTACGGCCATTTTATTCGAATATGCAATATGACAGAAAAAAACCCAGTTTCCCTTGTTTTCCTCAAAATTCAGCGCAGAAATAAAAAAAACCCTCTCTCTCTAGCGGTAACATTGTGGGGATGTGAAGCAGCGCTGGGCATTCATTTGTGTTTGCATTGATGTTCGATTTGTATGTTTCCATGTATGTCTCATTTGTGTGGGAGTTATGTGTATGTTTTCTACTGCCTATGTTACCGCCCTGCATGGTAGGTATTGCCCGAGGCGTAACCAAAAATGTTTATCGGAGGGGGGGGGGGGGGGTCAAATCGACTCAACTGGGGCGGGCGCACAAACATGAGTTTTTCTCCTTGACGTTATTATCGGCTGTAGTTTGAGTAGATTGCGTTTTGTGGGCACTGAATGAAACACAATTTCTTCTAGGCCTCCTTTCTACGCCTGTAGTCTCAGGAACAATCATCATTTCACCACTGCGAATAGCCGCTCTACTCCAAAATTGCGACCACAAATTCAGTTTTTTATTTTGCGGAAATTTGTTAGAACTGAAGTAATGCCCATTATTTTTTACTTCATACTAGTATGTGGTTGAAGGGAAAAACTTTTGAGGCACTGAGCCAGCCAAAATAAAAGTTTAAAAAGAAAGAAAAACACAGAAAAAAGACGTTTTGGCTCTCCACGGAAGTCTTCTTCACAGTGAAATTAAAGCATTTGTAAAGCAGTTCGCCTTATGTATGTCTCAGTATCTCGCGCAGGCAGCGCGCATATACTGACAACAGGATTCCATCGCTCCTCTTTAAAGTGCGCGGTGTGGTTTGTATCACGAGTGACTCAAGATGAAGACGCCGTGACAACCCTTTTTCTCTAGTGAGACACGTGCCTTCTCCCGATCGATTGTGTGACCACCTGACGCATTCTCGGCCAAAGCACTGGATTTAACTATTTCTTTCTTAACATCATAAATGTGTTGTTTGAGGCCCCGTTTGAGTAATAGGTCGGACATAGATATTATGCAAAATTGCATCCATCTGCTGAAGCTTTGATGAAGCTACCTATTCAGCGCTTTGTTGATTGCATGTGACAAATCGCACTGCTGCTGTCAACTATAATTGATTGATATGTGGGGTTTAACGTCCCAAAACCACCATATGATAATGAGAGACGCTGTAGTAGGGGGCTGAGGAAATTTCGACCACCTGGGGTTCTTTGACGCGCACCCAAATCTGAGCACACGGGCCTGCAAAATTTTCGACTTCATCGGAAATGCAGCCGCCGTAGCCGGGATTTGATCCTGCGACCTGCTGGTTAGCAGCCGAGTACCTTAGCCACTAGACCACCGCGGTGGGGTTGCTGTCAACTATAGCTTCTTGTTGGTATCATCTTTGATAGTAATAAATTGAGCATAAAATATCAGAAAACCACATAAGCGAACATTGCCAATATTACTTAGTCGGTCCGTTGACAGTTGATACGGGTGAAGAATTGCCTCAGACTTAGAACTAAGGTTCTAGTATGTCACTGAGTCACATACAGGCAGTGCTGAACAGTATCGCAATACGAATGTATTGCGATAGTACTTTAGAGATACCTCTGAGTATGTTTATTTCTGTATCCAGATACACTTAAAGAATAAAGTAGTATCTCGTAAGTGACATACTTTTCCGATATATTGATTGTATCGCAACATCTTGCAGGAACCGGGTATCTCGTTATTTTTTGTCGAAAATCAGATGAGGAGTTTTTCTAAAGGGCGAAGAAACGTTCTCTTTTGTGCCAAGACAATAAAAAATAGACAATGGTTTCCCATAAAGCTCAGAATGAACCAATATGGTTAAGTGCGCGACGCAACTGATGACAAGATCGCGGAGGCAGTGTTGTCGGCCCATTGCGACAAACGTTGCTGTCTCCCAACGCCAGTGCTGCACACGTAATTTCTTTGGGGTGGCAAAACATTACTTCTTGACTCCCCATGCAAATACGCCTTGAAACAGAAACTTTGCAACACTTCGCGTGCGCTCATTTCTCAATGCGTGACACTTAGAATGACATTATTGCCAGCTATAAACTTTGTAACCTCGCGCTCCTGTAAATGTATTACTCGAGCTCAGGCTACCTAAATAAATCAATAAAAAGAAATAAATTAGTAGCTTGAATGCTCTACAACTTTATTTACAGAACTATCCAGACAGAGACGTGCAATATTATGCTGCACGTCTTTGCAGAGTATGCGAAACATTAAGATACAATAAAAGTAGTGCACCATTTGTGTTTCCGTATTTGTATTGCCAACATACAACTGTGTATTTTTATGAAAGTATATTCCTGAAATAGCTCATTAGGTCGAAAGCAAACGTTTCTTAGTTGATGTTTTTTAGAATTACAATTCATGTATTTATATAGCTGTATAACTACTTTTCGTAATATATCGCCCCAGCCCTCCATACGAGCTAGTGTCATTGCGAATGAAGCTATGTGTTAGACTGTAAACTTTGCGTCTTGGTTTTCACTGTAGCAATGAATCCTAGCTAAATACATGAATATCTTGCATGTATGTAGCATAGTTATACCCGCTGTTGTGCAACTAGGTTCATGTCTGCAATCAATAGTGAACTATATGCCGAAATCACGAGCACACAGAATCACAAAGGAATATATAGACAAGAAGAGCGCCCTCGTCCTGTCTATTTGGTAATGCCTCCATCACTGTCTTCGTGATTTCGGCGTGAATTTGACTAGTATTTTAGGATGCTTGGTAAGAGACATTATACGACAGCATAGACGAATTACAATTTTGTGCTGAAGACGAACAGAATCAAAGAAAGAGAGACAGTGGAGAGAGGGAGAAAATAGGCATGCTTTCACAAACTGAAGGTTAACGATTATTATACGACATCCTAGATAAAACAATTTTCTGCTCAAAATGAACGGAATTATTACAAGAGATACGGCGGAGAGACGAAGAGAGTATCAGCAGGATGTTGAAGGAAATTGAAGACGGGAACCAAGCTTATGGCGATTTCACTGTGGATATGGACATTTTCAATACGCTAGGATGAAAAAAAAAGGAGCTGCGCAGTGCAAATGTCAATAAGTGGCGCCAAGCCCGAAGAAAATACGAAGTATGGCAGCCACCTTTGTCTATATTTGCTGTTTATCTATTGTGTTCATTTTTTTCTTTATTTCTATCTATGTGTGTTTCTGGGTTATATAATCTTGCATTGCTGTAACTTTATTCGCTTCTCATTTTACTTTCCGATTCCCAAGTCTTTCTGCCGAAAATGGGTGAATGTGATATATATATATATATATATAATATATATATATATATATATATATATATATATGGGATATGGCACAACGGGAGCGTTGTCAGCAAGGATAATATATTTATTTCCCAACAGTTTCGGGAGGGGACCTCCCTTCATCAGGGGATGAGTTATACTGACATGAACTTCCTTGCTGCCGCGTCCCTCTCGCCTTGAAAGACGTTTGCGAGAGTGAGAGGGAACTGGAAGAAGGTAAAAAAAGAGAGAAAAAAGACGAAAAAAGAAAGAAAAGAAAGAAAGTAAAAAACAGGAAGAACCACTGTCAACGCTGAGAGAAGCCAACTGTCCGTCTACATCCACCTACGGTTCATATCACGTGCTGTTCAGTTCTTGGCGTGTGTCGGGCCACCCAAGATTGTCGCCGCGGTGCCGGGAGGGTCCGGGACGGCGTGCCTAAAGAAAGGGGTTTCCCCGTAATTGGTCGTTTGGTCGTTCGGCGGGCGGCGGGCGGTGTGTGTAAAGGAAAGGTTTCTCGTTAATGGGTCGGTCGGCTATTTACCTTTAATCTTCGTCCGTTTCCCTTCAACGGTCATGAAGTGGTAGGCGAACGTAAACACTTTGTATGTGCATGTGAAAAAAAAAAAGAGGACAGTGTACACGTACGAGTCAGTCAGAAAAAAGCATGGTCTCCAGCTATCAATCTTTGTCACCAATTTTCTCCTGGCTACTTCTCGGAGGCAGTTGAGTTTTCCGGGGTCCTCATTGATACCGGCTACTAATGTACGAAATTTGAAAATAAATATGCCTCACGCTGTTCGCGCTCGCGTCTGTTTGAAAAACCGGACTGCGAAAGAGTTACACTAATATTTTTAAAACTGTGGTTTGGCAGGCGCAGATGTCTAGATAAAGGTAGCTTCGGCAGTGAAGTGGCGTGGTACCGGTGATTATTGAACCGCAGCCGAAATGGCGTGTCTGTTTGGCCGATATATTCTTGTCCGCAGATGTTGCAATAGAGCATGTATATTACGTTACTGGAGTCACAATTAAGGCTTTCAGTTATGCAGAATTTGAAATCCGAGAAGTTCGCTTTGGATTCACGTGTTGTGAGCATCTGTGGGCATACCTTGCATCGAGATTTTCCGCAGGGATGGCACCCTGATTGAATTTTGGGGGTGTTTGTTTTTGCCCTGACAAGAATGTCCTTCAGATTTTTATCCCGGCGGTACACCACGTGAGGTGGCTTCGCAAAATAGAAGTTAGTCGTTCGCTTTGCCTGATTATGTTGAAATGGCGGGAAAGTATGTTGTTGATTCGTGGCGCTGATGAGGAGTAAGTTAGTACAAGGTTCGTTTGGGAAGTCGTTTTAGGTACTTTGTTTGGTCCCTTAATTATATCATTCCTGTTCACGTTGCGAGCACGTAGTATGGCATCGTCAATAATGTCTTCCGGATAATTTTGTTTCAATAAGGAATGCTTTAGGTGTTCCGCGTGTCTGTCAAATTCCCGCATATCGGTGCATATTCTTCGGTACCGGTAGGCCTGAGAATATGGAATACCCGTTTTGCAATGCTTTGGGTGGCTGCTGTTGAAATGTAGGTACATTTGACGGTCTGTAGGCTTTTTGTAAAGGTTTGTTGACAAGCGGTCATTTTCGACCGTGACAGTAACGTCCAAAAAGTTAATGCTAGTTTTGGAAATTTTGTGCGTGAATTTTATTGACGGGTGGCATTTGTTAAAATCCTCTATTAAGCGGAAAAGACTTCCCTCATCATGGTTCCATATCATAAAAATATCGTCTAAGTATCTTCTGTAGTAGAAAGGTTTCAAGGTGCGTCCCTCAATGAATGGGATTTTAAACGAAGCCATAAAGGTGCTCGCGAAGTTTGGGGCCATTTTCGTGCCCATTGCAGTGCCACTGACCTGAAGGAAATGCTTGCCGTTGAACTCAAAATGGTTATAATTTAGTACAAGTTCAAGAAGTGTGAACAGTACCTCGCCACTTACACTAGTTGATGAGTCAGATTTTACATATTCAGAAACCATAGCCGCTATTCCGTCATGGTGGGGTATGTTGGTGTACAGTGAGCAGACGTCCATGGTCACCAGAAAACTGCCGCCTGGGATGTCGAGACTTGAAGTTTCGCAGATGAAGTGGTTTGTGTCCTTTAGGTAATAGGGAAAATTTGGGGGGATGTTTTTTATTAAGGAGTTGATGAATTCTGATATATTTTCTGTTGATGTGCTGTTACTGGATACTATCGGACGTCCCGGATTACCTGCTTTGTGTATTTTGGGGAGTAAATAGAATCGACCGGGAACAGTGTGGGCCGGTAACATTGCTTTTAACATTTTGCCGGTAATTTTCTCGTCCCGGCGGAGATTGTTTAGGGTTACTTTTATCTCCCTTTCAAATTCGGGAGTCGGGTCCGTTGGAAGTTCTTTGTAGAATTTTGTGTCTGATAGCTGTCGTTCCCCTTCCTTTAAGTAGTCCGACGTATTTAGAATTACTATGCAGCCTCCTTTATCAGCCGGTTTGATAGTAATTCCAGTGTTTTTTCGTAGTTCATCGAGTGCCCTTCGTTCTGACTTTGATATGTTGTTTCGAAATGGCCGATTTTTTCCATACGCTCTGATGATATCTTTTTGAACAGCTGATATATACATATCGAGGTGTTTGTCCCTCTGCTCACCCGGACACCATGATCTGTCACCACCAGTCACTCTATTCTCGTTCGTACAGTCCTTGCGATCATGAAAGTATTCACGGAGGCGGAGATTACGCGCAAAGTTATCGAGGTCTTGGTACAGTTCAAATTCATTGAATTTACCGGATGATGGACAAAAGGTCAAGCCTCTCGACAAAAGTTGAAGCTGAGCAGGTGTGAGTGTTGTGTTGACAGATTGAGTACATTTTCCTCATAAGTTTTCGGCCGCTCTTGGCTATCACGTGGCACGGGAGTGTCAGCGTCATATTCGAGAGTAAGGATGTTTTGATTAGGATTGCACTGTGGTTCTGAGTTCCCATTTTTCTCCTCAAGTTAGGTTGAGGTACGGTGGTCCCTGGTGTTCTTGTACGGCCTCATTCCTATTTTCCTGTTGCAGAGCAGTGGAGCTACTGCAATCCCGCTTGAATTTTCTATCTTTTACCACTGAAATTTCGCCTCTCTTCTTTAGTTCATATCTTTCCAGTTCTCTTGCCTCATGCTCTCCGAGATTAGATACCAATTTCTGCGTGGCCTCCGTGACACTGTGTTCGGCGGCCTTACGCTCACAAAGGTCCGCAATGACCCGAGTCAGTTGCAAGGGCGCTTCTAGTAATATTTTTTCCCACTTCCCCCTTTCTGCTTCACTTAGTGTAGACATTGAGGGTTGCAGGCCAGGCGGAGACCCTTAGGTGCAATTTCGTGAGATAGATATTGTTTAGTTGTTCTGCGTGTTTTCGTATTGCACCCGCTTTTCAATGATTTTCCTAATCGATAGAAATGAGTGGGACCATGCGTGTTTAAGACTGCCCGTACCTTTTGTTTCCCCGTGTCATTTGGAAGCCGCCGCCTTGGTCTTCGCCGCATTCGTCCGCCTGGTGTTGTAAGGCCTCGCTGGTGGGAGTGGCGACGTCGCAAAAGGATCAAAAAGTGGGCCAGTTGGTAATTCATTTTCTTTGTTCAGCGAACTAGGAGCGCAGAGAAAACACAAAGGACGAAGCGAGGAACCACACAACATGAGCGCTCGTGTTGTGTGGTTCCTCGCTTCGTCCTTTGTGTTTTCTCTGCGCTCCTAGTTCGCTGAACGAAGAAAAGTGGCGACGTCGTCACTGCTGGGACCCTGGATGGCTCTTTGTGTCCCTCGGCTCCCTGTTGTTGAGTGGGTTTGGCACTGGAGTTTGCCGTGCAAGCCGTTGCCGCCGATCTCTGACTCACTGGTGGGACCCGCTGGCTCGCTGGCCTCGCTGGTGGTAGTGGAGACATCGTCACTGCTGGTGCCCTGGATGGCTCTGTGTGTCGCTCGGCTTCTTGTTGTTGAGGGGGCTTGGCACTGGAGTTGTCCGTGCAAGCGATTGCCGCCGATCTCCATGCCGCCGACGTCCATCGCAGCTGCACCCTCGTGTGCTGTGCCAGTAGCGCGACCCCCTCGAAGCTTGCATGTAAGCCGTCAGCAGCCAGGAAGCGGCGCAGCGGGAGTGTTGAGAAACCATGTTCGACGTAATAGACGCCTGCTCCCAACAACCCGTAGTGGCAGAGACGGCGGGCCTCTCTGCTGAATCGCTGTACCTCCATATTAAACCGATCATTGATCGCCAGTTCGAGTCCCACCGTCGGCGATTGGGTGCGCGAGGTAGTGGCAGACTTAGATGCAGTGTCTTGATGTTCGGGCGCATCTGCCTCATTCGCTTCAATGCCTCCCTCAACGAATCCAGTGATCTTGAAGAGCTCGTCTTCAGGATGTCCGTGGTGCCCACATGCAGAAACAACGTGTCCACCCGGTGAGGTAGGTACTCAAGTAGCGCCGAAATGTCCTTTCCTTTACACACACTTTTCCTTTACACCTTTCCTTTACACACACCTTTCCTTTACACACACCTTTCCTTACACACACCTTAAACCTTTCCTTTAAACACACCGCCCGCCGCCCGCCGAACGACCAAACGACCAATTACGGGGAAACCCCTTTCTTTAGGCACGCCGTCCCGGACCCTCCCGGCACCGCGGCGACAATCTTGGGTGGCCCGACACACGCCAAGAACTGAACAGCACGTGATATGAACCGTAGGTGGATGTAGACGGACAGTTGGCTTCTCTCAGCGTTGACAATGGTTCTTCCTGTTTTTTACTTTCTTTCTTTTCTTTCTTTTTTCGTCTTTTTTCTCTCTTTTTTTCCTTCTTCCAGTTCCCTCTCACTCTCGCAAACGTCTTTCAAGGCGAGAGGGACGCGGCAGCAAGGAAGTTCATGTCAGTATAACTCATCCCCTGATGAAGGGAGGTCCCCTCCCGAAACTGTTGGGAAATAAATATATTTATCCTTGTTGACAACGCTCCCGTTGTGCCATATCCCAGACCTTCACGAATACTAACTGGCCCATTGAATTATTACTCCCACTGACCTGAACCATGGCTGCCAGTACATCATCAACGGAGCGTTTGTCGCGGAGATATCCAAATTACCCTACGAAATGTGCCGTCATCGGGGACTCAATCATGCGGTACGTCCACACGCACTTCAGCCCGAACGACTCGTCGACGCCGTGCTTCATCTCCTATGGTGGTGCTATGTTTTCGGACATTTCGGCGCTACTTGAGTACCTACCTCACCGGGTGGACACGTTGTTTCTGCATGTGGGCACCACGGACATCCTGAAGACGAGCTCTTCAAGATCACTGGATTCGTTGAGGGAGGCATTGAAGCGAATGAGGCAGATGCGCCCGAACATCAAGACACTGCATCTAAGTCTGCCACTACCTCGCGCACCCAATCGCCGACGGCGGGACTCGAACTGGCGATCAATGAATCGGTTTAATATGGAGGTACAGCGATTCAGCAGAGAGGCCCGCCGTCTCTGCCACTACGGGTTGTTGGGAGCAGGCGTCTATTACGTCGAACATGGTTCTCAAACACTCCCGCTGCGCCGCTTCCTGGCTGCTGACGGCTTACATGCAAGCTTCGAGGGGGTTGCGCTACTGGCACAGCACACGAGGGTGCAGCTGCGATGGACGTCGGCGGCATGGAGATCGGCGGCAATCGCTTGCACGGACCACTCCAGTGCCAAGCCCCCTCAACAACAAGAAGCCGAGCGACACACAGAGCCATCCAGGGCACCAGCCAGTGACGATGTCTCCACTACCACCAGCGAGGCCAGCGAGCCAGCGGGTCCCACCAGTGAGTCAGAGATCGGCGGCAACGGCTTGCACGGCAAAACTCCAGTGCCAAACCCACTCAACAACAGGGAGCCGAGGGACACAAAGAAGCCATCCAGGGTCCCAGCAGTGACGACGTCGCCACTCCCACCAGCGGTGGCCTTACAACACCAGGCGGACGAATGCGGCGAAGACCAAGGCGGCGGCTTCCAAATGACCACGGGGAACAAAGGTACGGGCAGTCTTAAACACGCTGGTCCCACTCATTTCTATCGATTAGGAAAATCATTGCAAAGCGGGTGCAATACGAAAAACACGCAGAACAACTAAACAAATATCTATCTCACGAAATTGCACCTAAGGGTCTCCGCCTAGCCTGCAACCCCTCAATGTCTACACTAAGTGAAGCAGAAAGGGGAAGTGGGAAAAAATATTACTAGAAGCGTCCCTTGCAACTGACTCGGGTCATTGCGGACCATTGTGAGCGTAGGCCGCCGAACACAGTGTCACGGAGGCCACGCAGAAATTGGTATCTAATCTCGGAGAGGCATGAGGCAAGAGAACTGGAAAGATATGAACTAAAGAAGAGAGGCGAAATTTCAGTGGTAAAAGATAGAAAATTCAAGCGGGATGCAGTAGCTCCACTGCTCTGCAACAGGAAAATAGGAATGAGGCCGTACAAGAACACCAGGGACCACCCGTACCTCAACCTAACTTTGAGGAGAAAAATGGGAACTCAGAACCACAGTGCAATCCTAATCAAAACATCCTTACTCTCGAATATGACGCTGACACTCCCGTGCCACGTGATAGCCAAGAGCGGCCGAAAACTTATGAGGAAAATGTACTCAATCTGTCAAACACAACACTCACACCCGCTCAGCTTCAACTTTTGTCGAGAGGCTTGACCTTTTGTCCATCATCCGATAAATTCAATGAATTTGAACTGTACCAAGACCTCGATACTTTGCGCGTAATCTCCGCCTCCGTGAATACTTTCATGATCGCAAGGACTGTACGAACGAGAATAGAGTGACTGGTGGTGACAGATCATGGTGTCCGGGTGAGCAGAGGGACAAACACCTCGATATGTATATATCAGCTGTTCAAAAGATATCATCAGAGCGTATGGAAAAAATCGGCCATTTCGAAACAACATATCAAAGTCAGAACGAAGGGCACTCGATGAACTACGAAAAAAACACTGGAATTACTATCAAACCGGCTGATAAAGGAGGCTGCATAGTAATTCTAAATACGTCGGACTACTTAAAGGAAGGGGAACGACAGCTATCAGACACAAAATTCTACAAAGAACTTCCAACGGACCCGACTCCCGAATTTGAAAGGGAGATAAAAGTACACCCTAAACAATCTCCGCCGGGACGAGAAAATTACCGGCAAAATGTTTAAAAGCAATGTTACCGGCCCACTCTGTTCCCGGTCGATTCTATTTACTCCCCAAAATACACAAGGCAGGTAATCCGGGACGTCCGATAGTATCCAGTAACAGCACATCAACAGAAAATATATCAGAATTCATCAACTCCTTAATAAAAACATCCCCCCAAATTTTCCCTATTACCTAAAGGACACAAACCACTTCATCTGCGAAACTTCAAGTCTCGACATCCCAGGCGGCAGTTTTCTGGTGACCATGGACGTCTGCTCACTGTACACCAACATACCCCACCATGACGGAATAGCGGCTATGGTTTCTGAATATGTAAAATCTGACTCATCAACTAGTGTAAGTGGCGAGGTACTGTTTACACTTCTTGAACTTGTACTAAATTATAACCATTTTGAGTTCAACGGCAAGCATTTCCTTCAGGTCAGTGGCACTGCAATGGGCACGAAAATGGCCCCAAACTTCGCGAGCACCTTTATGGCTTCACTTGAAATCCCATTCATTGAGGGACGCACCTTGAAACCTTTCTACTACAGAAGATACTTAGACGATATTTTATGATATGGAACCATGATGAGGGAAGTCTTTTCCGCTTCATAGAGGATTTTAACAAATGCCACCCGTCAATAAAATTCACGCACAAAATTTCCAAAACTAGCATTAACTTTTTGGACGTTACTGTCACGGTCGAAAATGACCGCTTGTCAACAAACCTTTACAAAAAGCCTACAGACCGTCAAATGTACCTACATTTCGACAGCAGCCACCCAAAGCATTGCAAAACGGGTATTCCATATTCTCAGGCCTACCGGTACCGAAGAATATGCACCGATATGCGGGAATTTGACAGACACGCGGAACACCTAAAGCATTCCTTATTGAAACAAATATCCGGAAGACATTATTGACGATGCCATACTACGTGCTCGCAACCGTGAACAGGAATGATATAATTAAGGGACCAAACAAAGTACCTAAAACGACTTCCCAAACGAACCTTGTACTAACTTACTCCTCATCAGCGCCACGAATCAAACAACATACTTTCCCGCCATTCAACATAATCAGGCAAAGCGAACGACCTAACTTCTATTTCGCGAAGCCACCTCACGTGGGTACCGCCGGGATAAAAATCTGAAGGACATTCTTGTCAGGGCAAAACAAACACCCCCAAAATTCAATCAGGGTGCCATCCCTGCGGAAAATCTCGATGCAAGGTATGCCCACAGATGCTCACAACACGTGAATCCAAAGCGAACTTCTCGGATTTCAAATTCTGCATAACTGAAAGCCTTAATTGTGACTCCAGTAACGTAATATACATGCTACATTGCAACATCTGCGGACAAGAATATATCAGCCAAACAGACACGCCATTTCGGCTGCGGTTCAATAATCACCGGTACCACGCCACTTCACTGCCGAAGCCACCTTTATCTAGACATCTGCGCCTGCCAAACCACAGTTTTAAAAATATTAGTGTAACTCTTTTGCAGTCCGGTTTTTCAAACAGACGCGAGCGCGAACAGCGTGAGGCATATTTTATTTTCAAATTTCGTACATTAGTAGCCGGTATCAATGAGGACCCCGGAAAACTCAACTGCCCCCGAAAAGTAAGCCAGGAGAAAATTGGTGACAAAGATTGAGAGCTGGAGACCATGCTTTTTTCTGACTGACTCGTACGTGTACACTGTCCTCTTTTTTTTTTTCACATGCACATACAAAGTGTTTACGTTCGCCTACCACTTCATGACCGTTGAAGGGAAACGGACGAAGATTAAAGGTAAATAGCCGACCGACCCATTAACGAGAAACCTTTCCTTTACACACACCGCCCGCCGCCCGCCGAACGACCAAACGACCAATTACGGGGAAACCCCTTTCTTTAGGCACGCCGTCCCGGACCCTCCCGGCACCGCGGCGACAATCTTGGGTGGCCCGACACACGCCAAGAACTGAACAGCACGTGATATGAACCGTAGGTGGATGTAGACGGACAGTTGGCTTCTCTCAGCGTTGACAGTGGTTCTTCCTGTTTTTTACTTTCTTTCTTTTCTTTCTTTTTTCGTCTTTTTTCTCTCTTTTTTTTCCTTCTTCCAGTTCCCTCTCACTCTCGCAAACGTCTTTCAAGGCGAGAGGGACGCGGCAGCAAGGAAGTTCATGTCAGTATAACTCATCCCCTGATGAAGGGAGGTCCCCTCCCGAAACTGTTGGGAAATAAATATATTTATCCTTGTTGACACACGCTCCCGTTGTGCATATCCCATACCTTCACGAAGACTAACTGGCCCATTGAATTATTACTGCCACTATATATATATATATAATATATATATATAATAATATATATTATAGATATATATATATATATATATAATATATATATATAGATATATATATATATATATAGTTATATATACGGAAGCGAAAAAAGCACGACTAACGAGAAACACTTTTATTAATCACATACGTTTCGGCTGTGGGCAGCCTTCGTCAGTGTGACATGTAATGCAGCTTCGTAGCCATTATATACATTTCTAAAACAGTTTTGGGACATGCGCAATAGCAATCGGAAGTGATTCGACATGATTATACAAAAAGGCAAAATACATTTAGTGTTAGATTCAATGCGCCAAAGTAACATGGACACAGTGGTCACCTCTTATCGTTATAGCGACATCAGTACGAGTGAAAGAGATTTTAAATATAAATATAGCGCATGGTGTGGAAAGCAATAGGATAACCTTGCGTGCAGATTGAAGCACATGAACGAGCGGTATACATACTAAAGATAAACAGGTAAACTGAGTTTGTTAAGCTGGCAACAAGGATGGTTCTGCCGAAAACAAAATAAGGAGTAAAATAACAGAAAATGAACTATAAATCTCGGAAGGGTATGAGACACCTTAAGTGGTGCAAGGTAGATTAGTGAGTGTGCCTGCGTGTTCGTTTATTCCAGTGTTTAGTGTACCGAACTTGTAGATTAGAAACGACTCGCGCATTTCCCGCTCATGATGTGAGCGGAAACCGGATTCCAGTACTGTTGCTTTAATATTGTCGGAAGAATGACCAGGCATTGCTAGATGTTTCGATAGAGGCAGATTTGGAAGGGTTTTGACATGCGACCTATTATTATTAAACCGAGTTCTAAACGGTGTTTCTGTATGGCCAATATATTGTAGATTACAGATATCGCATTCGAGCATGTATACTACGTTGGAACTGTCACAATTTAGATTGCCCCTGATTGTTAACTGAAAGCCAGTGGATGAACTGATGACAGTTTGCGTAGTTACCATGTGCGCACACACCTTGCACCGCCACTTCCCACAAGGAGTGCAGCCATTTTGTTTACAGGCAGCGAGCTTAGACGATGAAAGAATATCACGGAGGTTACGAGCACGTCAGTACACAACTCTCGGTGGCTCTGCGAATACATTTTTAAGGCGCTTGCTTTGCGTTAATATGTTATGGTGTCGCTTCAAAATCGCGGTGACGTTTGGAGCTGACGTTGAATGGGTGAGCACAAGGTTAACCTGGGATGTACACAACGCCTTGGGGTCAGCGTTGAGCAGGTCATTTCGGTTTAGTTTGTCAGCGCGCTTTATGGCGTCATCAATTATTCCCCGTGGTGATGATTATTCCCCGTGGTGATAAGCTACTTATCATTGTGTATACCGTGTGCAACGTCTGCCACAACAGCAAGGTTGTTGGCATCTTGGTTCCCACTTTCTTCGAGGCTTGAGCTCGGGGCGACGGGTTCGAAGCCAAAATGCGCAACGCACACGACGTCGTCAATGCATATGGTGATGATATGCCGGTAACATACCGCAACCCTCTGAACACCTACCGCGTGGGGAAGATGGCGTTTGGTAGCAGGTGATGACACTGCTGCTTCGGCTTGTGACGTCACGCATGCTATAACAAAATGGCGGTCACTGGTGGTGGGCGGAGTTTACTGCTAATGACTTGTATGGCTTATTTTGGACTGAAATAATATATTACAGCCGAGTTTTCACACTTGTGCAAGTGTATTTTACCCTCTACCTTTGCTTTTCGCCAAAAACCGTCGATTATTGGGTGACCATGTCATGGCCCTTTAAGCACAGAACTGTAGAAATATTCTTCTTTCAGTTTTTCCCATAGCTTTAAAATACAATATTTTGCACATTACTTAACAAAAAAATGCATGCAGCCTACTGAAGTTGCAGCAAACAGATGGCCAGTGGCAGCCCGTTCGACAGAGTGCCACACATGCGAGAGGGCATTTCGTCATGGCCACGCAGCGAAAACCTTCATCAGATGTGCAGTTCTTTCGTAAACATCCACCTGAAAAAAAAGTAATGTATGAGGGAGGTCACAGCTCAATGTTTCTTAACAATGAGTAGTTATAGGCGTTGTGCAAAAATATAGCATTTAAAATCTGATATATGTTGTTTTAAATTTACAAAAGAGACGCCGACACAACATGACTGGAAGATAATTGTGGAAGAAGCCACAAGGCTTAAAAAAAGAGGATACCCGTCCTGTTTATTAGGTTCGGGCGCTCAAAAAGTGCTACTAAGTGTTTTTGGCAGCAGTAAGAAAGCACTAAAAGAAAACAAACAAACCAAGAACATCTGATTATTTCCATATGTGGGCAAGCCCTCTCACGCTCTCAAAAAGATCCAGGATAGGCATGACGAAAAGCTGTTATTTTGTTCTGTCCCCTTGAAACATGAAGGTCCTTCCAAACAAATTATTAGTACCCTAAAACTACATTAATTAAACAGTGAAAGGTGCACCATCAAGAATGCAAACAAATATTTTTATTGTGACGATGACATTGTCTATCAAAATACTTTCACGTGCGTAAAATGCTACATCGGTTAGAGTGGGCGTAGCATGAAGCAAGGTTAAAAGAAGACAGATATGTCACAGAGATTCTACCCGTATCCAGGACAACCAGCTACTGATTGCGCAAGATCCCGTTGTGATGTAAATTTTAACAAACCGCAAGTGTTAACGCATTGCAAGTGAGATGGAGCACGTGAAATCATAGACTCCTACTTCAACTTTAATTACCACAATCACGTCAGCTCTACATCCAACGCCCTCAGTAAGGTAGCTTTTAAATTTATTGATAACCGCCAGATTACCTAAGCCACACAAACGAAACATGATCGGCCCAAAATGACTTGTTGCCATGAACATCACTCAGTAGTATAGTCTTTGCTATCTCAACTGTTTTTGTGTATATTTTTAACGTGCTTTTGCAAAAATAAACACTTGAAACATTGCGCACCACCTGTCGTGTCCTATTGTTTCCTCACTCCTTTGTACCTCTATTTCAACGAAACTGCATTACAATGTTGATCTTACTTTAATAATTGTTCACTAATTGAAAGCGAAATTCGTCTTCATAAAACTACTTGCAGCTCTGAACATATACCATTTCCGCAAATAGTGCACTCGCTAGGCCCGTATAACAAGCTACTATGAGAATGTAGCTACGTTGACGTCCAAAGCCCATATTCCCGGCTAGAATTCCGGTTCATCTCTGCAATTTATTTCCCAGCCCGGCATGAATCAATTCACTGAGAGTCACAAATTCAAGGTGCGCAGTTTTTAGCTGAAACCCCGAACGCATGGAAGCCTCGCGGTGCGCGCTCGTTCGTGTCTAGCTGATTCAGGAAGCACACTGGTGCTCTGTGCCATTATTATTTCGCAATGCTTCGGCTTAGTTTTTCGTCGCAGAGATCGTTGAAGATGGGTCGTTCTTGCCAAAGTCTGAAACCTATAACGCATTTAGGTAACAAGTCACCTCTTTTTTGTCCTTATGTAGTGGCGGATGCTTGAATCTTTTGAACAATAAAGACATGGAGGGTGAGGTTCTTTTACTTGGCCTGATCGCTCAATTCATTCCTGTCCCTTTCTTACGGCGTACTGCTGTTTTCTGTTGGCCACGATTCCACGGTGGAAGTGACATGCCTAAGTTTTTCCTAGAGCACCTCATGAAACACATTCGTAATGTTGAATTCTAATGTAAGAACAAGATCAAGTATTTGTTTTTTTTGCTCTGAGTGGAGCAATGAAATCCCAATGGCGGATTGGGAGCGTGATTTGTGTGTTTTAATGACAGATTGAGAGCAACCGCAGATCCGGGATCGCTCCATGGAGCAAATATTCTTGCTTCGCCGAAATCGGCGGATTTGACCAGAAGTTCAACCGACGTATTCTGTGCGCCCGCTTTTCATTCAATTACCGATGGATGTCCAAAAAGCGCCTTGCACTCTATCGCACCCTCTCCAGCTCCCTCGCTAGATTTCCACTCACCGAAAGCTCCCATCGATATGAGTGCGTTCTAATCACAGATTTGGCGAGAGCCATCCCGCTCGGACCTGCGCACTGTATTCGCTATCCATCCCAGCACTCACGATCTGCCATTTGAGTTTTACATAACTGATGCATGCGTTTCTTGCGATATGATTACCAATACGTGTTTAATTCAGGTGGTTCATATCTTTTTAACCTCGCATCACCATCGCAATAGCTGTAATTTGGAAATGCCGAATGTTTAGAACATCCACCACCATTCTCAAGCTGAATTACTAGCTACTCTTAGTCTTGAATTTGGTTCAAGAAGGTTAGCTTACTTACTCAGCAGCTAGATAATGCTCACAAACATTTCCCCATATATTCGCAAAATAACGCAAACAAAAAATGAGTATAGATTTATACTAGTCAAACGCTGTGAAGACTGATGAAACGCAGAACCTGGTTGTTGTTTTTTAGTTTTAAGGTCTTTTTACCTAGTAATACCAAGCTGTCATGTAGCGATTCTATTGCATTGGCAATAAGCATCTGCAACCACAGGCGTTTTGTTTAGAAAAAAATTTATCGCCACAAACGTCAATAACACTCAACAGAACATTTCCTTCTTAGACATACTCTAACGATGATGACAAAACAGACGTCCTTTACATGAACATGGATATAGGATGACGTTAAAGAAACATGTACATTCAATTGTTGACACAAACACAATCACAAAAAATACTTCAAGGCAAACAAGAGACACAAATATAACCTGAATATGTACATTTTGCGTATATACATGTCGGCATGCCATTTCTGCCGGCGCATCGACACATCAGCCTACCAATACCAGGCCAGCCGAAAGACAAGTTTCACTCGTCCGTCACAGACCGGCACAAAAGGGCAAGACCAGTGCCGAAGAAATTCCTCTTCACCGAGGAAGAAGAGCTCGTCCGACAAAACAGACAGCAGCTCCGAGTACAATCGTTCTAGGATCGAATAGAGCGCGGGGCGGCGGCGGCCAGCTGCCGCCGCCGCGCGCGCTCTACCCGATCCTCGCAGCGGTAGCGCCAGAGGCAGAAAGAGCCAGCAACAATGAGAAGACAAGCGAAATGGCATCGTGAACAACGCCCAGAAGAAACGAAGCGATTTACTCTGAGGCAACGAAATCCGGCATGTACGACTCGCCAAAAAAACGCGAGCAATGACAGAAAGCCTCAGAAAATGCTGATTTGTTTCCCGAAGGGAGCAGTTTGGACATGCTGCTGACTGGACTATTCTCCACTTTTTGAGGTGGTCGAGAGTGGGAAGCACACCCCAACCCGGCGCCACATTAAGTCCCGGAGGTGTCCAGGCAGAAAAGAAGCCGATAAGGTGCTTCAAGACACCCGTCTAGAACGAGCACGGCGGTCTGGCGGGACCAACGGAAGCAACAAAGCATCAGTTGTCTCCACTATGTGGTTGTTCAAAACATCTATGCCAGGACAGCTCGACTTGACATGGCGAAAAAGTGCAACAGTTGTTGCATAAAACGCAGGAAGTGTTAATGACTGCAGCCCCCTGTTAATTTGCACATTAGGCATCAAACGCCGAAGGTGAGTACCAAGAATATAATATGCAAGCGTTCGTGCGGGAGATTCCTCCCCCTGCACAAGGCGCAAAAGGAAGCGCAGTGCGAGCAGCCGACAGCGTATGGACACTGAAGGGAAAGCAAAGCCTCCCTGAGAACGCTGCTGTTCCAGTGCCGCGCGAGAGACCAACTCAGTGCCGCCTGACTAAAAAAAGTAACACAAAGCAGACTGCAGTGATCGCACGATACCTAAAAATGGTTGCACGACGTGAGGAAGGTACCAAATGCGATCGCAAAATACAATCTGCTCAAGGTACCTCTGCTCAAGAAGCGGGAAGTCAAAATCCCGTGCATCCTGAGTTTTCAGTCTTACTTCTTCGAGAGCGTTTAACCAAACGGATTCGCAAATGCCGTAGTGGTTGTATAAGATACCTAAAATGCGAAGGGACGCGGTCGGCTGAATAGGAAAACCAGCGTTAAGCCTGAAGCTTGGAGAGCCAATGAAGAAATACCGGGATTTGGAGATGTTCGACGCTGCACCTGAAATGTCGCCATACTGGGAAAATACACGCAGGCTGCGTGAAAGGCTATCGTCATCTGAAAGGCACACGGTTATATCATCAGCGAAAGCTATGACTTTCACGACTCCGCTACCAGGAAGCGCAAGACCCCGGACACGTGGATCCGCGTCAAGAGCACGCAATTATGGCTCAAGGCTGAAGACAAATGGCACAGGAGACAATGGACATCTCCGATGGACTCCACGTGTTATGGAAAAGGCGGCACTTTCCCAGCCATACAGAACAAGTGTGCTTTTGAGGCCAGTGTTTGTGTTTTTATTTATTTCCACAAACGAATGAGAAAAGTTGATGGCTGTGAGCACATTAAGAATATACGCGTGCTCTAGTCGGTCAAACGCTTTTTCCTGGTCCAAAGACACAAGGATACCACGCGCAGATCGCGACAGAGTATAGGCTATGATATCCCGTGTGGTAAATAAAGAGCTGTGTATTTCTCGTCCAAGCACTGATGAAGTCTGGTGATGACCTACCAGGGTGTTCAACAGACCCCTCAAACGTTGAACGGCTACCGCCGCGAATATCTTATAGTCAACGTTGAGGAGCATGATAGGTCTCCAATCTTCAGGATTAACAGAGTAAGCATCACCCTTTAGAATAAGCACAATGCGTTCATCTCGAAAACTTTATGGAAAGACACCGTCCTCGTAGCATCGCCGGATAACTGCGGTAAAGGTAGCACCAATCTCATCGCAAAATTACAAGTATAACTCGACGGGAAAGCCATCTGGCCCAGGGGCCGTTCCACGTTTCATAGATTTCAGTCCCGCTTTTACCTCTTCAGCCGACCGAGGGATGTACAGCCAATCCGCAGCTTCTTGAGGAATGCGGAGCAAACTACGAAGCACTGGCGGTGTTTCATCACAGTTAGTCCGCATGGCCGAACATGACATTGCTTCAAAATGCGCCAAGAAAACAGATCGATCACGCGTAGGAAGCCGCTATGCAGGTGGTATTTGTGCTGTCATAGAGACAGATGGCTGTGATTGCACAAAAAACGAATGTCTCGCGTAGCGCAGCACCTCGGGATGTGCACGTGGGTTTTGTCTACAGCGCCATGCTGCTGCTTCCAGGGAAGAAGCAGCAGTCAAGCGCTGAAAGCGTTCACACAGTTCACGCTGCCACGCTCGCATCAGAGGAGAAGGCATCTCGGCGCGCAAAGCAATGCATAACTTCATCGCAGTATTAGCAAGCTCTTCAGAAAGGCATCGACGAAGCGAACGCCTCTCCACTGCACAGCGCAGACGCCACTGTGTTTTAAGCGCATCCCAATCTTTAGGACCAGACGCCGTGAGTAAGACACGTATTGCGCGTGACAAATCTGATCTTGAGCGCGCGTCCTGCAGAACGCGAACATAAAGACGCGATGGCTTTTACGAAAAAGAAAATGGAACTTCGAACTTCAAGACAATAGGCCGATGATCAGACACGTACGCAAGAGAAGGTGGGAAGAACGGAACGCATAAATCGGAGACAAACGCCTCTAACGCTCGTGGGATATAAGCGCGGTCGAGCCTGCTGGAGGATCGCCAGCGTCGCCTTGTCCAAACAAACGTATTTCCGTGCACTACGGGCGTGTCCAGTAATGAAAAGTGGTGGACAAGGTGTCACAGCTCACATGAATTCCAAGAAGACTGCCCAAGCCAGGACCTTGTACATCGGTTTGCGTATTTAAAACGCAGTTGAAGTCGCCGATCAGAATGACTTCACGACCGTCAAGAAAAAACACATCCAGGTCTCTAAAAAAGTCATTAGACTGTCCAGCTTTCGCTGGCCCATGCACACACAGTATTCGTAATCTGAAAGAAAAGTACCTACAGTCTAACGCCAAAACCCTGCCCACGCCATCGTAAAAAAGCATGATGATCCCGTAATAGAGCTCGATTAAAAATAATAATACCAACTCCCGTAAAACAAGATGTAGCGAAAGAGAAATAACAATCTAGGTTGAACTTTCGTTTAAAAGCAAGCACGTCGGATAGCGAGAAGACATTTGTTTCCTGGAGGCACAAAACGTCACAGTTTGCTGCGTGGGCGACACTAATCACTTCAGCCTGCTTTGCCGGACTGAGAAAACCCTAAACATTGAATGAAATAATATGCAGTGTAGTAGCCATAATAAAAAGTAGACTAACCGGAACGCATAGTTCTAGACGGTTTCCTGCAAAGTGTCCAGGGGACACTTCCTCAACTAAATTACCGCACTGTTCAACCCTCCACAAGAGGGTCGAGGTTTTTTGCACCGTTGGGATTTACCACGGCCATCACTGCGTTCATCGGAGCAAGAGCTGGAAGTGTGCCCTCGCTTTGTTTCACGTGGAGCTCCCATGTCGACGTCGAAATTGGCAAGGCAAGACAGTCCGATGCTGCTATCCAGTCCCAGGCTGAAGCCATCTTCCGAAGACGTGACCTGTGGAGGTAGGGACGGAGCCGCCGGCAAGCTTGGATCCACATCCTTGATGCTGGCAGCACTGTCCACGTCTCGGCAGGCCGGTGTAGGCACCCTTTGTGTGGGCGATTTTTTACGATTACGACGCGATGTCGAAATGGTCGGAGCGGCCGCAACAGAAGAGGCTGTGGTATTTTCTCCACTGTTTTCCAAAATAACAGGGGTCGTAGGGTCAACTCCAACAGCAGCAGCCTGAGAACTGGGGTCATTTGCGCACTGAACATCAAGTGGCGTCAGAGAAGAGCCACCGACGCCGTTAGCAGGGCAGTGCGTTGCGTCTTTCGAAGCGCATGGTTCCTGCACCAGCGTGGAGGCCGACGCGCCAAGCGTCGCATCGACAATCGCGCTTTCGTTGTGCGCTCAGTTTGAAGGAACTTGTAGGGGTGAGGCCAGCACAGCGTCGGTGACCTCTTTTGCGTCCCTCGAGTCGGTAGTTGGTTCCATTGCCGGTGTCTGTGGTGGGAAGGCACCAGCGGCAGCGTCTGAGTAAGAGCGGCGGACAGGGCAAACCACAGTTGGGTGGCCGTCCCCGCAGCCTCGACACGGGCGGTCACATCCTTCACTAACGTGACTGTGCCAAGATTAGTTCCATAACGCGTCGTTTCTACGCCTGCATCTCATTTGGCGTGTTTCCAATAGGATGGGTTTTTGATACGCATTGCACGGGAAGGCGTTTTATTCCTAAAGAGCAAACATAGCCAGGAAAAGTTCTATGGTTACTGTTGAAGTCACAACTTGTAGGCAAACAATTGTGTTCAAGTGTGCATGTACCTTAAACCTGATCACATTGCGTCACGCAGAAATAAAAGTAATTAGTTTCATGCTCGATGTTGTGTTCATTTCTGACCCGCCTCTCACTTTCGTTTCATTTCGAGGGGTGCCTGAAATATCAAGGACTGCATCAACGCTTCAGAATATTTAAAACCATAGAATTTCGAACACTACATGCTTCATATTTTGTTTTCAAAGTTTCAGTGAACGTCGGCTGAGGGTTAATTATCTGTGGCTTCTCTCTACGTAGGCTGACTTCTCTTTCGGAAATCTCGCTGCAGAGTACCGTTTGAGCAGCACACTGAATTCACTCTTCAAGTGCTGACTTGGGATAAGCCAATGAAATAAATATTTTGCCTCACAACGAAGACATCCTATAGCTGAGTTATAGCTGTATTTAGATTCTAGTAGCTCAAGGTTTTTTCATGTAGTGACTTCGTTTATAAGCAATAAATTATGTATTTCATTGGCCAATTGTACCATATTACAATATAACAAGTTCTTACTCACCGGAAGCATTAGAAACGAAGCACACGCCTATCAACAGTGGTATCAAATACATGACCACAGCTATACCAATTTCGCTGCACGTTTCGCACAAAAACGTATGACTATGGGGTAATTGTTCTGTTTCTCCATTGCAGTTGAAAATACATTGCATACGAAAAACAATGTCTTTCAGCAAAATATATGCACAGATACAATTTTTGCCAATGCCAAGAGTAAAAAACAATTGTACGATGTGTTCAATGGTGAGAGGAGAAAATAAAGGTAAGCATAACACATATATTACCACCATGAATTAGAGCGGCACATTACGTATTTCGCTTGTAACGATATAGTAAAACGGAATTTCTCTGGAGCTCATCATTATTCAAAGAGCATTTTTCCAAGAAAACGTTGGCAGATGCACAAGACGAGGTCTCTTATCTGTCTAACAGAGTTTTGCGAGGAGCAGCCAGTTTGCTATAAATATTTCAGAAAATTCCGCGTACGATAATCGACGACCACGTTTCGTGGCACTTAGAGAAAGCTACGGAGGCGTAGCTTCTGCGCATGTATCACTACGCGAAGTAGTCCGTTTTTTTGGCGAGCGTCTCGTAACGCTGTAGAAAGTGACGACGGCACATAATCAGCGTTTCTTGTAGACGCAGGCGTCCCTTAGCGTTTGCAGTGCGCGTAAAAAGCGGCATTTTTCACGCGTTAAAAACACGAAGTCACAACAGATAAATTATAAGAAATATGAATATTTTACAGGTGTGAGCTGCGTGCTGTCTTAATTAGCTGCACGTAGAAAATAAAGGAGGAACATTCATATTTCACGTTAGAAATACGAGTGCTACTTTGAAACTATCTTCACTGCCGGTGGGGTGCACGTGATTTGGCTCCATAGCTTTTCCTTCAGTGCCGAAAAATTGGCAGATCCGACGTACAGGGGGAATCGATCATATGTGAAGCACTAATAAGAAATTTTGATATATTGCTTGAAAACCAGCACAACGTTACGAGGTGGAGGTAAATGATGCCGTACATGACTTTCGTGTCTTGATTATCATGTTTGGATGTGTCGTTTACATTCGTCAACTATTCACGCCATGTGATACCAAATTTAGTATATGTGGAGCTAGCGAAACGACCGTGAGCACGCTATGAGCGTGGTATGTTGTCACGTTCCTGCATACACGCGTGTCAGGATTATCATGTTTGCACCAGTCATATATGTCATCATCTACTGACGTCACGTAACACCGAATTCAGTATATGTGGAGCTAGAAAAACGGCCGTGAGCGCACCATAAAGGGCCCACTATCCACCTTTTCACAGGAAAAAAACACACTGCCATGATGGGCAGTGCGTGGGAGTACGAACGCTAAGGGTGCAGCGTTGTCAGTGCATTTTCGAGGGGACGCGCCCATTTGCACAGCCCAAGGAGGGCTATGGCGGCGCCCAGGGAGGCGTTTATGAAAAGGTGAATACTCCAAAGTAGCATTGACGCGCGCGAACGCTGCAGGCACAGCGACGCTATGTTAGCAAAACGCGAGCACTCCACAGTCTGACGCCAGCCTCGACCAGCGTACGTCAGCACGGCCCGACGGCAACCGGCGTGAAATGCGACAACCTGCATTTCTTGCCGATGCGTTACCCAGGCAACACTGTTTCTCCCTCTTTCCGTGACGGAGGGATGCCGCACGTGCTGAAACTCTCATGCGTCAAAGCAACGCAGCGTGGCGCGCGCCTGCCTGCGAGAATAATAAGCAGGACCGGCTCCTGGAGTGGCAACGCCGGCGCAACGCGACAAAATGAACACAGCGAGCATGCGCATCGCGTCACGTTGAAATGTATTGGCGGCTTGACTCTGGCATGTAGTGATGTTCTCATAAGGCACGCTTTTCATGATTATTATGATTGCACCAGTCACATACCTTCGTCATCCATTGGCGTCACGTAATACCAAATTTGCCATATGCGAAGCCACCGAAATGGCCGCAAGCGCATCATCACTGTGGCATGTCGTCATGTTGTTACATGACATGCATGTCGTGATTGTCTTGTTTGGATGTGTATTTTACCTATGTCATCCGTTCGCGTCGTGTTATACCGAGTTTGGTGCATGTGAAGCAAGTGAAACCACCACGAGCGCATCATGAGTGTAGCATGTAGTGATGTTGTTACATGACACGGATCTCATGTTTATCATGTTTGCACCAGTATCATCCATTCGTCCTTCATTCACGTCCCGTAATACCAAATTTGGTGTAAGTGAAGCTAGCGAAATGGCCGCCAGCATATCATGAGCGTAGCATGTAGTCATGTTGTTACATGACGCACATCTCATGATTATCATGTTTGCACTAGTCACATAAGTTCTTCATCCATTCACGTGGTGTAATACCGAATTTTCTATATGTGACGCTAGCGAAACAGCCGCGAGAACATCATGAGCACGGCATGTAGTCATGTTGTTACATGACAAGCATGTCATAATTTTCGTGTTAAGGTGTGTCAATTGTGATCGGCATGCAATCATGACATACCATACCATTTTGGCAACATGCCATGGGAACAAAACCACCGCAAGAGCTGCAGGACCATGAAATGTAAATCATGACATTGATGACATACATATCATGATTTTCATGTTATGACTAGCTGAATACATTCTTCATACATTCATGTTATGCCACACCAAGTTGGTATCGATTCCATTAACGAAACGGCCAGGAGAGCTAAAAGTCGTAGGCGGATAGATAGATAGATAGATACGCTCAAAGTCGCCGAATTTCGCTAAGAAATGCTTCGCATTAAAAAACAAAGTTGTCGATTATACGTGAATTTACGTTATGCGAAGAATGCGGAGGGAAGGTGACTTGTGTAGAATTTTTCACGCGAAAATGTTTTACGGTGATGTTCACCACGGCTCCATGACGCATATCCGTCACGGCTATGACATAAAATATTTACTAACAGATTGCGAAAAAAAAATTGCCCGCAGCTTCTCTCGGGGGAACACTGAGGAGGATGCGGAGCATATAACGGGGTGTTAAAGTGCGACTTACTTGGGTCGATGGCTAAATTGGTTAACGTGGTTGTGAAGTGGGGTGTTAAATTGCGACTTACTTGGGTCGATGGCTAACTTGGTTAACGTGGTTGTAGGAGGGGGTGTTAAATGAGTGAACACGTACACACTTATGCGAAAGGGCGGCGCTGGTCGAAGGGACGTCGATCATTGTGTTTGTGGATTCGTTGGAATTCATTTCACCGCGACCTTGGACGTCGACGCGCCGTACAAACCAACTGACAAGCGGCAACTGAGCGAGCGAGCGCCGACCTTGAGTATATATACAGCGCGACAGCGCATGCACTGTCAGCTGTCGAAAGTTCGAGAAGGGGGAGAAGCGCAACGGCGCATGCGCGCGCGTCAGCTGCCGATGTTCTCGAAGCGCGACGGCGCATGCGCGCGCGTCAGCTGCCGATGTTCTCGAAGCGTGACGGCGCATGCGCGCTACATTATACAGCTAGCGAATGTTCGTGAAGAGGAGAAGCGCACGCGGTGTGTAGAGGAGGAAGGGTGCACAGATGGTGGAGGAGTGAAGCGCGTGCGGTGTGTAGAGGAGTAAGGGATGCACAGATGGTGGAAGAAGGAGGAGGAAGCTTGCGGACGGCGCCACACTACAAGCCTCGAGTATTAGATGCTCCGCATCTAAAAAAGGATAAGAAACGGTTCCACAGCGGCACGTCAAACCAGCGACCTCGCACAGCTCAGTGCGCGACGCTAACCACTAAGCCAAAGCAACTATTTTCGCTTGATTGCCTGGTGACTACCAGTCAAGTTAATATGACATTCACAGATCACACACGTTTCATGTGTGTTGACGTTTCAATTAAATGTATGACATTTTCAACGCAGTCGGTAGTCTTATACACATCTCGCACTTTTACAACAGCTTGATAACACTCATGAACAGATAGAACTCTTACATCACAGTGTCGGTTGCATAACATACTACGCCGAACCGAAATAAGACCTAGTAAGAAATACAGTCCCAATGTTGCACAGAACTTTCACACGGCAAAAAAAAACGGCTTCCTTGTGGAGTAAGAGGTAAATATTTTTTTATGTGCTCTATAAATTGGCCTAAAGAAACCGGCTTCTTTACGATCAATAAATACATGTTCAATGGTTCCAGGTTTGGTACTCAGGAGACAGCTATTTCTTCATGGTACATGCGTCCCTCTTTCTTCAAGCCACATTTTCACTGACAAGGTTCCTGTATGAAGCTTGCAAAAGAAAGTTTTATTATTGAGTTGTATCCAGATGTTTTTACTGGCATTAGTACGTCTTGCCAATATGATTTTTCATACATTCAACCGTAAAGGGGCACAGAAAAAAAATGCCGCCATATCCACGAAGTGAATGATGATGAGTGGGCGAAGCTACGGAGGTGAACCTGGTAAACCATGAATCCTCCGTACATTTTGCCCACTCAATTTTATTACAACGCTCCCCCTTGCGTACGTCGCCGCACTTCCACCAGTGACATATGTAACATCATTCCTATTTTATAACATCTTGCATCTTTTGATCATCAAATACGAGTACCGCCATCTAGTGAACACTGCAAAAACTAAACGAACGGTGGCTACATACATGGAACGGTACCGCCATCTAGTGAACACTGCAAAAACTAAACGAGAGGTGGCTACATACAGGGGACGCACAGCCCACGCCTTAAGGAGCTTCGCCCCTAAAACATTTTGTATCAAATCTCCGATAAGACGCTTTTTTTCGTTTTAGTTGGGAAATTCAACAAAGAGCTTGCCCTTAAGAAACGATAAGAGAACACCACTTCGCACAAGAATGGTCATAAGGTTTGTGTCGTTCTCCCCTGACTCAAAGATACAAACAGGTCAGGCGTGTGATGTAATATCGCTGTTTGAAATAATGAACATAAAAAGGTGTCTCTCGGCTCTCTTATCAGCAAGGAACGTGAAATTACTTGGTCAAGAAACTGATGGCACAAACACAGCCCTCCTGTTGCTTCACATGACGAAACAAGTTTCTTCTTGATGTTCGCTCCCTTCTAGAGCTCTACATTAACGTGGCAATTATCCTGTAGATTTATTGGATGCTTTTACGCGTACAACTAAGTGCTTGTAAAAGGTACATAACTTCAGCAGCCAGAAACAGGTTACGCACATAGCTGACTGAGAGAAAATTGATAAGTTACGACCACCCTATCCTTCGGCTGTCGCACGCAGTTCCTCTTCCTTTTCAAGCCAAAACGCTTCACTGTCTTGATGCCTGTTCATTGGTACCCATAGGTAACAACTAGAGGGTTGTGGCCCACTAAATATCTTCAAAGGAACTGGGCGTAAGATTCCAATCACCATGCCATAAAGCCCTGCTTTTTTCTTTGTTCATTAAGCTTCCGCTCCTGTCAGAAAAGCTTTCAGTGACTCCTGATATTGAAGTGACACTCTCTCTATCAACAACAAAAAAGGCAATATCGTCAGCGTATGCCAAAACACGCACTTCAAATGAATGCAACCTGAAACCATGAATACCTGTGAGGGGAATCGCTTTCTAACACAGTAGTTTTGAAAATAGATCAAAAAGTAAAGCGCACGGAGTAAAGTACCTTTAAGACTGGTGCACACCGTCGACTAGCTGTAGTCGTGCGACAATTTGCGACTAGTCGCAAACAGTCGCGAACGGTCGCAAACGGTCGCAAAGCGACTGCTTTCACTGGCCCCAATTCCTGCCGATTTTTCAGTTGCGTGACTGCAGTGGCAAAGCTGCTGGAACCAATCAGCGATGCTCAATTTTTGTTTTCTTGTTTTTTTTTCAATGCTGTGCGAGAACGGACGAAAACAAATGCAGCGCGCTCGGTTTAATCCGTTCACTCAGCTGGCGGCGACTAGCTGATCGGCGCTGGTCTGCAGAGTTCTTGCTGATGACGAGATCCGGACGTGACTCTTCAGTTTTGCAACTATCGCATGCAGCCTTTGCCGGTGTGAACATCAATCGCTTTTTAGTCGCCAGTCGTGAATGGTCGCACGACTGCGGCAAGTTGCCGATGTGCACCAGCTTTTATGCACTGTAAGTGTTCTCCGTTCGAAATAAAATTTGTGGCTGAAATTTTGTATGCCGATTTATTAACTTCACATATGATTGTACGTAGTCAGCTAACGCGAAGGTTATATTGCGCGGAAGCATGTCGAAAGCCTTGGCTAGATCAAATTGTAACATGGCTACTTTCTGAAGTGCAGTCTCACAATACTCCTAAATTCCTCCTGGCAACATGCATGTTCATTAATGCTATCACCGTGTCGTGACGCTAACAAAGGTAGAGATGACTTATTCAAATGAAAAATCTTTATTTATTTGACCAAACTTGTGGCCACGTAAACGAAATGTCAGATTACAGCCACTTACTGGCACACTGATAGTGTCGGGCAGAGCGTCAGCCGCAGATCGACTGACAAGCGGCGAAGCGAGTCGGCATTTACACCCTTGTCATTGATTATTCTAGCGTTATCGCTAGCACCGACGTAGTTTCCTGAATATTCTGAGACGTTCCCGAAGTGGGCGTCATCTTAACAAAACGATCTACTAAAGCCTCGAAGCTTGTCGAACTTCGTAGGCGCGGTTCGCGCTAAACTTAGTGTGACGAGGTGATAACAAAACTTGAGGAAAGGACTGGGGCATTGCCCCGCTCTGAAAAAGGCATCGTCCTTATGCTTTACATAGACGAGTTACTAATGACTTTGGGGCGAACCTCAATCAGCTAGCTAGCCACTGGCAGCGAAGGCTACATTCAGGGTATGGAGCTCTACTGGATAAGTGATAACATTCGCAAGCTTAAAGTCACCACTACAAGAGCGACCACTATGACTGCCACTGTGCCAACGCCCGCAACGGTGATAATGCAACAGCCGAGAAAGCCCCCGACATTTCACGGATCATCATGCGAAGAAGGCGAGATCTGGCTGGAGAAATACGGCCAAGTGGCCGCCTTAAACCCGTGGGACTTGGAAGAAAACCTGCGCTGCGTCTACTATTACCTGGAAGACGGGGCAAGGACCTGGTTCGAGAACGATGAGTGGTCACTTGAAGCCAGGAATCTCTTCCGCGGAACATTTCAGAAAACATTCACAAGCATCGCCCGAAAAGGAAGGGCCACTGCTGTGCCGGAAAGACGGGCACAGCTTCCAAACAAATTAGTCGCGATCTTCGCAGAAGAAATAATTCGCCTGTTCCGACGGACCAACCCCGAAATCACTGAGGATAAAAAAAATTGGCCCCGTATCTGCATGTAATCTGCAAAAGTCGTCAAAACACGATAGTCTTGCGTGTGGAGAGAGTGCACAATTAGTTTGATGTACTGCGCAAGAAAATTGGTAAATGCAATTCTGGAGGCGCTGTGCCGGAGTGCCTCGAGCGTGCAGCGTAGGTGAACGAGCACATCAAGTCACGTCACACGTGAGACATGAGCGCCATCTGGCAGTTTTTTAAGAAAAAAAAGCGTGTGGCTCTGAGACGGGTGTGCGCGCCCATCTCAGAGGTGATAAGGTGTAGAACGCAAGGCGACAAGTAGGTGCCGCCACCGTCTCGTCTTAGCAAAGCGTTAAGAACACTCTCCATTCCGTGCAAGCGTGGCATGGTCAGCGCAGCGTGATAAGCGCTACGGTCCTTAAAATTACTTATGTATGCCTTTTCTAGTAAAAGACGCACAAGCAGAATAGATACGTGTTGTTATGGTGCCCCAGACATGCGCAATAATTGCTTTTTAATTGACAATTGCACAAGCATGAACGTGCAACCTTGAGCAACATTGGTGGGCGCTGCGAATGGGGTCAGCCGTTTTAAGTACCCGGTGCCGCTAAGAGTGAAAAAAAAACAGACATATGTACAGACAGACGGACAGAAAGACAGACCAAAAATATTGCGTCGAAGGTCCCCAAGTTTAAAAGGTCCGTTTGCTCATGTGAGGGGTAAAGCAAGGCTCTTCGCTGGGCTGGTTCGGAACCCACCCAAATCAGTTCAAGAGTTTGTCTCGGAGGCTGCGATCATTGAGAAGACTCTAGAAATACGTACCCGGAAGTGAGATCACGGATTGGTGCAAGACGGAGCAGCTGTGCACGTCCTCGGCTCCAACGACATAGGCGAAACGATGCGACAGATCTTGCGGGAGGAGCACGGAAGCTGCTGCCTCCATCACAACCCCAAGTGCACTCAATTGCCGAGATTGTCCGCGAAGTTCGGCAATCGCTTGGAGTTTCCGAAGCACCACCGCTTCAGCCGCAAACAATGAGCTAGACTACTACTGCCCGACGCTACGTCCCTCTTCCGCGCCAGCATCAAGACGCCACTCCGCCAAACTTCCGGCGCTAGACGCCGCCGCCATCAGCACCGCCAGCGCCCTACCGTTCTCCTCTCGGCCAGTGTCCCACACACAAAAAAAAAACGGACGTTAGGTGCGCCCCTGACAACCACCTGCTATTCTACCACTGCGGGGAGGCCAGCCACACCTACCGCCGCTGCCAGTAACGACTGATGTCATCATCTCAATGACGTCATCTAACCCGGCGTCACCGGTGTGCCTTACACAACGCATGGCGAGCACCCTCAACCCATGGGCCCAATAGCAGCCCGATGATGCCATCGGTGCCATCCAGTCTGGCGAGTCTTACGCAATGCGTGGCAACATCACTCGTCCATGGGAGCAACCCAGTGGCGGTTTCTGAATGGAGGGTTCTGACATCATGACCAGCGGCACTTCTGATTGGACGTTGCTGATGTTAGGTTCAACCCGGGGCCTGTAAAGAAAAGCCAAGCAGCGTGTCGCCAGGCAGCCGAAGTATGCCTCAGAGAGAAGACATCTCGGCTCTTTGAGTTCCTGAGCGGTCTGCTCCAGTGCCGAGTATGTTATGCCTGTTTTCTAAGCTGTACATAAATCTTGCCTTAACTAACCGTTGTCTTGTCCACTCGTCTATCAGGTCTGCGCACAAGCAGCCGCGAGCTGAGGAACTCGAGAAACTCGCTACTGAACAACCTTGGCGGCCCGTGACCTCGGCGCACTACGGCAGAGTGTTGATGGTGGGGTAAGTCGTAACCGAATCCGTGGCCTAAACCATTGCCATTGTACAGGATGAATTATTTTTAATAATAACCAAGCCAGTAAGCATAAGATACAGGAAGTTACGCTAGAAATAGTGGATGAATACAATTATTTGGGCGTAAGGAAAAATATTGAGGCTGAGTATCTAAGGGAGCAAAATAAATACGAATGACTAAGGCATAGAGAAATGAAGCTGTATTGAAAAATAATTTGGTGTGGAACTACAATGGGTATGGCATTGTGAGAGGGATTTGGAAAGGTGTCAAGGTCCCGTGTTTGCTGTTCGGTAAACCAGAGGAGATCAGTAGTTCAAGATTAGAGATTAAAGGAAGATTGGAAAATAAACAACGTGGCATAGGTAGACTTGCTTTGAGTGTACACAGGAACACCTCAAATGAGGGGTACAGGGTGACATGGGACGGACATTGTTCGAGTGGAGAGAATCTAGCAGTAAAATAGAGTTTGAGGAGCGATTAAGAAAAATGGGGAGGACCGTTGGGCCAGAAAAGTTTTCAGCTACTTGTACGTAAAAAAATCTTCATACTAAATGAGGGAAGCGTACTTGAAAACTGTCAAGCAAGTATTTAAACAACAGCAGAATACCAAATCAAAAGAAATTGTTCGTTAAGGAGAAGGTGAAAGAAACAGAGAGGGACACGTGGAAGATTAGAATGCCTACGTAATCATTACTGGAGATCTATCTAGCTTTCAAGCAGGAAATTGCAAAAGAAAAGATCTACGGTCAATCTAGGGCTAGTTAATTGCTCGTAGAGGTCAGAACGGGAGCATTGCAGACCAGGACGTACCGAGCTAAATACGAAGGTACATACATGTTACGTAGGGCTGATGAAGAGGAGGAGAAAACGTTTAAGCATGTGACAATTTTCTTTAAAGGACTCATCCCTATAGTCCATGATAACGGCACAGAATGTTTCAAAGAATTGGGGTTTAGCGACAGTGAAGGCAAAATAGACTTTAAACGGGTAAAAATAACCAGCAGGAGTTTGACTGAATAGTGGCTACAATCAAGGCGCGAGTAAAATTGGAGCCTTCAGCGCATAGTGATAGTATTTAACTTTATGGCTACGTGGCGCGAGCTGCCGCACGCTCTAAAGGGCACAGCCGGATCCATTCATCCATCCGTCCATCCGTCCATCCATCCTTCCGTCTATCCATCCGTCTGTCCAGCCAGCCAGCCAGCCAGCCAGCCGTTCAGACGCGTTCCATTTCTCGGACAGCATGGGATTGGGACTCTCTTGTAAGCTGTATGCGTAGGCTGTCTACGATGATGTGTAATAATTGGAACACATACTGAAGCGTCAGTCCTCGAGAGAAGAAAAAAGTCACAGCTTTGAACGAGACAGCAACAAATTGGTAGATCAAGCGCAGAATGGCAAGCAGATAGAGACGTGCACCATGTTTCTCACACACAAAGACGAACAAAACGTACTCGCAGGGAGAGATAAACGTCAATAAGCGTCTCAGTTATAACTTCGCTGTGTCTGAAAAGCGCGCCTTTTTCGCAAACGGAGGTTGTGCAACGATTGCAGTGACCTTTGTGCGCCCGGTACCTCCAACAAATAGGGCCCACAAAACCTAAAGACTACACAAGACCTACGATTCTCTTAACTGCAAGATAAGGGCACGCGGTTGAGCACACACCTCCTTATTCTCTGCGAGGGCCAATGTACGCGTGAGAGATGAGAGCCGCCGCGCGCTCAATGCGCCATCTTGCTGAAAATGTTGAAAACACAATAGTCCCCCCCTCCCCGAGATGCCTGCCAGTACCGGTAACTGGTAGATATGAATAGCTTGCCGTTTGAACTTTGAAGGAGGTAAGCGTTTTGTCGACAAACTCGCTTGAAAATATTTTTCCTGTTTCTTCGTACTGTTTTGTGTATCGCGGAAGCCAGAGGCTAAGAAAAAGACGTTCTGAAAAGAGTTAAACCGATGATCGTACCAGCTGGAGTTAGAACATTCTGTTTTAAGCTGCACACGCATACGCTGCCGGTTAAAACGTGGCTAGCACACAGAAGCAATTTTTAAGGCAGAAAGCCTTAGTCGGTAGATCATGTTTTTAACGTTTGCTGGGGCGCATTTTAGGGGCAAAGCTCTTTATAGCGGCACTCCTTTGTCCCTTGTAGCCGTTGTAGTATATTGTACAAGTATAACATTTTGACCTCCAAGCTGGTGCCGGTGAGAGATTTCTTCTGTGCTTTGTCGAACAATAAAAGATAGTGCTCAATGTACATGCCGATAGCTGCTGAGGGGGAATGAGACAAAGGAGAATTCGGCTTTTAGTTACCGTGCATGCTGGAAATTTTTTATTGTTCAACAACGCATAGAAGTCAAAAAAGTGTTGCTACGTTATACTCGCTGGGCGTAACCTCTTAGGTTTTAAAAAGGTTTAGTGAGCGTTGGGCCGCAGTGCCATGAATACAGTGAACTAGTATATACAATGAACTCGAGGTGGTTAAAGGTGGGTGGTAGACACGAAGCGCAGGTTGTAAGAAAGTGCGCGTGTGCCTCCTCTTGTTCAGTCCTTGGAATGTCCGCTAGATGGCGGTACATTTATGTGAGGAATATATGATGAAAAGATGCGAGATGGTGGTACTTGAAGTGTTGAATAGGTGGACGAACGGACACACAGACATATGCATGAACGGACGCATGGAAGGCTGCACGGATGAATGGACGCATGGACGGACGCAGGAGCGGATGCATGGACGAAAGCATGGACGGACGCAAAGATGAACATGCAGACGCACGAACAGGCGCACGCATGGAGGGGCGGATGGACACACAGGCGGCCTCACGGACGCACGCATGGATGGACGAAAGCAAGAACAAATGGACGAACAGATGCTTCGCCCCACTGTCCATCGTTCACTCCGTGGATATGCTGCCATTTGTTTGCATTGGAATGTTCTACAGAGACCGCTTGGGAAAGTTTACCTCTCACTTCACATGGGTTTTGATTTTTAGCAGCCATCAGCCATACCATGCTGAATTCGCCGTTTCTCGTCCAATATTTAGCAATAGAACATGGCCTACTAAAATACGATATTGTTACGGTGCATCATCGACAGGAGCAAGCGTGGCACTTAGCGAAGATGAAGAAGACGCCTGTGCGTTAGGCTCTTGCACGAGAGGCAACTCAGACATCTTGTTCGGCTGCCGACTCTCGGTGGACGCTGTCCTGTAAGCCAAGACCTCGCTCCGTCACATTTGGTGGAAGCGTGCTGGGTAACCACCTCGCAACGGAACTTCGCAGCGGCCGACGTTTGAAGGGTCATTCCACAACGATGACGGAGAGTACGGCGTCTGCATCTGCTCCTGGTGTTCCTGCGGCCGGAGATGATGCGGTAACTACATCTCCTTCTGCGACCACAACCTTTGTGCTCGAACCCCCGCGGGATCCTGGCACGTTCAGCGGTTCCGGCGATCCAGATGAAGTTGACGTTGAAGATTGGCTGGCAGAGTACGAACGTGTGAGTACTCGATACCGATGGGGCCCGACTCTTATGCTGGCAAACCTGTTATTCTATCTGAGGGGAACCGCCAAATCGTGGTATGAGAACCATGAAACAGAACTTGTGAGTTGGGCCGTGTGCAGGGAGAAAATGCTAGACCTGTTCGGAAAGCCGATTGGAAGAAAAATGGCCGCGAACAAAATGCTCGCGTCTCGGGTGCAGACTTCGACCGAGTCTTACGTCTCCTATATAGAAGATGTGTTGTCGTTGTGTCGCAAAGCCAATGCCGTTATGCCGGAGGCTGACAAGGTCAGGCATATTCTTAAGGGGATTGCGGATGACGCATTCAACCTCCTCATCTGCAAAAATTTTTCTACAGTGGACGCCATTATAAAAGAATGTCGGCGCTTTGAGCAAGCGAAGAGCCGGCGGATTAACAGCGTGTTCACCCGCCTTCCGAATACGGCTGCAACATCATCTTGCGAAGACCGTGCAAGAACACAGCCACCACCTCTAGATTCATCGGATCAGGTAACCCGAATTGTACGGCGCGAACTTGAAGCCATTGCCTCTGCTCCGGCTCACACCGCTGCAAGTGACACCACCCCACTCACTGCTAACATGGTTCAAGCCATCGTCCGCCAAGAACTCGCCAGCATAGGTATTCCCTCGGTGTGCGCTTTGCCCAGCCCGCAGCGAGCTTCATGGCGTCCACCCTCGTCCTATCGCGAGCAGCAGTTCACGGCCCGATCTCGCGACCCTGCGGCGTGGAGAACCGTCGACAATCGACCAATTTGTTTTCATTGCCACCGTATCGGTCATGTCGTCCGTTACTGCAATTACCGCTGGTCCTCGCCACCTCGGACTTCATCTCAACCTCACTACCGACAGGACAGCACCCGCTTCGCGTCTGCCGTGCAGCCTTCTCCGCAAAACAACTACCGAAGGTTCAACAGCCGATCTCCGTCACCGCATGGTCATCAGTCGCGTTCACCTCCAGGACGTCGCCAGTCGTCTCGCTCACCGCAGACTCGCAGGCCGTCATCTCTATTCAACCCCGCTCCTGCCTACCCGGAAAACTAAACGGTGCAGCGCCCGGAGGTGACGCTGCATCTTCGACTCCCTCCACAAATCCTCTTTTGACGCTTCCGACGAGACAAAATTTGTTAGACGTTGCCGTTGACGGTGTGCCTACTTCTGCCCTTATAGATACTGGAGCGCACATTTCTGTAATGAGTGCGAAACTTCGCCGACGCCTACATAAAGTGCTCACGCCTGCCGCTTCCCACAAACTTCGTGTCGCTGATGGGAGGACCCCTGATGTTCAAGGGATGTGCACGGCCCGTGTGTCCATTGCTGGTCATCCTACATTAGTTCAGTTTGCCGTCATTTAAATGTGTCCTCATGACCTAATACTTGGTTTGGACTTCCTGTCACGTCATTCTGCGCTCATTGATTGTGCCACTGGTGCTCTTCAGCTTGAACTGCCGCAGTTTGCCGATTTTCCAGCAGACTATTCTCCCCGTTTACGCTCTCGTCACCACGTTCGCTTGCCTCCGCAAGCTGCTACATATGTCACTTTGTCGTGCTCACGTCATGTGCCCGACGGTGACTATCTCGTCACTCCTATAGTCGACGTACTGATGGCCCGAGACGTCGCCCTTGCTCACATTGTTGTTGCCGTCGCTAATAATACAGTGGTTATACCACTACTCAACGTGAGTCTCTTGACTCAAGTTATTCCGCAAGACATGTCTTTGGCCACCCTATCTCCACTTGACAGCTGCAACGTTACTGGTTTGGACACCGATACTACATCCCCCTGTCTTGGCCGCAATTACACTCTGCCTGCAGATGACATTACCAAGATGATTGCTCCCGACCTCACTGCAGTGCAAGCTGCCAGCCTCCGTAGTCTGCTAACATCATATAGAGACGTTTTCGACTTTGACCACCGCCCTCTCAGCCAAACAACTGCAGTGACTCACCGGATCAACACTGGTAATGCCAGTCCTATACGGCGGCGTCCATATCGCGTATCTCACAAGGAACGCCAAGTAATTCAAAATGAAGTGGATAAAATGATTACTAAAGACGTAATAGAACCCTCATCCAGCCCCTGGGCCTCCCCAGTCGTGCTCGTTTAGAAGAAAGATGGCAGCTGACGCTTTTGCGTGGACTATCGCCATTTAAACAAAGTGACCCACAAAGATGTCTACCCTTTGCCTCGGATTGATGACGCCCTCGATTGCCTCCATGGTGCCCAATACTTTTCTTCTATCGACCTTCGATCCGGCTATTGGCAAATTTCCGTCGACCCCATGGATCGTGAAAAAACCGCTTTCGTTACGCCCGACGGCCTCTACCAGTTCAAAGTCATGCCGTTTGGACTGTGTAATGCGCCGGCAACTTTCGAGCGCATGATGGACTCCCTTCTCCGAGGATATAAGTGGTCCATCTGCTTATGTTATTTAGACGATGTCATCGTCTTTTCGCCCACCTTTGACAGCCACATAACACGTCTGTCAGCTGTTCTGGACGTTTTTCGAAGAGCTACTCTCCAGCTCAATTCTGCAAAATGCCATTTCGGACGTCGCCAAATCACCATACTCGGCCACCTTGTCAGTGCCAATGGTGTTCAACCAGATCCCAAAAAGGTGCGAGCAGTACAACAATTTACTGAACCACGCTCGACCAAGGACGTCCGAAGTTTTGTAGGGCTATGTTCCTATTTTCGTCGATTTGTCCGCAACTTCGCCGACATCGCTCGACCGCTTACTGATCTCTTAAAGAAGGACGTTCCCTTCGCATGGGGTATAGAGCAAGCGGACGCCTTTTCGACTCTTATTCATCTGCTGACTACGCCACCAGTACTGGCCCATTTCGACCCAGCATCACCTACAGAGCTTCGGACCGATGCCAGTGGCCATGGAATTGGAGTGGTCCTTGGCCAACGACAGCACGGGAAGGACCGCGTGATTGCTTGCGCCAGTCGTCTTCTTTCACCTGCCGAACGGAAGTTCTCCATCACTGAGCGTGAATGCCTAGCTTTAGTGTGGGCCGTGGCGAAATTCAGGCCTTACCTGTATGGCCGAACTTTTTCCGTTGTTACGGACCATCACGCTCTTTGCTGGCTGTCATCGCTAAAGGACCCATCTGGACGTCTTGGTCGCTGGGCGCTCCGTCTGCAAGAATACTCATTCGTGGTCCACTACAAGTCGGGACGCCTCCACACAGACGCAGACTGTTTGTCACGTTATCCGGTTGAAACGCCCGACTTGACAGACCTTGATTCGGACCCCTGCGTTCTCTCCATCCACGCTTTGAGTGATATCTCCACCGAACAACGACGTGACCCGTCGTTACTCTCCATTATCGAGCGTCTGACCTCTGCTCCGACAGACCCTTCCGTTCGCCTGTTCGAACTGCACGACAACATTCTGTACCGTCGCAGCTTCAACGCTGATGGCCCGGAATTACTACTCGTGCTTCCCCATCACCTGCGTACCAGCGTTCTCGAACAACTACATGACGTACCTACAGCCGGTCACCTAGGCGTCTCTCGTACCTACGATCGTGTGCGACGTCGCTTTTTCTGGCCCGGACTGTATCGTTCTGTGGTTCGCTACGTCACTGCTTGCGACCGCTGCCAACGCCGCAAGCGCCCCTCTGTGCTACCGTCTGGCCTCCTACAGCCCATTGACATACCAACGGAACCATTCTTCCTTGTTGGCCTTGACCTGTTGGGCCCGTTTCCTACGTCCACCTCCGGAAATAAATGGGTTGCAGTCGCCACAGACTACGCCACACGCTTTGCCATCACTAAAGCACTGCCGACAAGCTGTTCCACTGACATCGCTGACTTTCTCTTGTATGAAGTCATTCTTCATCACGGCGCTCCGCGGCAGCTGCTTACTGATCGAGGAAGGTACTTTCTTTCACGTGTTGTGCATGATATTCTCCGCGCCTGCTCCACTGAGCACAAGCTTACCACCGCTTATCATCCACAGACAAATGGATTGACCGAGCGTCTGAACCGAACGCTGACGCAGATGCTGTCAATGTACGTTTCGCCAGATCACCGTGACTGGGACAAAGCACTCCCCTTTGTCACGTTCGCGTACAATTCTTCACGGCACGACACAGCTAGTTATTCGCCGTTTTATTTGCTATTTGGCCGACATCCAGCATTACCATTTGACACGCTCCTTCCTTCGGCTGCCCCCTTGTCTACTGAGTACGCCAGCGATGTCGTTTCTCGAGCCCATGCAGCCCGTCAGCTTGCCCGTGATCGGCTGCACTTGTCGCAAGCGCAGCAAAAAGACCGCTATGACAGTCGCCACCAAAGCGTGCACTTCTCACCGGGGTCTCTGGTACTTCTCTGGACACCAAACCGCCAAGTCGGTTTATCAGAGAAGCTACTATCACACTACCATGGCCCCTACAAAGTGTTACGACAACTTAGTGACGTGAGCTACGAGATCGCACCCCTAAACAATGCCTTTTCGACCACCTCACTCCAGACAGACGTTGTACACGTTTCCAGACTGAAACCGTATCACCCTCCTCGTTCGTCACCGCCGTACTAAGTGCCGTGACGGCGCTTCCGCCGCAGGGGAGTGATGTTACGGTGCATCATCGACAGGAGCAAGCGTGGCACTTAGCGAAGATGAAGAAGACGCCTGTGCGTTAGGCGCTTGCACGAGAGGCAACTCAGACATCTTGTTCGGCTGCCGACTCTCGGTGGACGCTGTCCTGTAAGCCAAGGCCTCGCTCCGTCACAATATGTTCTTTCTGCTTGGCTTAAAAAGCATAAGGTTAAGCCGCATGGCAGTCAGACAATGTGATTTAGACGTGCGGCCAGTACGTATTTATTTTATTGAAGATTTGTGCAAGTTGCGAGAGTTTTTTTTTATTGTGAAACGTTGCTACAGTGATGAGCAGCTAAATGTTATGAATGAATTATGTCATTTGAAACCATTTTAAGTATGTGCGGCAAATGGATCATCTGCCTTTAAGCCAGGGCATTGAGCTAGAGCTTAGTCGGAGTGCGTTTGCTGTTGTTTCAATGGTACATGCTGCAATGAATAAAAGAAAATTCTTCTGTAGCTCGGTAGTTAACACCTGGCACTTACGACATGTAGATTCCACTTTCGATTCCGCGTGCCGAAGTCGTTTTTTCTGGAATTTTTTTCTTTCTTGCGTTTTCATATATATGGGTACGTATACATATACGGTGCATGGCATCGATGCTGACGCCGGCGTCGACATCAAGTAAAGTTTGTTCATATACTTGCTGTCGCAAAAAAATGATTTTAAGCTGACTGTTAGTATTTATAGTGAATAGCAGGCTACGTGATTCTTGGTTCCCGTGTTCTCGGAAGCCTCGACTACGGATCGCTAGCGTTTTCTGACCAAGCTAAAAAAGTGTTACAGAGACACTTTCAACTTAGGCACTTTCAGGGCCCGGTTTGTCATTCATTCAATATGATGTACCAGATTGTGACAGTATGTAGTCTTTCAAACAAACTGCCTGGAAAACGGGCATCAACTTCGCGAGACAGGGAGACAAAACATTTTATTAGGTATATATAGCCAAAGAATGTGGAAGGCAACCCGTGTGATCTCGACAACTCACTGGGCCCATTGAACTAAAACCTGGCGCGTTGACACCACCAGAGTAGCGGCACCTTGAAAGGGTGTCCATTGCGCACGAATTTCAAACTTGTTTTGCGAAGCCTTTTGCAGTTGTTGAGTAAAATAGTCCCAAAAGCAAAAGTAAAATTAAAAGGGCAATATTTTAACACACCCAGCGAATTCAGAATCTTCATTGATTTAATAAATCCTTTCTGCATCATTTGTAATTGCACAAGTGCTATCGCAGAACAGTGACCTGAACCATCTGCATACTAACTGCTTTGGTTGCAGAGGCAGTGTTGTCGAACGCAATGAGACGGTGGCTGATGACGCCATGCCGTGGTCACAGCTATTTTTGGGATAGGATGCAGTGAATCGCTATTGGCTACCGCGTCTAGACAGGTCAAGAGCCCAAGCGTTCTCTTCTGTGCATGGCCCGCACGTCATGAGCCACGTGGCTGTCTTATTTTTCTTCGCGACAAAACAGGCGTGGCGCAACATGGGCTCCCTCCTACGCCGTGCGCGACTTGAAAAGTATATACAAAAGAAAAACCAAGTGAGAGGGAGACCATCTACATACACAGCAAGTCAAGAAGTCCGTAAAGAGATCCAAGTGTAGATCTTGAAATGCATAGGTTACGTGTCATTGCTCCGGTGGGCGGCACTGAGAGCAGCAGAGCGCATTAGGGCCACCAGGGTTGGACACCGCTGGCAGAAGCGACTTTGGTCGTCCGTACCGGCGGGCGACGCAAGTCGTGTGCCCACGATGTGGGTGTTAAATTCAGCAATCATATGGCACCAAATGGTTCGTTGCGCGGCGTCCGTGCTGCTGGCGTGCGGACAAAAGCTGCTATTTGCTGCAACGTGGCTTAGTAATTTTCCCACTACTCGAGCCGTAGGTTGTGGGCTGCATGGCAAGCGATGGGGTGGTGTTAGAGATGAGGCCTCGACTGTGCTGGTGGTGCGAATGACTTCGTCGGCACAACGTCGACTGTCGTTGTGGACAGCAATGGTACCAGCGTGTCTTTCCTATTCGACGATGTGTCAAGGGGTACCTTCTCGGTACAATTGAGCCTTCCTGAGGTAGATGTTTGCAGCCTGAGGTAGATCGGAAGGGTGGGTAGAGAAAAGCTGCCAATGTGTTTGGCTCCAGGTACAATGACTTCGTTCTTTTTAAACCACGGGCGTGAAACATGTGAAGTCATGGTCAGGTGTCTACGTGCTTAGGACTATGGCGCTTGGGTTTTCGGGGCTTGGCAGCTGGCATGTCTGGTGGGAAGGATGTCGCGTACAAGAGGCACATGCTTCAAGGAGGAATCTCAGACTTTGAAAAAGTGGTCGTCGAATTCTCGTAGGAGCCTGGCGACGAAGCGATCGTGCGCAGAGCAGCATGATGATTTACTCTTTGCGTGTCTATCGTAGCATGCGAGGGCGCGTCCAATCCTGGTTCGCCCGACGCGTTGTGCTTCGTGGAAAAAGCACATAGCCATTCATTCTAAACATATTTGCCCCTGCCTAGCTACCACATTGTCCTGAAGTGATGCAACAAAACAAATGAGGAGGTTCTGAAGGTTAACGTTATCATCGAGTGAGTTAATTCTACAACCACTATTGTCCTGCATGAGTCACAAGAGTAAAATTGCGATGTTTTCGACAAATTACGCGCTCAATGACGAATGTTGCTCCATTTCTTCAAGCGTTTTCTGATCAAAAGGACTTAAAAAAGCAGAAGCGTAACTATGAATAATGCGCGATGCACTAGAGAAGATGAATCTGCTCTATTTAACAATACCCGGTATTCCTGGTGATCTGCAAGAGCTGCTTTAGTTCAAGCTTCCGCAAAATCTGAGGCTTCCGATGCGCATGCTAAAATTTGTTAATGCTTTATGAGAGACAGACAGAAGCAATCGAGAAGAGCTCAACGCACACACATAACCAGTGCAGCCAGCATAACTACTAATCTTGGAGGCTTCTATCTCAGCGTGCCCATGACCTCTGAGAATGCGGGCACGCGGCGTGGTTTTCTCTGGCCACCTCAATCGCCGCGCTCCCCAGCAAAAGCAGCGAGTCTCGCTTCACACGTACCACTAGAGGGCGCGTTTAATGTGGGTTCCTCGAGCAGCGGAGAGCGCGGCAGAAAGCAGAGTGCACTGGATGTCAGCGTGCGTATACCTTTTTTTTTCTCGCCTGCGAGCAAAAATCACTGATGAATCTTCTGGCTGCACTGAAGGCAAGAAATTTTTTTCTGCTACTGCTTATACTTGGTCTAATTGGCGAATAAAATCATGACAACTGCTGAATTTTTTCATTTAGATCATTGCAAGGAGAAGTTATTTCGTCATAGACAGAAGCATTCATTCTAATTTCCTTTTTCTGGAGACGTGTATATGGGGGAAAACTTGGCTAAGTCTCATCGTTGATTCACTTTGGCCTCCTATCATTAGAGATCGTATTAATATTTTATCGAGTACCGATATTTATGGGCTGGTCAACCGAATTTTACTTACGCTCTAGATAATGGTCGTCATTGTGGCACCTAATATTCTGATAAGTTATTTTGCAGGAATATTCTGAAAAGCTACGGTTGCCAGACCTACATTTACTCTCCACATCTTTCACAGTGAACGTGCTTGAGTTATCATCACCCCCGTTTTTCGCAATCTGTCTTTTGATTATGGTTTGGTAGCAGAATGGCAATATCAGTATCGTGTTCATTTACCGTTATCTCGAATGTATCAAAATCAAAGGGTTGCACATGCGGCGAATGGCTTCTTTCAGAAAACCAAGTATTGGTCATGGTGGGCTACTGAAGAATATAAAGTGTGAATGATCACTGCTATGTGAGTGGCCGTGTTTTACACCAGATACAAAAAACTCCTTTTCCAACAAGCAAAACATCTCGATGTTCATTCTTACATTTCCCAACATATCCACTGAACACCGTAGTACTCACAGTGCGAATGGGTGACAATAAGTAACCAAACCGCACCTGTAACCAGCTCGTAGTCGTCGCAGGGCCAGTGACGTTCAGTCTAGACGTAGTCTTGACCTCTCCCCGGTCTCCTGCTTCTGCGGCACGACGGTTGGTAGTTGGAAAGAGAAACTAGGGAAACCTCGCGGGCAAGTGCGAAGCATTGTACCCATTGATAGCGCGGCTTTCGCGCCAGACTTGACAGTGTCGGCACACTGCTAGGAGAGAGCAATATTGTGAAAAGGTATGAGTGCCATGTTTGGTCGGCTCAGCGACTGTTCCTCTTCAGCGGGTGTTATTCAATGCGAAGCATTTCTTAGCGAACTTCGGCGAATTTGAGCGAATCTATCTATCTATCTATCTATCTATCTATCTATCTATCTATCTATCTATCTATCTATCTATCTATCTATCTATCTATCTATCTATCTATCTATCTATCTATCTATCTATCTATCTATCTATCTATCTATCGCTTTAACTATTTCGCTTCGCTGATCGAGTGCGAGCGTGTTGTTTTGTGTTTCGATTGTTTCGATTGTGTGATCTACTCTACCATTGTTTTGGATTCACAGGCTCAGGGCTCTTAGTTTTCGCCTCTCTACGATAGGTTGGCCGTGAATATTGAGGTGTATTTGGTGCCATCCTGAATTTATTTATTGTTTGGATTTCAACTTGATAAAATCCAATTTTTCTGGCGCACATCACATGACTGCATTCATCAATTTTTTTTGAACTTGTGATGGATCTTTTGAGGGTATCTTGTTTGTAGCTAATGCAGCCTTTGGAAGCCCATAACGTTATGTCATCCGCGTATATTGCTTTACCTAGCTCGAATTCCTCCTCTAACAATAGGCCAAGACTGCGTATCCCAACAATAAAAAGTAGAGGGGACAAAATTGAGCCCTGCTGGGTTCCGCTCTTGGGTATTGGTGCTAGTGTTGATCGGGTTGAACTGGTGCCTGTTATAGCCGTCCGGTTAATCTAAAAATAGTTTATGTATTAGTAGATTTTCTCGCATGAATAACAGAAAAACGTGTAAGTTTGTTTGTAATACTTGGGAACACATATGTTCTGAACCTGGTTCAATGCCTAGTTTTAATCAGGCTAGCACTACTAATAGTGATTTCTTAGCGCCCAATTCTTGGTATAGGTAATAAAAGCGACTGTCTTGTGGTCGTGCAACATCGATTTCACAATACATCTTCCGTTCGCACGTGCATCTGCCTACACCAAGGTAAAATATAAACACTTTTTAAAGCGTCGACAAGTTTCGCCAACTGTGAAGCCTTCCACTTCGTACATTGAGATATCAGCAGCACAACATTGAGGAGTAATTGTGAATGTTTCACGAAAGAGCGGACACATGGCGGATGCAGAAAAAGCAGATAAGCGGTGGCGGAGTTGGTGAGTCCTTGCCGTGTCGTCAACTTACTGCGACCATAAGTACGCCAGTGTTCGTTTTCAGGCTAATACTCTGCTCTACCTGCGTCACTTTTCCTCACACACATTTTCCGTTCCCACCGAATTGCTGTAATGGGCTGGGTATACATGAGTGGTCTCAAACTTGAGGCTCTCTGTTCCGGTGCGGGTTGTACTATCAGCGTCAATCGAAACGCGAACAGCGGCACGCACATATGCGCAGAGCTGCCGAACAAGATGCACACGCCCGTCAATGGTGATAACTGGACGTCATGCACTACACCATCGCAAAAGCTTGCCGCTGTTCGGGTTTCATTTGATTGATTCGATAGATATGTAGGGTTTAACGTCCCAAAACCACCATATGATTATGAGAGAAGCCGTAGTGGAGGGCTCCGGAGATTTCGACCACGTGGGGTTCTTTAACGTGCTCCCAGACCTGAGCACACGGGTCTACAGCATTTTCACCTCCATCGCAAATGCAGCCGCCGCAGCCGGGATTTGAACCCGCGACCGGCGGGTCAGCAGCCGAGTACCCTAGGCACTAAACCACTGCGGCGGGGCACGTTTCATTTGACGCTGATAGTACATAACTATCTTCTCCCCACAGGGTATTTATATCCTTATGACACGTGTTCACGAGCTACGCAGTGATGACTGGTTGAAGGCATTGCTTTTGTGGAACATTTTATTTGTCCACCCTAATTCAAAATCAGAACGCAATCATGAAAAAAAAGTTTATTTCTTAATCGGTGCCCAGATATGAGTAATTTTGATGACCATTGTTGGCATACGAGTTATTTTGTAAACCAGGGAACCAACCTCCTTCAGAAGTAAGCTATATATGAGATATGGGACAGTTTTTTTTTTTGCAAGCGACGGGTGCTTCAAATTGTTCCCAGAACTGGCTCCGTCCAGCGTAACCGAAGGATTGTCTGTGTGGTACGAGGTCACCGAACTGCGCTTACTGTGGCGCGGTGGAAACTTTATCCCACCTCTTGTGGGAGGTCACGTGAAGTGCGCAAGCTGCTCGTCAAGACAGGCCACCTCATCGGACTGTCATGTGTGACCCTGCAGGACCTGCTACACCCCACCGGCTACGAAGGCCATCGCCGCTCTGCCCTTGCAGCCTTACTCGACTTCCTTGAGGACATCAGCTTGAAAGAGTGACTTTTACAACGCACTCGCCACAGTGAAGCGTGTGCTCCTCCCATCACTATAGTTTTTTTTTCTTTTTTCTCTCCTCCTTGGCTTAACCCCCCTTCCTTTCTTTGTACCCTACTTTATTTCTTGATTCTCACTCTCCCTTCAATCCCTGTTCCCCTGTGAATGTATCGGTTGAGATGTCCTCACATGAGAGAGAGTATCGTGCCCTAAACACCCAATTTTCTTACCTTCCCGCCTTTTTCTAAAGAGTCACCTCCCGACCCCGCACTCAAACCACTTGTAGCAGGTGGTTTGTCTTAGATACATCAAGGTAGGCGTAGATACACCAAGCATACCCCTTGCCAGTGCCACAAGCGAGAAAACACCAATAAAAAATTAAGGCCCATAAGCTCTGCGCGTTATGTCATGACTTCAAACAGACCAACTTGCGTTATGCATGCTGTCAAGCACTTAGTAAAAAAAGTACACTGCAGAAGCGTGACCACACAGGTTGAATACCGAAAACTGCGTTTAAGAGACCGTGCAGATAGCGGCAGGAGTTTTTCGTAGCCGTACTCGCAGTACTGACAGAGATGACAGCTATTGGCGTGGCGCAATATTCTCTGTCACTATGGGCGTTTGCCAAATTTGGTCTTGAGGGTGCAATCCCGTGTTGCATTGCGGTTGACGGAAGGTGAGCTCTGGTGCCACTTGGGTGAGGCAAGAAGGGAAGGGGACAAATGCGCCCTTTGCAGCCTCTAGCCAGCACCTATTTTAATCTCTGTGGTTTTTGTTTTCTTTTTTCAAATAAGGCTTCTTATTACAAGCGCCTTTTTTACAATCCTACGTACAGTTCTCTAACGCTCTCGGTAAACTTGTAAGCAGCACTTTAGTTACGCAGCAACACTTATGGCGCTTCATATGTTAAAACTCAACCGATTAAGAATCCCCGAAGTCGGGCTATTATGTGGCTGCCCTCGGACATCACCTTCATATTATTTTGCGGTTTTCCTTTGTCTGACGTTTGAGAATATATCAGGTGGACAAGAAAAAAAATTATTTTTCTTCCTCAAAATATAACAATGCGACTGAATACACAAAGGACAGTGGTCAATTTCGCCACACTATATTGTTAGAACTTTAGGGCGCTCTACACGCCCCACACTGCCTCCATTGCCACCTAACTAGAGATATTGAGCCCTTCACTGTCAACAGTTGCCTTTGAATGGTCGCATTAGGGTGTCGTCCTAAGTATGGCGTAGATGGTGGCTGTAATAGACAAAAACAGGTGTGGTGACGTAGGTTTGCACGATTCATTTCATGTGTGAATGCACTCTATTTCTTGACGTTAAAAGAGGCCCCAATAATTTTTTCGCACGTGTTTGTACTTTTTCGGTCGTCTTCAATCAGCTTGAAAATTTCCTTGCTTCTGCCACAACGACATGATGTTTAGTGGAAGAAGAATGGCCTATCAATTGAGACAGGTTTATAATATTGCCGATCCTGAATTACTATTTATAACTGTGATTTATAGCCTAAAATACCTAAAATCATGACAACAAGTAGTGGATATTCCAGAATATTTTTATTTTACTTACTATTTTCACAAAACGCTGCTTCAACAGCTGTCTCTAAATTGTGCACGACATGGTCCGCGTGCTTTAAAACTGCGACAGAGACTTCTCAGGGATTTACGCAGCACTTCAAGCGTCTAGGGCACCAGGCGTGCTTGTTTACGAATTGGCAGGTAACATTGCAGGTTCCACCAGCCAAGGCACAAGAATTCAGTTTTCCTGCATCATAAAAAAAACAACCTTATTGGACGCACACAATGTTACGGGAGTAATGACCCATTTATTACAACATGCAACACGGCAATACAAAGCCCAGTTTACGCAGTTTTCTCTAAATTTCGCACAAGAATAAGATAAATTGAGCCATCTCTCAATAAAGGTAGCAATTTGGTGCTGAGAAGTAGAGCTGGGTATTCACTTGTGTTTGCGTTGATGTTCCGTTTGTGTGTTTTCATGTATGTCTCATTAGTGTCTGGAGTGATGTTTCCTACTGCTTATGTTACACCCTCCATGAGAGGCGTAACTTCAGGGGGGGGGGGGCGGGGGCTGAGTTTACACTGGGCCAACTTGGGTGGGGGCACAGGCATCACCTTTACTCTTTGACGTGATTATCGGCGGTAGTTTGAGTTGATTGCGTTTGGAGGGCACTGATAAAAGAACAGTTTTTTTAGGTGGTCTTTCTCTGCCTGCAGTCCCTGGATAAACCACCGTTTAACCACTGAAAATTGCCGTTCTGCTCCACAGATGCGACCATAAGTTCAGTTTTTTTTTTCGGGAATTCATTAAACTGAGCAAATGCTCATTACTTTTGACTTCGTAGTTGAATCTGGTTAAAGTTAGTGAAGAAAGCAAACACTTTTTAAAGTTTTGTTAAATATATAAACGTACGTGTATTAGAATCTACTGTCAATACCAAACTTATTACTTCATAAGGAATCTGCATACTATTGGCGTTCGTTGCACAGTTAACCAATGACGAACCCGAAAAATTAAAACTGGTGCTTTCAAAACTCAGATCCAATGATGAAAATGCGTGACCTATGAAGTATGTTGGGTTTGCTTAAATTAAGGATGCGAAATTTTTATCTTGGCGCCAGTCCCAAAAATAGTTGTCGCCCGTATCAGTTTTGACACCACATGTGACATGGTGGGATTGAAAATCCCCTGCCAATGAAATACTGCTTCCACATGTGCCAATTAGGGTGTTCGAAGGCCTGGTGTCAAGTTCGCTTGAAGAAAAGTTAACATTAGCAATGAAAAACGTCTGACAAGAAAGCAGAATTATTTTTATAACTAAAATTTCATATTCCGGGGACAGCAGCGTTAACGGTAACTCAGCTTTGTAGCAAAGGCTATTTGATAACAATATCATTATTCCAACACCTCTAGAAGGGTGTTCTAACCTAAACAAACGGTAATTATTGACATAAAAGTTGTTGTCTGGTATAAGCAAAGATTCTTGCAGGAAATATTGTCACGGGGTCGTGACGTGGCCGAAGACAGGAGACTTCTTGTTGGGATTTAACTGTTTATTTGGGCGAACCTGTGCCCGGTAAACAGAAAGTCCAATTACAGCAGCAGTCTCGCACAGATAGCAGTCTCAGACTGATAGCGGCGAACGGAGCGTCGGCCTTCGATCAACAACTGACAAGCGGCGAAGCGCGTCGGCATTTATATCCTTGCCGTCGAATGTTCTAGCGTTATCGCTGGCGGTGGCGTAGGTTCCAGAACAATCCGTACCGTTCGCAGAGTGGGCGTGACCTTATCGAATCGATCTACTTCAGTCCGGAACCTTCTCGAAACCTGCAGGCGTGGTTTGCGCCGAGAATCGTGTGGTGTTTCGGAACGATAACAAAAACTTGTGAAATGGAACGTGGCATTGTCCCCCTCTACAAAAAAGGCATCGTCCCGATGCTTTAAATAAAGATGAAGGTACAATAATAATTCAAGAAAGTACAATGAATAAATTACAATACAACAATAATACAAAAAAACACTGTTTCAGTTTGTTAACGTGCATGAAACGGCTTGAGGCGCGCGACATGGACGACTTCAGGTCGCGATCGGCGTCGTTGAGAGTTCGTGATGCCGTCGGGGACAACCTCGTAATCAAGTGGGCCGAGACGTCGAACCACCTTGTACGGTCCGAAGTACCGTCGCAGAAGCTTTTCACTTAGTCCACGTCGGCGTATCGGCGTCCACACCCAAACACGTTCACCGGGCTGGTATTCCACGAAGCGTCGTCGAAGGTTGTAACGGTGGCTGTCGGTCGTCTGTTGATTCTTGATACGAAGACGCGCAAGTTGTCGGGCTTCCTCGGCGCGTTGAAGGTACTCGCTCACATCGAGGTTTTCTTCGTCGGTGACGTTGGGTAACATGGCATCGAGCGTCGTTGCCGGGCTTCTTCCGTAGACCAGTTTGTATGGAGATATCTGCGTCGTCTCCTGCACCGCCGTGTTGTATGCGAAGGTCACATACGGAAGAATGGTGTCCCACGTCTTGTGTTCGACATCGACGTACATTGACAGCATGTCGGCGATCGTCTTGTTAAGCCGCTCGGTGAGGCCGTTGGTCTGTGGGTGGTACGCTGTCGTCCGGCGGTGGTTTGTTTGGCTGTATGCCAAGATCGCTTGAGTTAAATCGGCAGTGAATGCCGTTCCTCTGTCGGTGATAAGGACCTCCGGGGCGCCGTGACATTTGGTTCGTTCATGTACCGGACGCCCCCGTCAAGCCGTGTACCCAGCACCTCCACCAAATGTCACGGGGTCGTGACGTGGCCGAAGACAGGAGACTTCTTGTTGGGATTTAACTGTTTATTTGGGCGAACCTGTGCCCGGTAAACAGAAAGTCCAATTACAGCAGCAGTCTCGCACAGATAGCAGTCTCAGACTGATAGCGGCGAACGGAGCGTCGGCCTTCGATCAACAACTGACAAGCGGCGAAGCGCGTCGGCATTTATATCCTTGCCGTCGAATGTTCTAGCGTTATCGCTGGCGGTGGCGTAGGTTCCAGAACAATCCGTACCGTTCGCAGAGTGGGCGTGACCTTATCGAATCGATCTACTTCAGTCCGGAACCTTCTCGAAACCTGCAGGCGTGGTTTGCGCCGAGAATCGTGTGGTGTTTCGGAACGATAACAAAAACTTGTGAAATGGAACGTGGCAATATTAACCAAATTTGGCTGAGAACCAAGACATTGTAAATAAGCAATTGCAGCAAAAATTGATTAACAATTCCACTGTAACACCCTCAAAGATGCTATTTAGATGAAGTAATAATTACAAAGACAACTTTCTCCAGAACACTTTCCTTCAAAACTTAGTGGCTGGACACTTTTTTGATGTCACCTTGGGGGACACAGCGTTATTAGCACGGTTGAGCAGCGACCAGCTATGTTTGTGAGCACGAGCACCAATTTCCACATCAGTAGAAACGTTCAAGTAAAGCACGGGGTCTTGATTATTAGCCGATAATCACGCAGCCTCTATAGTCCTGGCAGCTATCAGAGTTATGCACCTCATAACCTAGCAGATTTACCTCGTTGGCCATTGGCAGCTTAGACGGCTCGTGAGGACCGGTTACTTTCCGGGTTATAAGCTTTGCGATTTTATTGCTTACAGCTTAACCAATACACTCGGACATCCATCACCCTAGTCATAGCTTTTTCTACAGCTACCTCGACTACTTGTGCAATGCTTGTCTCCGTGAACGTTTGACGTGCTGTAACGCCGTCATAACCATAGTCGATTTCCCTGATAATTGCCCCCCCCCCTGGAGCGCCTGTTTTTAGCAATCACTTCAACAACTCGCAGTTCTTGTGTAGTTTAACAATCTGAGTAGTCAGTAGCATTTTGTCAGCCACACAAACAACGCATGACTTCTTGTGCCGTATATTCTCAATTTGCATGCTCTTCATCGCATCTGCTGCATCACCCCTCTGATTTAGAGCGTATATTCTCAATTTGCATGCTCTTCATCGCATCTGCTGCATCACCCCTCTGATTTAGAGCCACCGGCATTATGATATAACCTCGAGCAGTTTCAGCATTGTAATAGACGAGATGCTAATTGATCTATTCTAAAAAGTAGAGGCAACGCTTTAATCTCAGAACAATAGCCCCGCCGTGGTAGTCTAGTGGCTAAGGTACTCGGCTGCTGACCCGCAGGTCGCGGGTTCGAATCCCGGCTGCGGCGGCTGCATTTCCGATGGAGGCGGAAACGTTGTAGGCCCGTGTGCTCAGATTTGGGTGCACGTTAAAGAACCCGAGGTGGTCGAAATTTCCGGAGCCCTCCACTACAGCGTCTCTCATAATCATTCGGTGGTTTTGAGACGTTAAGCCCCACATATCAATCATCAATCTCAGAACAACATGAAGTGTCAGCAAAAGTCACTATCACTGACTCTGTCGGCACGCACTGTTGTTCACAACTTAATTGCATCAGTGAACTGCAACCACGCATACCACAGAAACCTTCTTTAGAGTTTCAGCAGGACACAGATGCATGTGTACACCTCGTACAATGCCTTAAGTGCAAGCCAGATGAGGAGGAACAAACGCGCTACCGGAATTGATGCGAAGGATAAAAATTTTAGAAGGCCTCTTACAAGTTCTTTGTCTGGTGGTCTGCATACAATCCCAACTTGACCAAACTGCCGAACATTAGTTACGGTCTGGTATCTTGAAGACACTGCATCAAGGTGTTATTGAATGGCCTTGGGTGTAATATACTTGACTAAGTGAGCACTTAAAGGTACCAGTGCAACGAAAATGCTGTTCACACCACTGTGGAGAAACATGACAAGAGGAAGGCCATGATGCCGCATAGAGGCTATCCACAATGAATGGTCCTGACCGGAGAATTCCTGGACATCAGTGCGCGTTAAATTGAGCCAAACTAGAGAAAGAACGTAGTTCAGCCTTATATGAAAAAAAAATGCGCTACAGATCCTAGAATACAAGAAGACTACCCGGTACTTAGCCAACTAAACCAGCAAGGCTCAATAAACAATTATATCCGGCCAGTTGGTAAGAATCCATCTTGGCAGGAAGCAGAGAACTTTCCTGTGTGAAAGTTGTGCGCCTCTTACCAAGAACACAAGGCTCGCTCAAAAGCCTAACTTGCGGGAACGGTGACGGTCGCGGAGAAACTGCAAGCGCTCGAGGGTGGTAGGCTAGTTGTTCCTGACCTCGTATTCCCCTGCTTCGCAGTCCGGCCTAGCGCACACCCACGTCCTAGAGACGCTGTCATCCTTAGAGTATGTATGTATGTATGTATGTATGTATGTATGTATGTATGTATGTATGTATGTATGTATGTATGTATGTATGTATGTATGTATGTTTGTATGTATGTATGTATGTATGTATGTATGTATGTATGTATGTATGTATGTATGTATGTATGTATGTATGCATGTATGTATGTATGTATGTATGTATGTATGTATGTTTGTATGGCTGTGGCAAAAGGCCTGGGGCCGAACTCACAAAACTCATTTACGAAAAAATGTTAGCGCAAGAGAAACTTTGTTGCGTAAGTCGATTCACGAAACGAAAAAAAAACGTCGTAAGAAACCATCGTTGTCACATCGGCCACTGCAATAAAACGCGCTGTGACGGCCCGCGAACATATTAGCGATGGTGATGCAGTTGCTATATTTGCTTACGTCTCCGAAAAGTGCTCGTAAGCGGATTCACGAAGCGAAATTTGGCGTAAAAACAGCCTTGCTAAAATAAAATATTAAAAGTAGTCCGGACCACTCTTAGGAACTATGTGGCTACTTAGAACCTGTTGTCGCGGTGTTATACTTCGGTGCCCTGGCTGGTTTTGAGTTGATTCACGCTCATGTAAGGCTGCCTGATGACTGCTGGTGTATTGTTATTTATTTTGATGCTGTGAGTTTCATCTTTTGTTTCCATTGTACGCAGTGAATGGTATTGACAACTACCGTCGTCCGATAAGTTTGGAGTCACAGTAATTCAAGGATTCTATTGGGCGTCAAGAGCGTAAAATTATGCATGTAAGGATTTGTGGTTGGATGAAAACCAATGTGCTACGTAAATATTCGGTGCTTTCGAACGTGGCACGGCATATGATCGACCTTATTTGTGATGTTGTTGTGTTGTGCCCCCCTCGTCCAATCGAAAGTACAATTTAAGATGCTTGCCTCATTGATAGAAATTACCACCAAAGATGTTAATAGAAGTACATTCTTTGCACGCTATTGAAAATAAATATGAGCGGAACTTTTCAATTAGCGGTTCATAAAGCCTATCCTGGGGTTGTGCTCTAGTGAACTTTGTTTGGCTCTTCCTGTACATTGAGCACAATCTCTGAAATACAGCTGTCGATACACTTCGGGACGATCTGGGACGGGTGCGTACTTTGTAAACTAAAGCGTATTAGGGGTATGCGGGATTACGCACGGAACTACAAACAAATCAAGCGTTCCCACCTTTAATGTCCAGAAACTGATATGGGTCGTGATAATACAGCAAGCAGTCGGGATAAAATCAGCCTAGTTATTTTAAATGATACCGGAAATGTGCAAACCCTCATGATTATGTAGCAAACCTGGGTTAAATTCGTCGCTTCAACAATTACCAGCTCATCAACTTGGCGCACGAGTACCATTCAAAAGTATAGCGAGCCACTGACAGGTATTCTTTGCGGCGCAGCGTGCACTTGACCTGGAAATAATTGCGTTGCGAAGGTGAAACCGCCATCGCATGCTTTGATTGAAGCAGACGCCAAACGCGAGCAGACAATGGCTTGGCCGACAGGCGCAGCTTGTGATTGGTTGTGAAGCAAAACCTTCCACATCAGCTCACTCCGTGACGTTGCCAAAACACTTCTTTCGTCTGGCACGCCTGTCGTGTTCGTCATATCACCCCCTTTGCACATAAGAGCAAATTTCGTCACACTGTGCATAATGCGCAAGCACTTTCTAAGAGTTCTCCTAAGTGCTGCTGAGTTGTCGATAACAACATGGCGTCGTAAATAGCGTATCGGTCGGTGCAGAAATTAACAAACGCCCCTCACTTGACTTCCTTCAGCGATGGACTAGATGTGTTGTGATAACCATAGATGGACTAGATCCATTTTTGTGATAACCATAGTCCGAGCACTGTGATGTGACGAACCGAAGCTGCGAGATGCTACATTCTGTTGTAGATAGTGTTGCTTTTGCAGCACGCCTAGATAGTACTCTGGTAAGAACTTCATTGTTCTATGGGCCAGCAAGAGCCCACGAACGTGAAGCTTCCCTCCGGCTCCCAGAAAGAGGAAATATTTCACCTGTGCTCTGCGTTGGATAAAGTTGTAGGCCAGCACCGGCTGACTACAGGTTTTTCAGTTTGTCTTGCCATCGTTTTTTATGGCACTAGAGTCTTTAAAGCAGCAGCTCATGGCCAATTAATACACTATATGAATATACCTGCACGCCTGAACAGCCTTTCATTGATATGTCATCGACAGCTTCCAGTCTGCTGATGTTCTTTGCATGTTGACCCCAAAACACACTCTGTCCGTGATGACACTGACGGCTACTAAATGCTGCCATCGGTGAAAGGACCTTGCAGAACTAAATTTGTTGCTATTCACGTAGTGCTATAAATTGCGTAAGTTTTTCAGTCAAACAGATGTAATATTTCCCTATTTTAGGTTCAAGCTTGAAAAATATACTACTACTGTAATACACATATGTATATTATGGAGAGGAGGCAACTACATGAGCAGTTGTTTGTGATTTGATATAGGCGAGCTCTTGTTTGATTATTAAGATGGGCCTGTCTATTTACCATTTTTGATAGTTGGAGAGTGAATGCGAATTTATTTTCCAGGAGCCAGGTTACACTTGAGGAATTCTTGTTATTTTAAAAGAATTACTTCTATAGACATTGTGATATGGTAGCACTATACTTCACTAGGACATATATATTGCGGTACGTGAATCCTTCATGAGCTTCAGTTTATTCCAAAGTGATTATAGCAGATTTGATCACTTTGGTGAAGTGATAACTTCGTCAAATAAGTATTAGAAGTAAGCGTGTTTAGTGATTGTTTTAAATATATCATTTTTCGCCCTTCACAGATCGCTGAGTTTCGTAATGTCCTGTTATGCATCGGTTGCACGCACTGGGACATCAAGCTTCTTCATAACTTGGAGCACCTGTACAAAATTATGAAGGACACCTGCTCCCTTATTGTGAAAGTCTATGTCACGTCTGGGACTGTGGTCATTCAGCGGGCCTGTAAGTGGCCTGGAATCATGCATGCCAGCCTAATGTGGTTGGTGCGTGATCTGCCTGAGAGCTTCGAATGCACAAAACTGTTAAAGAGCTGTTTGCAAGGATAGTTTTTTTTTCAAATGAATACGAATATGTACACACCACTTACTATGCGCAAATTGAAAACCGAAGCATGGTTGCTTGCAGTGGATACTTGTATTATTCTCACACAAAATGCTAATTGAACATTATTACAAATAAATTGTGAGACAACTGAGAATGTTGAAAATCGAAAGCCTGCAGCCTAAGAATGACACTCCAATGATCTGATTCAGAAGAACTCGTGCTTTAAAACGAGCACAAATACTTTGATAGCATATTGAGCTCTCAAGCTTGTGACTCCCTCTGTGAATTAAGTGCTCTGAAAAAAAAATAGCAAATGGGTGAAAAATGCCTGGATCATCACAACTTGCTATAAAGTTGACCTATTGTACAAGCCTCAGACGACACAAGGCCGGTAACTGAATTTGTACTTGATGTAGCTTTTTCTATCGCAGTGATGTGGCATGTTGTGTTTCAGCCGAACGTGTCCACCACGATTTCATAGTGATATATTTTTTCTACAAACTGTGCCTGACCTAAGTATGCATTGTTGATCTCTAAAAGTGACGCTCGGTGTGCCTCAAGGCCAAGGCTCCTCATCTCCCTGTCTGTGGCTAGCCTACTTGAGCAGCAGTGAGATTTAGTCAGCACCATGCAAGCCAAGTGAAGGGGCGCTCCTTTTGCGTCCTGTGCGGGACAGAGCGTATCCATCTGGCAAGAAGCTGACATCAATAATAATAGTGTGTGTTGATTGCACTTGTAGGAGCCCGTTGTGTTTGTTGCGTATGGTTATTTCCTCCAATGAAGTGCATTTTTGAAAGGTTTACTTCGTTTGGAATAATGAAACTTATAAACAAGCACACTCATAATCCACAAGTGCTTTTTGTCTTCTAGACTGCCAAATTTCTCATAAACGCTGTATGGTGAGCTGGCTATGTTAGATAGCTTTGAATTTATGAACATTAGCTGCTGCCTTGTAACGTAGTCTAACTTGTGTTCCCTAGTGAACTCATTTGTGGTCGGCTTCTCACACCTGGTTTAATGTCAAAATAAAAGATAATTTATCGGCTTAGTATGCCTGGCAAATGCTTAATGCCTTCATATAAAACATTGTAGTTCAGCACTTGTATTATAATAAAATATATTTTCAGTCTAGACTGTGTCTCTGTGTTGAGACTTCCTTTCTTGCTAAAATTTCTGCATAGTTGTCCTCGCCTTCTGAAAATACGGCATCTATAAATATGAGCACTTGTTTAACATCTGTACATTTTTACATGTGGCATAATTGTAACGATGATCTGTATTTTTCTAAGTTCTAGAAGTAACAAGGGATCAGGTGCTCTACAGTCACGTACATTGTATCACGAAAAAAGCACAGAAAAGCTACAAGTAGAAAGGAACTGCCAGTGACAGCGTTCTCCTGCTCAAAGGCCATGACCGCAGAAAGAGCCCATTGTGATGTCTGGAGCAGCTTGACATGTATACATAGTAACATTCTGTGCAGTTGCAGTTTACCTTCTTAGCAGTTCATTATTCAGCAGCTTTTTTCGCACTTAAGCATTCCAAATAATCAAATTTTGCATTTAAGATACCCAACTATGACACCAATTTGGAGGCTGCCGTTGTGCTGGTGGGCAAATAAATTTGAGCTCAAGTTTTTAACATGCATGTTTATCAAAGTGCCTGCGTGTCTCTGCATTTCACTGCCATAAATCACAGCATCAATAGTTAGCAATGGTAAATGTGTTTGTATTCTTCGTAGTGCAAGAAGTAGAGCCATTGATGCGGTAATTCTGTACTTAGTCGATATAATCCTTTAGTATAAACTCATTTGTATAGCACCAATGAGTAATGTTTGTATAGGCTCTGGGAAGTGCTTCTATGTGGATTATTTTATTTGGAAGGGAGAGGATAATCACTACTTCTAGTATATCTCACACTAGATTTTAGTGCTTGTGTAATGTCATCCCACTGCCTGTCTGTCCTTCAACAGTCTCTTTCTCTGTTCCTACTGTGTAAGTGTAATTTTTTAATGTAGTATTTGCCCGGATAAATTTGTTCATAATGTAATTGTGTACTATGCAGTTTTAACTTATCATCTATGAAGCTTTCCTCATATTAGAATTAATAGTATTTATTATAAAACATTTGTAGCTATATGTTCCTTTTACTTATCTTTTTCTTGGTGCCCGTACCATTGTTTCGCCCTACAAAGGTATTAGTATATTCCAATATTGAAGCTGGCATCTTCAAACAATTTTTTTAGTGGAAGTGAATATTTATAACCATTATTACTCTTTTTAGATGAGCTATAAAAATTTACGAAAATGTATTTACATCTTTAGAACTGCGTCACGGTAACTGTTAATATGTTCCTTTATTGTAATCCCTGTTTCGTGCAAATGTAACATAATTACTTTGTAGTGGCGTACTACTAGCTGTTAGTTTAGACATGTGTGGTGAGCAACAATGCAATTAAGGCCATCAGCAAGACATACATGCAGTGCACTGGATCATCGCCTCACATACTTAGTGTACAGTCTTTGCCCATCAGTGAACTCAAGTTTTTTTCAAGTAGACTAACAGACAGCTCCATGGGAACTTTGCTAACCTGCAAACCTTCAAGACTTTACAAGGAGTGTTGAAAGGAAATGAAATGAGGTTTACAGCTCTCAACGTAAACACTGTTTGAACTGAAGAGCTTAGTAGCTTCGTATTATAATATTCATGTACTGTCTAAAATTTGTTTGTGCTGTGACGACTTTTCAGTCCAAGTGTCCCAGCATGCTTTGCTACTGTGTTGTGAATGAGCCAAGCTATGTAAATAAACAGAGTAATATTGCACACATGTACCAAATTTTCATGCACAGCCCCTTTCTTTAGCGTGACATGGTCAAAGACTTTCTTGTGTTTCTTTTAAAGAGTGCTTAAAACTGGGCATCAGCAGAAACTACGCATCAAGCTTTTCCAAGATGGTTCGAGAAACACCGAGCTCAGACATAACAGTGCTGGACGATTTCTCTCGTTAGGTACTTTCTGTAAAATCAGAACAAGTGTATTAGAAATGCTGTTTTATAGTCGTTCATCTTAATGTTTACACGTCAGTGTATGTATGTATGTATGTATGTGTGTATGTATGTATGTATGTATGTATGTATGTATGTATGTATGTATGTATGTATGTATGTATGTATGTATGTATGTATGTATGTATGTATGTATGTATGTATGTATGTATGTATGTATGTATGTATGTATCTTTTAAATAAGAATCCGTTTATCACTGATGAGTAAGTTTGGTAATAATTTAGCTGAACTTATTTTTCGTTACTTTATTTCTGATACATTATAATTTTCATTTTCTTTTTTTACGGAATAAATATAAATGTAACCGTTTACAAAATATGTTCATTCGAAGAAGTTGTTTCATCTGCCAATGTACAGCCATGAGCAATAAGTTGGGTAAATAGGAAACAACCAACAAAGATTAGTTTAGAGCACAGCTCCTATACATGGCACATCTTGTACTCATTGCGTTGGTCGAATATGTCAATTTCAACTAATCAAATTTAGTAAGAATAAACAAGGTATCACCCATGGTTGTATATGTGTGTGGTAGGTATGTATAATGTTATACCAGTTAGCAATTACTAATTGGGCCGAGAACCAAGTCAAGCTGAATACGCGGATTTGGTCCATGCACCTTTCATCTGTACTAGAACTGTGGCTATTAAAAACCGTTTAAAAACTTATTGTAGGAACCAAAAGCAGGGCATCTGTCTGTGACGCAAATCAATTTGACATGATTTTTCTTGCTCTGTACAATCGGAGACCCTTTCGGCAGAACTCGATTAGCTACTATAGTTCATTTTAACCATTGACAGTGACATTACACTGAAGCGCGCAGGAAAACAGATAGCGGGAGAGAAGACGCAAAAATAATAACTCCGTTTTTGTCTTCTCTAACTGTCCGTGCTCTTTGGCAGTGTTGCATGTAAGATTTCTACCAAATTAGCACGAAAACGTGTCCAGTCAACTTGGCCACACGCAATTAGCTCGCTGCATGTCTAGATTTTCTTGAAAACATCGTGAGGACTCACGGAAGGTTGAATATTCAAACACGTTTAAAGTAATATATTAGGTATAATATTGGTATTTCGGCACTGGGCAGTCGTGATAATAGAGGGTGGAGGGGAAAATATAAACCCCTAAATTTGTAATTTAAGAAGAGCACAGCAAAGCGCTTTTGCGTCAAAAGGGAAGTGAAAGAAGAGAGCGCGAAAGCCACTTTCTCAAGAAATGACTATTCGCCGTTACGCATATTCTCTAGCGGGGTAACCTCTTGAAAAAAAAAAGTTCTTTGTGACACTGCGAATCGTACTTAGTGCTTCCTAGATTGTTCTTGAACGCTGCAACCACTCGTACACTGCTTCAGTGCTTGTGATGCGAACTTGTCACTGCAGCAGTTACCCTATTGCTATATATTATCAATCCTTCGAATGATGCCAAATGCAAAACGTCCGGTGAAACTTGGTCAAAAATAGAAAAAATAAATACAATGCGTACGCCCAAGGTTACTAGAAGGTCGAAACCACCAAGTGTGGTTTTATAACCGTGCACTATTTATGTTGTACAATACTGTCATGATGTTGGGCTCTAGCGTAAGCGAACTTCCCATATTTTACCAAATATCAATAAAAAATGAAAAAAATATTGGCGTATGGCAACGCTAATCAACTATCCTGAATGCCCTGCCGCGGTGGTCTAGTGGCTAAGGTACTCGGCTGCTGACCCGCAGGGCGCGGGTTCGAATCCCGGCTGCAGCGGCTGCATTTCCGATGGAGGCGGAAATGTTGTAGGCCCGTGTGCTCAGATTTGGGTGCACGTAAAGAACCTCAGGTGTTCTAAATTTCCGGAGCCCTCCACTACGGCATCTCTCATAATCATATAGTGGTTTTGGGAAGTTAAATTCCACATATCAATCAACTATCATGAATTCGCTGTCACTCGTGACACTTTCACTAATGAATAGTCAGTTTGTTTCCGCTGCCCCGCCGCGGTGGTCTAGTGGCTAAGGTGCTCGGCTGCTGACCCGCAGGTCGCGGGTTTGGTTCCCGGCTGTGACGGCTCCATTTTCGATGGAGGCAGAAATGTTGTAGGCCCGTGTACTCAGATTTGAGTGCACGTTAAAGAATCCCAGGTGGTCGAAATTTCCGGAGCTCTCCACTACGGCCTCTCTCATAATCAAATGGCGGTTTTGGGGCGTTAAACCCCATCATTCAATCAATCAATCAATCAGTTTCTTTCGATTATCCTTATTTAGGAAAGATTTGCTCAATATCTCACAACCCTTTTATTAACATTGATTCTCGCATCTAAAGATACTCACACTTCATGTCGCTTTCTGTGTGGCTGGCACTCCCATGAAACGCCTACTTCAATTTTCATGCTCTCATTGCATCCGACGCTAGATTGCGGAAAATTTCGCTGATATCTTCTGATCAGAAAATTGTCTTTATCTATCTCTTAGATTTCAGGCTTTCGTGGAGACAGAACGAGAGTCTCACTCTCTCTTTTTTTGTGCTTTTCACGCGTGTTGTAACGTCTCTTGACTTCAAGACTCGTATACACGTCTCGTGTTTTGTTGGCTCACTTGAAGACTACTGGACGAAATACCTGCACCGTTCTGTGTGAAAAGCATTAGCATTGAAACACTTCCCGGCAAGTCTCCCTCGTTTTACGTAGACACATATCTAAGCGTAAGCGTATGCATTTTGTCGCATTCTTGCTTTATCAAAATGCTGCGGTGCATGCATGGAACCTGTCAAATTGCGCTCCCACTTTCGTTTGATTACTGCTCTTCTATATTCATGCATAATTTATCCGCTGGTACAAAAGCCACTTTTGTGTCTAGTAATAAGATTATTGTAAGAAAGGCAACTTTTTACGTCTAGCTACAGAACACTTTTACGTTCACCAATATACCGTGCTCGATTGCACCGGATTAGTTGAGTAGCAGCGCAGCTTCATTAAAATGTAAGGTAACTGGTAACGTTAAACAAGGAAAAGACATTTGGGTTACAATTTCAAACATTGCATACATCAATTTTTGCGCAGTTTTTTTTTGATGTGGTGCACCTCAAGTGTTGTTCACTTGTACTTGGCAAGATAGTGCATGTATTATTGCTTAAGGCCATCGACTGATTTCTTTTTTAGGTATGGTCATTGATGAAACGTGAGCGCTTGGCTTTCCAACGCCCACCTAGGTGTCTATTACGACGCGGCATCGCGTGAGCGCCGTAGGAGGTGCCGAACGTATCGAACGCGTTATTCGAAGGTCGTAGGTTCGATTCCTGCTCACGGCTGGTTATTTTTTCATCCACTTTTCTTTCTTCTTATTTACATTTCATTGGTTCTAATAACTTCCCTGTACTTTCCTTGGCATTACTGTCTGTTAGATCCCATATATATATATATATATATATATATATATATATATATATATATATATATATATATATATATATATATATATATATATATATGTATATATATTTATATATATATATATATATATATATATATATATATATTTCTATATATATATATATATATATATACTGTATTCTAACCTCTCTTGTTGCTCTAAGGAACCCTATTTTGCGTAAAATTAAGCAATTAAAATGCACGCTGTAGGTATGAATTTGCCATGGCTTGTAAGCAATTAAGCCCACGTGTCTTTTATCTTGAGCCTGCATAATACCTAATAATTTTTTAACGATAGAGAAAATGTTTTATCAGTTGGTGTTCCATCATGTGGGCTGAATTTGCATTAGAAGTACTGTGCGGGAATCCGTAAAATGCACTGAATCGCACGCAAAGCCCTGCGGCCTTGCATGAACACATCAACGACGCATATTCAGCAGCTCCAGCGATGAACCGAGGTACACCGCCGCTACTCCGCTCGACTAGGCCTCACTCATTAGTACGGCACGAAGATTGAATGAATGACAGCTGTCGATCACAAAATGCTTTCTGCAGTGCAGTTTTCATGTCGTTATTTTTCCACGCTATCCCCGCAGTTTCAGCTTTGGAGCGATGGACTTAAACAAACGAGATGGTTCGCAGTCGCGGTTCCTATTGCTCATATGCAATGCATGGACATGGATGCCGTACGCAGTTTCTGTGTGTGTCCACCTCGTTCGACCCCAGGTGGTCGAAATTTCTGGAGCCCTCCACTACGGAATCTCTCATAATCATATGGTGGTTTTGGGACGTCAAACCCCACCTATCAGTATATCAATCTACCTCGTTCGGTGCTCGCATTTGAGTTACTCATTTGAAAGCTTTGGTCGCAAGGCGCAAAAAACTGTCATTTATCCCAGCAGCTTTTATTTTTTGTGAAACACATCCTTTGCCGCGCCGGTGGTCGGGGCTAGCTCGTAGAGCTCGCCATGGTGGGCGGCGCGCTATGCAAGCTACCCCCGACACTGGCTTGATACCGACGGCATAGCGAGGCCTTCTTACCGCTTAGACGTTGCAGCCGGAGAAATACCAGAGTCACTCAGAGAAGCCACCATCGGCGGAGACTGGGCGAGTGCGTCGCCGGCGCCACTCTCATACCGGTTGCCGGCCAGCCTGCCATGGTCGAGCGAAGCCTGCTTCCGACCGCTTCGAAGTGTTAGACGCTGAAACTCCAGGAGCATTCGCTGACGCTCGTAACAGCCTACTTTTCTTACCATCAAATTCTTCTTCGAAATTTTTTGTAACTCGACCCTTTGAAGCGCAGCATTCACGGCGTTTTGTTGAGGAGTTGGACCGATGTCCAGCATGGTTGAATGGTGCGAAATAATTTGAATTGTTCACAAACACAAACCGGTCGTTGCAAATAATTACTGCACTGATAGTTTCGTTGCCTGTCGACAGATGCCCACACGCTCAGCCACACTAAGCACTGGTGTTTCACACCGACGTGCAAACATGTGCCCATACATACAAACAAACAAACGCACGCACGCACGTCACTACCAAAAAGGATTTTAAAACTACCACAGGTAGCTTTTAACCACTTGACCAGAAACTCCCTGGGGAGTTTACAAGGTAACGTCGTTCATGAACTCTGTCATTAAGCAGGGGGCGTTTTACGACGCCTTGTGCCGAGTTCACTCCGTACTAGGGAGTAAATAAATGAGACAGGGGAGTTTCGGGGGCTCATATGCTGGAGAAACTCCCATCTCGGCTAATGTTTGCTTGATATGTATACCAACAAACAGCGCTGCACGCGTAATTTCCTTGAGGTGGCAAACCATTACTGTTTGACAACCCATGCAGATATCACCTTGAAACAAAAGCCTTGCAACACTTCGCGTGCGTTCGTTTCTCAATGCGTGATGCTTACAATAACATTATTGCCACTTATGCACTTTGGAATCTCGCACGCCTGTAAATGTATTCGCTCTAAGCATACTTTACTGTATAAATAAAATGAAATATTTTGCTAGCTGGAATGCTCTACAACTTCATTTACAACATTATGCTGGTAGAGAGCTCGTACATTAGGCTGCCCTTAAAGCTTTCTTTGAAGAGTGCGCGAATCAATATATACAAGAAGCGTACTCCACTTTTTGTGTTTCCATATCTGTATGCCAAAATACTTTTTGTCTTCTTGTGAAAGTATCTCCAAAATGCTTCATTAGGTCAAGGGCAAATGTACCTCACTAACTGTATTTTAGGATTTCAACCCATGTTTGTCGGTGTCTGTATTCCCAAATACTTTTCTGAGTGAATCTACCCAGCCCTCAATACAGGCTAGCCGTCATTGCGCATGAAGATATCCACTAGACTGTAAACTTTGCCTCTCAGTCTTCATTGCAACAAATGAGTCATAGTTAGCTATCTGAATATCTTGTATGTATGTAGGATAGTTGTACCCGGTCGTGCGACACTTGGTTCATGTTTGGAATCAATAGTTAACTTCTGGCCAAATCCACGAGCCCACAGAATGACGAAGGAACACATACACAAGAAAAGTGCCCTTGTCCTCTCTATTTGTTTCTGCGTCCTTCACTGTGTTTATAATTGTGGTGTCAATTTGACTAGTAGTAATATGATGCTTGGTTAAAAACTTTAGCGCACAACACTAATGAACGTACCGGTGGCGATCATTAAAAATATTGTGTATGTCCATTTCAAAGCGTATTTTATAAAAATAAGGCAAAACTCCTTGTACCATAAAACTGATTGCAAATAAAATTTCCCTTATTTGATATCTGATGATTCCTCTTATCTGATATTTATAAACAAGAACATATTGGTACTGTAGTCACCGATCTAAGTTATGTATGAAATTAATGTATGATCAAAGTGCAAGAAAGTTACTTTTCTGGCGCACCTGGAAATCGCGAGATGTGTTACTTCTCCCACGCAGTAGTGACTGGTTATGTCGTTTTTATAGAAGAATTCTTCTGATATGTGTACGTAAATAACATGATGATGATATGTAGAGTTGAACGTTCTAAAAAAACTATATGAATTTGAGAGACGTCGTTGTAGAGGGCTCTGGAAATTCGCACCACATTAGGTTCTTTAACGTGCACCCAAATCTAAGCTCATGGGCCTACAGCATTTCCGCCTTCATAGAAAATGCAGCCGCCAACGGCGGGATTCAATCCCGTGGCCTGCGTGCACGTAAATATCATGATACCCAAATAATATTTTGTTTACACCACCCCTATCTAGGAAAATACGATTTGCGGGACTATACAACTTGCTTTGCATGCAAGTTAAGTGATTGTGGAATATATATGCGTTTTTTCTAGAAGAATAAAGCAGTTAGGAAACGCCAATGCTTGTCGCTTTTACTCTTTGGGATCCATACTGATTTGCCCTGATCATTTCACCTCAAATAAATGGAACACATCAATTGTGGCAGGAAAGTTTTCTTACGCTTTAAACCACAATGATGCCCTCACGTTTTCTACTTTGAGCACAGAACTGCAGAAACATTCTTCTTTCAGTTCTTGCCATAGCTATGAAATACGACATTTTGCGCATTATATATTAAACATGCATGCAGCATACTGAGGTTGCAGCAAATAGACGGCCACTGGCAGCCCGTTCGACAGAGTGCTATACATGGGAAAGGGCAATGCCTTATGGGCATGCAGCCAAAGCCTTGGCCAGATATGCAGCTCTTTCGTACGCATCCACCTGAAAAAAAAATATGAGCGAAGTCACACTCTAGTGTTACGTAACAATGAAAAGATATAGATTTGTTCAAAAATGCAGTTTTTTAAATCTGGTGGTTGCTGTTTTAAATATAAAAAAGTGACACGCCGACATGACGGAAATCGAAGATAATTGTGGAACAAGCCACAAACCTTAAAAACAGCGGATACTAGTCATGTATAGTAGCTTCGGTCGCTCAAAAAGTGCTAATAACTTTGCTTGGTTGTACTAGAAAGCACAGAAAAAAACGAAAAACCCAGAACATAAGTGCCAATCCATAAGTGGGCAAGAATTAACATGCTTTCAGAAGGATCCCGGGAAAGGATGGCAATAAAGCAGCTTTTTTTGTCGTCCCTTTGAACCTAATTCCCTTCTGAGAACAAGTAAATATTCCCCCAAACTCCGCTTGTGAAACGAAAAAAAAAGACAGATCCTACGTACAGTGGGAATCCATGATATGCGAAGCATGAAGGAGAAATGTTGATATGTCACCTTAAAATCAGCACGACGTTACGAGGTGGAGGTAAATGATCCCGTTCATGATTTCTATGTTATGATTACTATGTTTGAATGTTTCATTTATCTTCGTCATCTAATCACGTCACGTGATACGAAACTTGTATATGTGGAGCCAGCCAAGTGGCTTTGAGCACGCTATGGGTCTGGCATGTTGTCATGTTCTTAGATGACACGCGTGTCAGGATTATCATGTTTGCACCAGTCATATATTCGTCATCCATTGAGGTCAGGTAACACCAAAATTGGTATATGTGGAGCTAGCAAAACAGCCGCGAGCGCATGATGAAGGGCCCAATCAATCCAATGTAGCGTTGACACGCACGCACGCTGAGCAGAGCGACGCTACGTTAGCACTCCATAATCTGACGCCAGGTGTGACCAGCGTCCGTAGGCGTGGCCGGACTGCAACCGGTGCAAAATGCGATATGCTGCATTTCGCCCCGAAGCCATAAAGTAACATTACTCTATGCCGATACGTTACCCAGACAACACCGCATCTCTCTCTTTGCGTGACGGAGGGACGAAAAGACGGAGGGCGCTACAACGCGCATGCGTCAAAGCAATGCAGTGCCGCGAGCGCCTGCGAGTCTTCGTCATATATTCACGTCACCTGATACCAAATTTTGTATATTTAGAGCCAGCAAAACAGCCGCGAGCGCGCTATGAGTGTGGTACGCTGTCATGTTCCTAAATGACACGCGTGCCATCATTATCATGTCTGAACCAGTCATATATTTCGTCATTCATTGACGTCACGTAACACGAAACTTGGTATCATGTGGAGCTAGCGAAATGGCCGCGAGCGCATCATGAAGGTTCCAATATAATGGTATGGCCGGACAGGCGCCTGGCGCGGCAACGCTGGCATGACGCGATGAAATGAACGCCGTTGAACAAGCGCAACGCGTCCTGCCAAAATGTATTGGCGCCTTGACTATGGCATGTAGTCATGTTCTCGCATGACACGCACCTCCTGATAATTATGTTTGCACCAGTCAAATACCTTCATCATCAAAAATGGTCCGTTAATACCACATTTGGCATATTTGAAGCTAGCGAATGACCCCGAGCGCATCATGAGCGTGGTATGTAGTCATGTTTTACATGACACGCGTCTCATGATTATCATGTATTCACCAATAACACACCTTCATCATTCATTCACGTACCATAATACTAAATTTGGTATATGTGACGCTAGCGAAAAGGCGGTTAGCGCATCATGAACATGGCATGTCGTCATGTTGTGACATGACATGCATGTCGTGATTTTTATGTTAGGGTCTGTCACTTGTGTTCGCCATGCAATCATGTCATACCATACCAGTTTTGCAATATGTAAACGAAACCACTGCAAGAGCTTCGGGACCATGAAATGTAAATGGTGATATTCGAGACATACATGTCATAATGTTCATGTTGTGACTAGTCAAATGAGTTCTGCATACAGTCATGTTATGCCATACCAAGTTTCCTATCGATACAATTATCGAAACGGCCAGGAGATCTAAAAGTCGTAGGTGGTTAGATGGATAGATAGATAGATAGATAGATAGATAGATAGATAGATAGATAGATAGATAGATAGATAGATAGAAACGCCCAAATTTGCCGATGATTAAAAATGGTTCGTATTGAGAAAGCGAAGAAGAGCACCAATAAGCATGCAAAAAATATTTATTATAAAATGAAGTGTTGTGTATCGAATTTCTTTTACGCGCGGAAAATGCAATATAGGGTAGACGGTATTGCGTACAATATTAAGAGAACATAGATGCGCCACAAAGATTCTACTACGGAGATTCTACTTCAGGGCACTCAGCTACATATAGCGCTAGATGCGGCGTGATCTCACGTTTAACGAAACGTGGCAGTTCGTGCATTGCAAGTATAATAAAGGACGCGACATTCTGGAGTCATATTTCATGTTTCAATCACACAATCAAGTCAACTCTACATCCACCGCTCTCCGTGAGGCAGCTTTTAACTTTATTAACAACGCCATATTAGTTGAGCCACACAAGTGGAACATGATCGGCCCAAAATGATTCTCTTCTATGAACATCACGTTGTAGCATATTCTTTGCTGTATTTATTCTTTTCCTGTATATCTTGGACGCCCATTTGCGGAAATAAGCAGTTGAAAGTTTGCGCACCACCTGTCCTGCCCTATTTCATCCCTTCTTTGTATATTTATTTCAACACAACTGCATTACAATCTTGATACCACTGTGGTATTTCTATTACAGTGTTATCAAGGATATTGTGACGAAAAATAGTTTTAACTATAAAATCATATTATGCCGTGTGGCAGTTGGTCCCTCGCAACCTGCTGGAATGATAACGAAAATGTACGTTTGTTAAAAATATTGACTGCCTTGTATTTTTCCATGCGGCACTTTCTTTCAACTTTTTTTTTCAGCTGTGCAAATAACCATGTACATGAAGCCTACTGTTCTGACTGCACTTTTCACGTAAACCTTGGTGACTTTGGCGGAATCAACTGGCTCCACGGACCAGCTCACTAGCAACGTGACAGCGTTCGCAAAACAGGAAACAGATTAAAAAATAACAAACCAAAAAATAACGCCGCGAGTGAAAGGCTAGAAAATGAGAGGTTGGTGTAAAGGAAAGCACATATATACTTGGCGGACTGGAGTAAGAGCACCTTTTCTTTGGTTCAAACCGGGATTCAGGCAATCGACGTCAAACAAGGACTTCACAGAATGCACCACAATGAAATGGGGGAGAGGAGAGCACTCACACAGCGTTGGGGACGTGCTGCCCTTCACCCCTCGACACCGCTTTTGGACATTGCACAGGGCTTTTGGGTAAGTGTAGAGGGAGTGTAAAAGATAAAAGGCAGAAGAAGGAACGAAAAACAAGTTGTGGGTGGGATTTTCCTCCTTCCATAGAGTTACAAACAAGTCTTATTGTATGAAACTATGTGCCTCCGTCTATCTGCTTGCTTCTCGTGAAAGCAAAAAAAATTCGTAGATGTTGATGAATCTTTCGTTCCCGTTAATACAAACAAGAGTCCCTAGATCTAGGAAATTTTCCTAGAGCTGGCTTTTCTGTGGTGGAGTAAGGCAGCTTTGCTTTCGTGACCCCACTTGCATTGTCTCTTATGGCTGCACTGGTCTTTAGTCACAATTTTATGATGCAAATTGGACACGAGCATGACACCGGGAGCACCAATTTGTAGTTTGTTTGCCCGTATTATCAGGTCCTACCACTTCTTTAAGCACTAAGCTTTAAACAAAAAGATAATCACGCACGGTGTCCTCAGCAAAAGCACAGAAATTGTGGTGTTCTATCAGACGACACAAGCCGACATTCTATAAGTGACATCATCACGTAGGTGGCGGCAAGGTATGTCCTTGAGGCCGCTAGCTCCACGAAGAAAAAATTGACATATCTTACGTACAGTTGTAATCGATATGCGAAGCACAAATGAGAAATATTGAAATCTCACTTTAAAATCAACACAATGTTACGAGGTGGATGTAAATGATGCCGTACATGACTTCCGTGTCATCATGTTTGGCTGTGTGGTTTACCTTCGTCATCTATTCACGTCACGTGATACCAAATTTAGTATATGTGACGCTAGCGAAATGGCCGCGAGCACGCTTTGAGCATGGTATGTTGTCATGCTCTTACATAACACGCGTGTCAGGATTATATTCGCACCAGTCATATATTTCGTCATCCATCGTTGCTACGTAGCACCTGATTTGGTATATATGGAGCTAGCAAAACGGCAGCGAGCGCATCATGAAGGGCCCAATATACTCTAATGTAGCGTCGACGTGCTCACACGCTGAGCACAGCGACCCTACGTTGGCAAAACGCGAGCCTGACGCCAGGCACGGCCAGCGTCAGTCGGCGCGGCCCGACAGCAACCGGCGCGAAATGCAACATGCTGCATTTCGCGCCGGTGCGCTACCCAGACAACGCTACGTCTCCCTTTTTTCGTGACGGACGGAAGTTAGAGGCGCTGAAACGCGCATTTGTCAAAGCAGAACAGCGCGGCTTGCGCCTGCCAGTATATGGCAGGACCGGCACCTGGCATGGCAACGCCGGCGTGATGCGACCAAATGAACGCCGGCAAGCACGCGCACCACGTCACGTCGCAATGTATTGGCGCCTCGACTGTCGTATGTAGTCATGTTCTCACATGACACCCATGTCATGATTATCATGTTTGCACCAGTCAATTACCTTTGTCATTCATTGACGTCACATGATAACAAAATCAGCATATGGAAAGCTCTCGAAACGGCCGCGAGCACATCATCAGTGTGGCAAGTAGTCATGTTGTTACATCACACGCATCTCGTGTATATCAAGTTTGCAACAGTATCATACTTTCGTCATCTATTCACGTTCCGTAATACCAAACTTTTATACGTGAAACAAGTGAAACGTCCGCCAGCACTTAATGAGCGTGGCATGTAGTCATGTTGTTACATGACATGTACTCATGATTACCAGGTTTGCACCCGTCACACACCTTCGTCATTCATTCACGTACTGTTTTACCTAATTTTGTATATATGACGCTAGCGATACGACCGCAAGTGCATCATGAGCGGGGTATGTATTCATATTGTTATATGAAATGCATGTAATGATTGTTATGTTAGGGTCTCTTGCTTGTGTTCGCCATGCGATCATGTTACACCATACCAGTTTTGCAGCACGCCATGTGAACGAAACTATCGCGAGAGCTGTGGGACCATGAAATGTAAATCATGACATGCATGACATACATATCATGATATTCATGTTATGACTACTAATATATGTTCTTCATACAGTCATGTCATGCCATACAAAATTTGGTATTGATACCATTATTCGAATGGCCGGGAGAGCTAAAAGTCGTAGGCGCTTCACTTCACTTCACTTTATTACCTTAAAGACCCCCTAGAGGGGGTATTACATAAGGGGTGGGAAATACAACAAATGTAATACATATGCAGGATGGGTACAAGTATGAACAGGGGTAACCAGCGCTAGATAGATAGATAGGCTCGAAGTCGCCGAAGTTCGCTACGATATGCTTCGCATTTAATAACGCAGAAATAATATATATCACGTTCAAAATACGGGCGCTAGTGTGAAACTACTTACACTGGTGGTAGGATGCACACAATTTGGCTTTGTAGCCTTCGCTCCAATACCAAGAAAAGTTGTTGTTTAGTATGGCAGGTTTAGGAAGCACCTATGTGCTCTGTGCTATCATACTCTGGCAAGGCATAAACTTATTACATTGCCACACAGATACTTATCGGTTGATCGTACTGGCCAAAGTCGAAGCGTATAACACAGTCAAGCGCAAAGTCACCTCTTTTTTTGTCCCTATGTAATGGTCAATGCATAAAACCTTCGAGCATTAAAGACGTAAAGGCGGGGGTTTTATTACACGTCCTGTTTGCTCAATTTCTTCCTGATCTTGTTCATACGGCGTACTGCTGTTCTTTGTCGGCCACGATTCCATGATGGAAACGACAAGCGTCAGTTTTCTCTAGAGCGTCTTATGAAACACATTCATAAATTATACAAGCGTTTATTATGATATGAGTACCATTGTATGTTTTAGTGGTGATTTATGTCCTTTTACCTTCGTAATACCAGTGTATTAGCTGTATTTTGGAAATGCCTATTGTTTAGTACATTCTTCCAAATTATCAAACTGAATTGCTAGCGAAAAATTTTTTATTTTGGTTTAAAAAGAGGAGCTGAATACTCAGAAGGTAGCGAATGCTCACAACCGTTTTCCTATATATTCGCAAATAGTTTCCATAAATTATTAGTACAACTTTACCATCCTAACGCTGTGAAGACTAATAACATAGAGAATCTGGTTGCTTTGCCTTAGTTCTAAGGTCTCCTTACCGCTTAGTACTTCAGTTGCCTTGTAGTGACGGCAATCCTATGGCACTAAGCATCGCTATAGGCCCCGGCGTTTCTTTGCAGGACTTGGGAGCGAAAAACATAGGAAGGTTTCTACGGTGCTGAGATTTCCTTTCCGATGTGCCTCGCCGTGGTGTAGTTGTGACATCATCTCCCTTAGTGAAGTGATTAATAGGGGGCCGAAGGAAACGACCGTGCGTTGCATCGGCTCCGTGAAATGACCTTTTTTTCACGCGGAAGAGACAATGGCTGGCTGATAAATGGCTGTGTGTGTTTGCAGACGTGCTCTATATCCTGTAGCTACCACTCTCAATAATGTAAGTGGAGTTTAAAGAATTTCATTGCGCATTTGGTGTTCGGCAACGTCGCGCGTCTCGCCAACTCCACCGTTCAGCCTATCGCCAAGGTGGCCGGAGTGGCGTCCCAGGGCTCCAGGCGTTGGTTCGTTTAGCGTCTGCGGAGGCACGAGGACAATGAAAGTGACTGTTAATGGTACACATGCCAATCCAGCAGAACCTGAAAGCTCGGACTGCGTGGCAAAAATGTCGAAACGTGTGGCGGAGCTCCAGCGGAGTCAACAACGAGAACACAATGGCACCACCAGGGCGGCGTCTACCAGCGGTGTATGCGAAACTGACAGCAGGATGGTGCCGGCCGGCTGCAATGGCGACAAGCATGGTGTAAGTGGGAGACCAATTTATAAAGTATTATAAAAGAGCTCACAGAAAGATCAGTAGCGTCGCACCTACCGTGTCTTCCGAACGCGGATTACAAGGTTATTATCACCCCAAACAAGATTGGCGCTCACCAAACTCTCGGCACCTGTGATTGGCAGAGCAGTCAGGATGGCAGCAAGTATTCTATGGGAGAAAAAGTTCGGAGAAATAGAGAGATTGGCTTTATTTGAAGATATCCCGAGGAGGCTGAGAAAGGGAGGGCCATTCCGAATCTTAATTCAACCTAGAGGCTCCGCCCAGGATGGCGCTGGCAGCCGAAGACTTGTAGCGATACCCCGGGCCCTCTGGACCACCTGTTGTTGCTGCTTGTATTCGTTGCTCTTGATGTTTTCCTGCCAAGCATCTTGGGTATTCAGTCGTGCTGCTCTTTGGGTAGGGCACAGCCAGAACATATGTTCGAAATCACAATAGGGATGGCTGCAAAGAGAACATGTGGGTGGTGTGTTGTAGTCGTTTTTGTGTAAGGTGGATGGTGTTATTTACGGACGTGTTTACAGTCTTTTTACAGTTAGAGCTTGTGCTTTGGTAAGTTTTGGGTGTGATGCAAGGAAGGCATATCTTTGTCCCTGGTAATGTGAAGTGATCTCGTGGTATGTAAGTGCTGTGTCCTGGCTGCAGAGATTCTCGTATTGCTCACTTGACGCGGGTAGTTGAACACGGCGCAGCGTGTGAGCTCACGCGCCATGCGGTTGACCTCTTCTTTGGGATTGCAGTGGTCGAGTCCCGTTAACTGTTCCATGTGGGCTGGGAACTAGGATACGTAGATTTGAGCTTTCTCTTCTTTACCAAGTACTGGAAAACTCACCGTCAACGCAATAAGAGAAAACGAGAGCAGAAAATCCGGGTGGACGACACGATAGTTGTCACCGACAAGCAAGAAACATTGATACATAGCACGCCCATGGAGGACGATGTCAAGAAAATGTTGAACCGGATAGTCATAAAGCTTGACGGCAAGGATTACGAGCTGAAGACATATATGGCTGCGCCCAAAAGCTGTGGCAAGGGAGTTGTACGTGGACTTGATATGAGACTCTCTCAGAGGGAAACGGAACTGGCTTTCTCACGCAAAAAGAATCGTACTATTCTTGGTATGCGAAAGATGGGCAACACGGCATTGGTAATCATCGCCTTTGTGGACGACTATGTCCCGAGATGGATCATCTGTTTTGGGACGCCAATGAAATGTTTTCTCTACAAAGTAGGAGTTACCATTAGGAGGACACGAAGTGGGGCTGCACTTCACATGGGCTCTTGCTTTCCATGCTAGTTTTTGTGTTTCAATGCTGTGCTAGTTCTGGGTTTTTTGTGTTGGCCAACTCACCAAGTTACAAGAAAAAGACTGACACCTCTCACTAAGTGGTGAGTGATTATCCACACCTAACTCCTAATATATCGATGCCAAGGTCCTCCCCGCAAACCCTTATGCCGTGATCTGACACGCGAGCTAGTCTCACACTTGTGGCTCGCGTTGCATGTACACCCACCGAACGCGCGGGCCCGGGAAGGAGTTCGCGTTCCTCTCTCAAAAAGAAAACCTGATCAGAGGGAGGCGCATCTTTCTACCGCCCCGTAGGCTTTCAAAGCGAGCAAATGGCTACTACAAGACCACAAGAAGAACCAACCAAAAATAATGCAATGTGACGTGAACGCCGAGACGCTCACAGAGAAATCAGCACATGATGTCAACAGTGTCAAAACAACAGGAAAGAAGCATATACAGTGGGTGCAATTCGGACGCGAAGAAAAACGATCGCCGAAACTGATTCAAGTATCTACCGAGGAGCCCTAAAAAAAGTCCATGCCAATACAAAAAGCGCCAAAGCAACGCAACCTGAAGATGCCCACTTTTCCTATGGACGAACTTAGAATCGTGTACAGGCCACAAGGCAGACTAGACCTATTGAAATGAAGTCTAACACCAATTACGCGCGCTATTGGACGATCAAGTGGTCTCACGCAAGAAGATTTCTACGACAACGTTCGAGTTCAGTTGATTGATTGATGTGTGGGTTTAACGTCCGAGAACAACCATATAGACACTGTAGTGAGTAGTGAAGGGTTCCGGAAATTTTGACCACCTGGGGTTCTTTAGCGTGCACCGAAATCTAGCACCTGGGTCTTCAACATTTCCGCCTCCATCGCAAATGCAGCCGCCGCCGCTGGGATTCGATTCCGTGACCTGCGGGTCAGCAGCCAAGTATTTTAGCCACTAGACTGCCACGGCAGCGCAACATTGGAGTTAAAGTGCAGAGCGTTGAAAACATTATCACTGCTAGTACCACCAACCGAGAACGCGCAACCAAGCTGAGAAGCATTGCTACCATCCAGTTAGGCTTCCTTCAGCGTGAACCCCCACCTGAGACATCCCGACGATGTATGCAAAAGTGTCATTCACGCACTTCTCCCAGGAATCAGCAGTGCCGTAATTGTAGCTGGCCTTGGAGTTGTCTCACGATACATGGTCCTTGGTGCTCGCATGCTTGGTCGGTCTTTCACCGACATCATCATTTTCGAGGGCCCACACATCCCATGCTACGTCACCTACCATAGCGGATAATACTGCTGCAAACCCTATCAAAAGTCTGTGCAGTTCCGCTGCAAATGCGGTGACATCGGGCACTGACAAGACATCTATCTGTCCTAGGCCCAGAGATGACTTCTGTTACAAGTGCGGACAAGACGCAGTCACTATAGATCATGAATGTATTCCCAACGGCGAAATATGCTAACGACCCCATGAAACAGCCAGCAAGAAGTGCAAGAAGCTACAACCAAACCCACCACCTCACGAAGTTTGACAACAAAGACTCGATAAGACGAAAGCCCGAGAGAATGGCTGTAGTTCCCGCTGTGAAGACTTTCCGGAGCTTTACAAACAATCTCCCAGCCCCAGCGGGAGACAGCATGACAAGCACGGCTGAAGCAAGTCTAAGTCTGTTCTGCGATTGCGCTTCAGGTCTCCCACAAGATCTCGCTCACTATCCGCCCAACGCATCAGCTATGCTGATGCAACACGCAAAGATTCGACTTCACTGAACAACAAGAACACTCCAGATTGCTCATCTGCTGGATCCACTGCATTCAAGAATTTGGAAAAAAATGATTTCGAATCCGAAAATTCTCTGCAAAGCCAGCGTGACCAGCTCCAAAGACAAGGTGCAGTCGTCGGTAAGCTTTCAAAACTACGCCAAGAACAAGAAAAGGTCATCAAGAAGCAGAATGCAAACATAGAGAGGCTGACTCGACTATTCGAAGAACAGCACCAAGCTAAACGACTGGCCGCAATACTCACCACACCAGATATTAAAGCTGTCGTGGAGGCCAAAGTACTCTCCGCTATAGAAACAAAAGTCGCCGCCCTTGTCGACCCGCAGCTGACGGTGACAGTAGAGCAACAACGCACAGCAGCAGTCGAGTCAACGCTCGAAGCACTCGTCGTGTCTAAGTTGGAGCCAATCTCCTCCCAAATCGGTGACACGTTCACGATTCTGACCCATAGGATAGACACTCACACACCCCTAATCGACGACGTCAAGGCGCAGCTAACCCACTTCGTGGCTCATGTCAAGAGTACCTGCATTCATAATGCGGACCTTGAAGATTGCTATGGCAGAAAAAAACACGCTCACAGAGAAGAAAGTTTCTCAATTCTTTTCGCCCGAAAGCGAGCAGGTGAACGTACAAGATATTCATGAAGATGGCAGGCTCTAAGAATAGGATTTCTACTCCGCAACCAACTTTTCCCATTTGGCAATGGAACTGTCGATCATACATACACTGGTTAGCAAGTCTACAAGAATTTCTGAAAGTAAATCAACCCAACCTCCTCGCTCTACAAGAGAACAATACTGAAAAAGTGCGGCTCGCAGGACACAACACCGTCGCCCCGACCTCAAGAAATACCATTATACTCGAGAAAAATTTTGTAGTTCAAGCACACAGGATAGAAGGCATTGCAGTGGAACAATGCAACGTTGAAAACATACCAGACCAAAAATCGCAACAAAGCCTCTACATCATCAACGTGTACAGCGCACCGCGAGATCAGCTCAGGGACCACGAATACTTCATCCGCGAACTCAGAAAAACGCACAAAATGTCACCGGTTAGTGGTCGTAGGGGACTTCAATGCGCCTAACACAGCATGGGGCCATGCCACCACCGCAAAGATAGGCACGAGAGTCGTGCCTACTGGTTATATCCTCGCGATCTCCGACGTCAGCGTAGCTATGGCCGACTGCTGCCCCTACGCCACCTTCTAACGCAGATTTTCGACGACAGCGTAGCTCTGGCTTACTGGACTTCCTCTACGCTACCTCCTGACGCCGACAAGAGCTCTCGCCAGTGGTGCCCCGTCCTCGGACTCCTGCAACCATGTCCATCTTCTCCTTACTTCCGCCATTCGCTGTCCCTGCGCCTCGCTTTCATCTTCCTCTCTATTTGTCTCCTATTCTTTTAATCCTATTTTAACCCTATTCCTTTAATCCCGTCTCTGCCCACCTCCTTCTTGATCTACTGTTGAGGTGTCCTGCCCTTGAGAGACAATTACGGGGCTCACTTATCTCTTGTTTTCATTTAAAATCACTTCCCCCGCTCAGCAGCAAGGCCTATTATTTTTTATTTTTTTATTATATTTTTAATGATCTGCTCTAGCTCACGAGATTTTTTTGCCCCGCCACGGTGGTCTAGTGGCTAAGGTACTCGGCTGCTGACCCGCATGTCGCGGGTTTGAATCCCGGCTGTGGCGGCTGCATTTCCGATGGAGGCGGAAATGTTGTAGTCCCGTGTACTCAGATTTGCGTGCACGTTAAAGAACCCCAGGTGCTCAAAATTTCCGGAGCCCTCCACTACGGCTCTCTCATAATCAAATGGTGGTTTAGGGACGTTAAACCCCACATATCAAACAATCAATCTAGCTCACGAGAGTGGGAAACAGCGTCTCGAGAGATACCACCCCCGACCTCACCTTTACACGAGACATCAATGAGGTTGGATGGACCTGTCTCCCCGAGATGTTTAATAGTGGTCACCCCATAAGTCAACTCGAAATTGAATGTGATGAATGACATACAAAAACAGGCACATCAAGACTGACAGACTGGAACGCCTTCAGAAACGAGCTCGATAATGACAAAGCAATAGCAAACATATACGTCTGGCTCACCAAGGTTTTGAATACCGCCGAACGGTGCACCAAAGTAATGCAGCTTAACGAAGACAATCTGGCAGTTAATTCTGGCGTACCACTGTCCCACTATATACTATCTGTTTACTTATCCCAAAAAGCATGAACTTTCTAATGACTGAAGTTAGTGAAATGCAGTTTAGTGAAACTTGCTAGTTTGCTAAGTATTAGTTGATGAATAGTACTGAGACAAATGATTAATACATTACTGAATTGTAAGATAACGCGCGTTTATAAGTTTATAAATATCGCCTCATCAAGGTGATTCTATTATGAGTGTTTATATAGGATTATAAATGCTTTTTCATTGTCCACATAGACTCATTAGTGGTCACTGACTCATTCGTGTAATTAGCATGCCATGTACGCATCACAGTAAGATGCATAGGGGCATGAACAAACCACAGACCAGGATTTAACGCAAACGTGCATATTTAATACCAAGACGTAGCCGGCATCCACTGTAGCAGACGTTTTCAAGGTTAATTATGCTCCTACCTAGAAATATCACAGTATGTACTGGTTATAAGCCATATATATTTACGGAAAAAATATGGAGCTTTATAAAAATATACGGAAATTTTATGGCATTTACGGAAAGCTTCTTATGGAGTATAAGGAAGGATACGGAAATTGTATGACGTATACGGAATGCTTTTTATGGAGTATACGGAAAGATAAGGAAAATGTATGGCATATATGGAAAGATTTTATGGAGTATATGGAAGGATAAGGAAGGATAAGGAAATTTATGGAGCATACGGAGAGTTCATGATGGAAGATATGGAATGATAAGGAAAGTGTATGGAGTGTACAGAAGCTTTCATAAGGAAAATGCAGAATGTAAGGTCTTACGGAAATATACAGATTTTGTAAGGTGCTTACGAAAATGTGCAATAGTGTATTAAAGGCATGTGGATTGTTGCAAAAATGTGGAAACTCTACAGTTGTTGTCACATTTTTAGCAGGAAATCCGAGCGCCATAAAGTTATAAATGAATGCACAGTGACATATATAGTACAAAAGAATAACGCAGGATAGTCTGTGTTGTCAGTCACCGCTGTTCGCCCTTTTCCAGAATGAATACAACTTCTGCAGATGACCAGGTGCTAAAGTCTGCCACGGAAAATGTGTCATTCACAATTAATGACAATAACTGCCATTTTACTTGCATGCTCTCACACGAAAACAAATCGCGCAAAAAAGAATAACTTCAAGGGCTTGTTTTTTGGTAGAAACAATAATAATGAGAACTAAATTCAATGTGAATGAACTTGTCAATATTAATGAAATTGTTCTCATTAACATTGGCAAAGAGAAATGTCATTTTAAATATCGACCATGAGCTTAGCTCTCCTGAGCACCGACAAAAGAAATGAAAATCTATGAAAACTAATTGCATGTAGCCTCAAAATAATTTTTTATTGATAGTATGTGCTCCTACAATATAAATACAGCTATACACAACTTGCCACAGCTTCACGACAGAAACGAGGTAGGGGCAGAGGGAGTGGTCAAAAAATAATTAAGTATGAGAGCACAACTGATATGTACAAACACATAATGGTGCTTATCATTGATGCACAAATGGTCGTGTATAGAGCTGGGTCGTTTTGAGATTTTCAAAAGCATTGTTTCAGACCACCATGCAGATTATGCTTCAATTGTAGTGCTACATAAGACACAATTTATGGGCCAGCTTTAATGAATAACAAGATTATAGGTTAAACAAATGCTTTAAAATATATCATATCATGGCTGCATGGACGCATACAAGCTATGTAAAGCGCAATAAAGTGAGGACGCATGAGCTTCTCTTGATGCTTCAGTTCTACATAGATGCTTCAACTGTGCTGCAAGAAATTTAACCAATGTCTGTGTGTGCAACATTGTCCATTTTAAACTATCTATATGTATATATAAAATTCCTACTGAGAGTTAAGCTACGTAGCACTCCATAACTCTTCCTTTTATTAAAGGCAATTTTTCAAACAATCAACATTATTCATTTTCTGTCTCATGACTTCGTGCCCGCAATTCTTGGTTTGGCTCGATCACAATTGTGCAGCCCTTATTTTGGAGGAATCAAAAAACATCAACCAAAATATATTTTGGAAGTGCTTCTCGGTGATATTGCCTTCCCTCAACTGCCACAGCTTGAGATGAGTCATATAGCAAGTCTCGCGCATACCTAGGGCCTACCCTTGAAGAAACTGGTCCGGCTGTGAAATGCTCAGTTTTTTCTTAAATAAATTTCTTGGTTTGAGTTTTCTCACTTCTCGAGTCCCTTCACAATCAAGCAGACCCAATGTTCCCCTTAGTCCTTAATTTTGTTATATTATGAAATAAATAAAAAAATTATTAATGAAAATAACAATACTAATAACTGTTGCGCAAAAAACACAGTCCCACATACGTACTTGAACGCAATATTGCTTTTATTTTGTTTTAGAACCTAAGGCATTAAAAAAGATAGCAGTACAATGAAAACGTTGAGAAAAAAACAAACAAAAAATTAAACTTGGCGGGACTCGAACCTGCGCCGCTCAGTTGAGCTCGCGTACGTGAACTGAGTGCGTTAGCTTGGTAAGCTATTCGAGCTGAAGGTAGCACGTGAGTTTAAGCTATGTATATAAATTTGCTTTTTACACGCTATGTGTTGGCACATTTATGTACGATATGCGATCGTATCTATTGTTGTGTGCATATGTTTTGGGATTGTATATACGTCACATGCTTTTCGCATGTCTTTCAACTATAGATTGCTGCCCCGCCGCGGATGAAAACAAGTATTTTTACACCCACACACAAGCTTCAGCAGTTGAAGGTTGTTTCCCGGGACTCTCTTGCGATTAAGTCGGCCACCACAGGGAAATAGAGTGATACGCCATTAATCCCTGCATCTAGCTGTATTCTACTTAGTAGCTCTATCGCTTGATGACAAATCGAGCGCGGGGCGCGACGCTATTGCGCACGACCATGCCTCGCGTAGTGGCGACATCAGCTGATTGCGCCGGCCGGCTTGCTTCGATTTGCTTCAGAGCAAAGAAATGTCATACCTTGAAAGATTGCGTACTGCACTATGTCGAAATGTTACTGCTTTGTAGGCATCCTATGATTCATTGAGAATTGATAGCTCTGATATCACTACTGTAGAGCTTTGCGTCGGCGACAGGCACAGAACGTGAAACCGCACTACGTCTGTCGTAGAAGCAGTAAGAGGCTGTAGTCTGCTAGAACAAAAACAAAACAAAGACCTACGAAAATATTCATAAGTTGTAACTTGTTTTTTGAATAACCGTTTATCCCTTTTAAAGTTATTTTGCCAGATAACATACAAGTTTTTTTCAGTTTATAGCAGCGACAGTTGTTTTTTTTATTTTCCTCACACAGATATCCAAGTCAAATCCATTCACAGCTAAAGCCACATGTTGTTTGTCTTCTTTGTTTCTGTGGGCACACCGTTTGGGTGCGTCTCTTATGTGTTCGCGCTGCTACACACGAGAGCACGAAATGTTAAATTTACGCAAGGAAGCGCCGTTCCTCGTTCGTGTGATGTGCTATGATTGCGCCCTTTTCCCGCGGTTGTTCGAGTGCGGATCAAGTGCGAGTCGTCCAAGGAATCGGCGGGTTGGGCAGGCGCTCGAAGGACTCCGAGGTCACGGCTGACGCCTGTGGTCGCTTCCCTCAGGACAGTGTGAAAGAAACTAAAGGTAAGGGGGACACTTTTTTATGTAGACCAAGTATGCCACTCAGTGCAAGTGTGTGTTGCTGCACTCGAACGAGGCGTCGTGAAACGGCAACCTTACGCGCCTTTGCGAGTGCGGTTGCCGATTCGCTTTGGCAACGCTAACGCCAGCAGAGCCATGGCGCATCGGCGCGGCCCACAGGAGCTAATTCGTGACAACTGCGTCAACATGCATGTGTATGATGATCGATTTTTTTCATATGTGCAATGTAGTGAGGAAGACGCACACGGCGCTTACGTTGTTGATTAAACGAAGCCTGCTGTGCCATTTGATGCAAAGCAGCATTTTGTTTACGTTCGCGGGCGGTACAATTTGTAACTTGGCTCAATTCACCTAGCCAACTGCCTAAGTTGGTTGATTAGCATACGTTCACGGTAGAGCGTTATTATGCCCCTAAACAGTGGCGTGTGCTTGTGGAAAGATATAATGTGTGTGCCTAGTGTAGAGAGAGAGAGAGGTGTTCGTGCAATCTGCATGTGTACCTGCAAGACGCCTTTGCTTGTAACTAATAATGTACCGGCCAGCACCTACATTGTACGCCTGACTTTGAAGAAAACTTGCATGCACAATGTGAGATTTTGTGATCTGCCAGAGTTGCTTTTTATAAAATAATACACTGCCAGCATAATCAAAATATGTTTCGCTGCTGTGTCAGGGGTGCGGTTATTACGCTGTTGTGTAGTTGCTGATGCAAGCACTTAGAGTTTTGATGCATTAATATTTCTCATCTAACTCATCAGGTGTTTGGCTGTTTCAGCACAAACAAGGCAAAGAGAGAAGGAAGACGGGTAATGACAGGACCAGTGCCGACTTTTGTCCGCAGGGGAATACCCATGTTGGTGTACTTATTGTGACAGTCTTTCTGTGTTGCTTTTTTGCCCAATTTATGCAACAACACAGTTGTCACCAATATGAGAGAGAACACTGAAATTAGCTTTTAAAGATCATGGTGACTGAATGTCTAGTAATTCACAGCACAAAGTAAGAACAAAGGACATCAGTATGATCATTGTGGGACGAGTACAGTCTGTCGTCTAAAAATGTATTGTGCAAAATGGTGCCCAAGTAAAGAACCTTTCTATGTTTGAAAACAGTTTGACGTCACTTCGAGCACCGTGCCAGCCATTCCTTTCCTCGGTGCAAGGACTGGTTGGAAAGTAAGTTGTTGGTGACGTTCCTGATAGCACACTGAGATGTATGCGATTCTGAACCTGTAGCCTAATATATACGTAATCTTTTGTGCAGTTACATCGCTGCATCTGACACCCACAACTTATTTGAATATTTACATTGCTCTCTTAGGACCTAACACACAAACTTGTTGTTTGCATTGTCACTTCATGAATATCGAGCGGTAAAGGTACTGAGTATATGTGAAACAATAATCTCTGCTTATTTCATGAAGAATTATGAGGCCTTCGATAAAACGAGTTATACCTTTATTGAGCTTGCGTACTCGTCGGGGCGATTCATACATGCAGCTTCAGCAAATGGTATCTTCCAGCCCGGTGACCTTGCAATTTTTTTCTGCACACAGCGCAAACACCGAGATGTACCCACTCGCAGATGGTCGCGTCAAGTGCATATTTACTTTGACTAAAATGTCGAATCAAGTTTTTTCATCGACCGGTCCCTGCCATGAGTGCTAACGTCTTCGCAAACAAGACACATTGTTATTGACACTGCACACACAACACACAGTATTCTCAGTTGAACCAATATTCTCAATACCTTTCAATGCACACTACATGCCGCAATCAACAGTGCACATTTTTGAAGACTATGCCGCTGTTGCTCGCACAGGCCACCACGTGTGTTCACTTCTTCAAGATAAACAGACAGCGTGGCAAATATTTTACCACACAGTTTACCACACAGCTGGATGTTTGCTGACACATACTACAGCTAATGTCGACATTGCAACGTGAAGTGTAAGCTTTGAAAAAGTAAAACTTGCCCCCAACACCGCACGACTGTACCGGGCTGAGCCACCAGCGGGAGTGTTTTTCCAGCCACACCTTTTACATGTGCCAGTGACATCGTGCTGTGACGTACCTTGGTAGGGGCCTATCACTGCATACTTTATGTGAATGAGGGTCCTTTTAGTGAAAGCAGGCATTGTTGATTTCGTAACTTGTTCATGCCCAACTGGACCTTCATTTGCACAAGTTGTCTGACTGATATTCAGGCGAACTTTTGTGTAATAAATTATACAGTTGGCAGTCTGTGCTTGCCCCGTCTGTGCTTGCCCCATGTGCTTGGCTACTGGTGTTTCTTGTTGTTACTTTGCACTGCTCATTGCTACTCACCTACAGAAACTAGCCTATCTTGCCGCTGTTTTGGACAAGATGCAGCTGGCAAGTGCGATAGTGTTCATAACTCTAAATTCTCGAGCAAGAATATCGTTTCATATTCAGTTAGTTGCATTCATATCAGTACATTACAAGAAACCATTGATTAAACATGAATCCGTGTTCCTTTAATAATGCTCACAACTTTTATATCAAATTGAATGGTGTTTATGAAAATCGTGGTTTTTAGCTAAACTTCATGCTCTTTTGTCGAAGAGCTGACAAAACGCTATTGCATGCTTACTTGCCATGAATTGGACTGTGTTCGAAATACATTGCAATTCTTCACCGGACTGCCAGTACACTTCACATTGGGGGAACATTTATTAACCATGGATTGCTTAATTAGGAACGGAAAGCGGCAGGCCGGGATACCTAATATTGGCATCCGTTTTGCTACCGAGCGCATTATCATGCAAACTTCCTATAGAGTGGTTATGCGTCTTGCATATGTGTCTGTAAACCAAGAACTTTGGGTAGAACTATATTTATCTTACAAATGGTTGCAGGACTGTGGAGGCTGTAGGGCTGCTTAGGAATTTTGGAATCCCTGGACATGTGTTCAACCTTGCTGCATCAGCTCCTTGGTGTTTTCACGGCATCTTTACAGATTTGTTGGGTGAGTAGAGCAAGCAGGTTTCAACACAAGGAAAAGTATAATATGGCAGCACCTCTTGTGCGTGCCTTACATTCCAAGTATATCAAATATTTATTTTGCCTTGTGGCCTGTAATTTTTAAAGAGGCACTTCTTTTTGCTTTATATTTGAGTCTTGATGCTTCGACAGCAATGTATTTGTGTTTGACAGCAAGTGTTCTTGAACAAATAACTGATCTGAATAATGACAAAACACCCTTCATACTTGGTGCTTAGCATAAGCTAGCACTTATCTGTAGCAGATTCATTTATTCATTTTTTGCTGGGATGATAATGGGCAAGTAGCAAAGGCAAGTTCAGATTGGAGTGGTCGGTGACGTCTGTTTAGGCTCTGCCATATTGCTTTGCAACCAGAGTTACTTGTGGCCACATATACAATGAAGCCACATGACGTGCATTCTAAATGAGATTACCATATCACATTTAACTGCATCTTAGTATGTGCCAAACAAATGCAGATATCATTAGCTTGCCACTATAAAGAGATCCTAAACCAACACAAGGTTTAAATTTAGTCGTGGTGTTGCAGCTGTGTATGACTCTACAATGGATGCATAGCCGTGATAATTTGTCTATATGTTGTCGCAATAGCAATGTTACACACATTGTACGATACAAAAGAGGTCCTCGCTTATTTCGCTTTTTTTCGCTGTGCTTCTTTCTTGTGTCTTCTTGCCATGTGCTCCTCCTCACTGTACAAGGAGCAAGAGCAGTGGGGACACAAACACGTATTTAAAAAAAATATTGTAAGGTGAGCACTGAGAAGCTGAACACTTCCAAAAGGCTCAAAGAGGTAAAGGTATTGTTTCTTGCTACTTTTTGGGCACCCATAGCTAGTTGTGCTGCTGCAGTTAAAAAATAAGTGAAATGTTAAAAATTATTTGGAGGTGGTTTGGCACCCATAATTGCAGTTACATACAGAACTAGGTTTCAATGCGTAAGCGAAATCTGTTTACTCTAAATCAATCCTAATGATATCTGAAATTCAGGAAATATTCACAGAAAAGCTCAGGAAAAGGCTAAGTGGTTGCCCCTTGAATGTGAAGAAGATACCCTTCTTCTAAAAGGTCAATAAACAGTCTAGTAGTCTCGATATAACTTGCACTATAAAATATTCTGGTGTGGTGTTTTCATGCATGTTATAATGAGAGGGGTTTTTAATAGAACTGTTGCCACTTTGCCCTGCATTGCTTAAATTGTTCACATAGTTATAATACATGAATCACTTTATGCCTTTTGATTTTATGCAAATAGTTTGCTTACCAAGTCGGTTTAACTTGATTTGCATAAAATCATAAATGCTCTAAATTTTTTTTTACTATACAGCAGGTTTATTTTTAAAATACGCGACCATTGATGTGAACGCAGTTGGTGGCGTGCTTGATTAATCCTTCACTATCACCACTATAACTACACCTGCTAAAGTGCATAGTGTGACAAAAGTAATGGTACTTAACATTACTGGCAGCATACACTTTTATGTCTCAAAATAGGTTAAAAAGCCTGGTAAAAATGTGTGTACGTTTTTTTTCGCTCCAACTAAATATTCTGGTCTACTCAAAGTAGCTTTCGCTCTTTTAAGTTCCTCAAAATTTTAGGTCTTCAAAAGAAGTATCAATGCCATATACTTTCTTTGTCAGCCTACTCACCACTCTAATAATGAGAATTACCCGAAAAAATTACACAGTAAAATAAAGGGATGTTATAAAAAGTAATATCAATTCAATTGTCAAAAAACGTTGCCAAGTTACGTTTTTGTTCACTTTTCTTTTCACAATTTTGCTAAAGTTACTTTTGATAACATCCTCTATAGTTTGTTTGGCATGATTTTCTGCTAGTTTCTACTATAATGGGTTCAACAACGACAACAAATCCTTAAATTTATAGTTCTTTCCTTTACTCATGAATCTGAAACAGTGAATCTCAGTAATCTTAGCGGTGTGTGACTTTTTTTTGATCAGTTGTGCATGTGTTCAAGTACATGCATCTAGGTGGGAGGGCGAACTATTGCCTCCTCCTGTCACTAGCAGATTTTCTGAGAACTGACAGATGCATAATGCTGCCAAACAAGTATAGGGATATTGGAAGTAATCGTAACGTAATTGCAATCGTAATGTAATTGTCAGTAGGCAAAAAAAGTGTCCCACACTCGCCATATTGGTAACAGGCAGCGCTGACTGACTCTTCCGTGTATAAATGCACATATATACCGTACAAAATGGAAGAGAGATAGCCGCCATCGTAGCTCAGTTGATAGAGCATCGGACATGTTATTCGAAGTTCGCAGGCTCGGTCCCTGTACAGGGAAGGTTATCTTTTTTTTCCTTCTACTTTTCTTTCTTCACAATTACAACACTTCTATTCTTCTTGAAGATTTTCTGGTGCAAAAAAGGTACCTTATAATCTGAAGAAGCAAACAGAATGTGCCAGTGTACGAGTTAGCTCTTGTAGTGGTTACAAGTAAGATATGTTTTGAAGAATAAATCATTCTGCCACTTGCCTAAAGAATGGCTACAGGACATGGCGCTGGATCCACTTTGTTATTTTTGAATGAAGCTATCTTGTATTCTATTTTTATGAATTACATGGGATACACATGACGGTATCGCACACTTTAGCGCCACAAAGATTATGCAGCGAACAATGTTATAAATGTGAAATTGCATAAGGATAAGGTGAAAACTGCACCCTCAACGAGAATGTACAGAAAGCACAGGGTGTAGGCGTCATTCCTTCTGCCCGTGTTTTTCAAGTGCGAGCTGTTTTCATCTCGTTCTGACCAACTAACTAGATGGAGATGTGTTGTTATAGTGCAAGAAGATGCTCCACGGGAAACTAGGTTTGTCTCAAACTCTGTGTGTGTCTTTTAACCTATATGGTGTCTGGTTCAAGAGTTCATGCAGACCAGATCGTGTAAAACAGGACCGTGTAAAATGGACCGTGTAAATAAAATAAAATGGACCATGTAAATAAACAGGATCGTGTAAAATGTCGTTTTCGTGTGCAACTGTAGTTGTGGTTGTGCTGAATGACCTTTCTTTATATACACTACATAACAAACTTGCTCCTTTAGAGTCGAGTGCATCTTCGGATCGATTGTAAATGTTTGCATATGCGAGGCCTTAAGTTTTATAAGAAATCCCTCAGTGTGCCACGAGGAAATGTGTGTTCAGCGAAAATTTTATATCATTATATACAACTCTTAAAGCCTCGTCTACAACTTTATGCAGGTTGACCTTGAGCAGAATTTGAGGAGCGGCAGCAGCCCCCAGGAAAGAGCAAGCACCCTCCAAGCTCTTGAAGCTCTCTTCGACAGGAACAGCAAGGTCACTGTGTGGCATTGAAAACCATTGCAAGGAGTGCCTTATCAGTACACTGTGCTGCTATTTAATCGCAGAGGACGAAGTTGACCACTCCAGAGGAACTTCACGCTGTGTATTGGGAGTGCTTCAGTGGTTTTGTTTTTGTGCAGCCAGCGGTCAAGAAATCATGTGTCACATTCAGCTAGGATGGCTAGAGGGAGTCGGGCAGGCATGTTTGGACATTTGTCTAGCCAAGTAGTGCCAATTTTCGCACTGGTCCTGTTGGAGTTACTGCCACAATCACAGAAGCTACGTCACCTCTCTAAATGTACAGATTTGTCGGGGAAGATTAGCTGCATTAGGTTTTTCTATAACTGATAGCTGCCACTATTCTTCATTATACAGGAGTTTTGTTCCTCACTTATGGGTGTAAAGCCCTCTAGAGAAAAAATGCAACACGTCTACTTCCAGAAGACTCCAAGGCCCTACTTGTAGGTTTTTTCGGCTTGTATCATAAGCACCTCAATTGGGGTACATGAACATTTTTTAAACATGTACAGCGAAAATTTTGGGTGGCTGGTCGTTTTGTCGTTATCTTGTTCCTCGCAGTATTTTTAAGCATGTTGTGCATTACGTTGTCAATCTGGTTCATGTGCATAGAAGACATTACGAAGTTTCAGGCTACAGTATAAAAAGCCTGGAAGCAAGCTATCAATAATTTTTTAACAGAGTTGCTTGTTCTGATACATAATACATCACTAAACTTTCGTGCGTATTCATCAGTGTAAGCTCGTCTTAGTGTTATCCAAAATGAAGATGTGAGTCGACAGATGGAAACATCTAGTGGGGTAATCAGGGTGAACAGTAGAAGTGCTCCAGACAGGCTGGCCGATGTTGCGATAGGAGGACCTATTTTTTAGAAGTCACCTTGCCATCCTTGGCGTGTTAGTTTAAATGGGGTCAGTAATGACATCATCTTTTGGTGTAGGCATGTGTGCCTGTTGGAAATGTTTGTCTGAAAAAAAAAACCTATAACGCAGAAGAGTGCAGCCCTTGCTTATTTTCAAGTTAGGTTGCGCTGATACAAAGTGTTCTCCTGTCGGAGGTTGGGGGTAAGGGAAGCAAAAAGAAGATAAATGATAGAAAAGAAGAAAAAAGAAGAAAGAAAGGGGAATGCAGAGTAAAAGTAGTGCTACACTGCTCCTACTTTGCATCCCCCCTTTCCTTCTTTTTTCCCTTGTTTTATTTTTTCACCTTTTTTGTTACATTTGAATTGTTCCATCAAGTGCATGAATCAGTGACTCATGGCTTTGCTATAGCAAAGATGCCTATGTGGTGTTGGATTGAACAGTGCATTGTACTTCATTTAGTAAATTACAGACTACTCAGTCTTGCAATAAGTGCTTCCTGTCTATCACCACACATGTTCAAATGAAAAGTTTGTGCTTGGCTCTTAGTATGCTGGTATATAGCTTGTGTCTTGGACTACTCAAAATGAATGTTATTTTGCTGCTGTTTATGATAATGAATTTATTTAACATGAAAATATCTTGCCTTGTGAACTTTGTCGGACCTGCCTTTCTTTTTCTTTCCTATGAAGGCATTGTATGTGAGGGAGGCAGTAACAGAGAGGTGATAGCTTGAGCTTCGGAAGAATAAATGCTGGCAGTGAGGCAATTACGCATGAAACATCCCAGCCATTTTGCCAACCATCCTAAATGTGTTTTGAAAAAAAAAATATTGTGCTCGTTTACTGTATTTTTCTGAAAACAGCAAAATGCTAAAGTATATCACAGAGAACAAAATATTAGGCCACGTTGGTGCCTTCTGGACTTCCCAGGATGTCGTCTGGGTGTTGTTTGTAAAGAGTAAAAAGCGTTTCAAAAATACTGCCTCTTCTACACCAAATTCGGTCTAGGTATTAAGTAAAGGTGATTGTGTGTAGTGCATGAAGCTCAGTAATATTAGTGCAATTTTTTGCCACATGAAAAGCAAGGAAGCAGTTCTCCTTATATGGCAAGTTATATGATTACACTTTGTCTTAAAGTAGTAATGAATTTTTGAAGTTTTCTTATGATGGCTGTTTTCTGCATTTGATATACGACAGCTTCCGTTTCAAAGTTCCCCATGACCCTTGGACGAAGTTCCCCATGAACCTTTTATATTCCTAATAAAGCAGTTATTTTCAATATCGGTATATAAAATGGAATGAGCATGCTGTATGTAGTAAGGTGTAAGCACTTACAGATAGCACATGCACCCAACTTTTTTGTTGGGAGTTTATTTCTGTTATTCTTGATTTATATGTGGAGTTTCACGTCCGAAAACCACTATATGGTTATGAGAGACGCCGTAGTGGAGGGCACTGGAAACTTCGACTACTCGGGGTTCTTTAACGTACACCCAAATCTGAGCACACGTGCCTACAGCATTTCTGCCTCCATTGGAAATGGAGCCGGGGTTTGATACCGCGACATGCGGGTCAGCAGCCGAACATCTGTTACTCTTGCTCACCTATATGTGTGCAGTTCGGTTATAGTTATCTGGCTTCCACAGATTTTTAATGGCACCTGCCTGGTCCTGCTTGCTTTCATGGTGATTTTAACCTTCATAAGTTGCATAGGTTTAACTCTCAAAATTTTTCAAGATGCCAATTTTGTGCACAAACTGTATAGTATAAAGGCAGCAGATGTACATGCACACACTATTAAATGTACATTGAGAGCTTTCACTTGCAGTTCCTAAAGTTTTATTGTGCAGGAAGCATATAAATCATAATTTCTTAAGGACATATTATTCGATTATCTCTACCATTTAAAATCGTGACAATCTAGTTATTTTCATTGTGATAAGCATGCTGTTTTTTATGTGGCAGAACTAATTTATACACTCATTCCTTCTATTATTCACATATGCTTAACATGAAGGAATGTGTGCCTTACATTTTCAGTTTCATTCTGTGTGTTATATTTCTTGTGCATGTAAACTATTGTGCTAACATGTGTCTCTGACATTATTTGTGCCAATTATTTTCATTTCCAGGTGCCTATGAAGTACACATAGGTTCTATGGCAGTGACCTTCGAATTTACAGTGGTGCCGGAGCCTCAAGCAGCATTTCGCCGTTCTCCACAAGGCATTCATGAAATAAACACTGCGCCACACTTTCACGGTGATATGATTATTATTTATGTTTAAACATTTCGTTCTAAAATTGCTGTTACATTGTGCCACCATCCTGTGGCTTAGGTGGAGCTCGTGAAATTACGGTGCAGTCACCTCATTTGTGTACGATCAACACTGCAATGTCACTATTCACAGCTGGAGCATACAGACAAATAAAAAAATATATTGATTGTAGCAGGGCTGATGTGTATATTATTGCTTCTCTATTGATAATAATAACTTTATAGGTTCTTTAAGTCTTGCATGGAACACTGCATCAATGTGTTGCAATGTAACCACCATTTCTTATCGCTAGCATGTTAATTTAGTAGTTTTGTAATGTATTTTATTTAAAAGGTAATTTTGCTTCCGCATCACGACAATTAGAAAGATGTCGATGATTCAATCCCTCATCATGCACATTTAAGAAATATTGTGATTTGTACACAGTATTGCATGTACTCAAGATGTGGACGTCTATTCAATTTAGACATTATATTGCTTTGCACTAGATTCAGACGTAACATGCACAAATTTCAGTAATTTCCGCATGATACGTCTTTCCATAAGATGCGGAGTCCGCATCATACGTCTTATGCGGAGTCCGCAACATACGTCTTCCATATTCCAATAAATCCGTACTTGAGGTCTCCGCATCTTACGGAACGTTTCAGTAGGGGTAATAGAGAGTACCTCAGTGACATGGGCTTCGCCGCCATTATCGAACTGCTGAGTAACTCAGAGGATGAATCGCAATTCATCGTTACTCAAGTTGACAAGGAAATCAGAAAGATAGGTCTTAAAATATTCTGCACAAAACGTAGGTAATATAAAACAACCTTGTAAAACAGCGCTTCGAATTAGGTATCAGTGCACTTGAAGTTGTGAAAGAGTACGTCAACTGCTTGGGACCGATAGTAACCGTGGAGTCGAACCACTAGATTGAAGTAATTACTCGAATAAGAATGTGACGGTGCACATTCGGCAAGCCCACTGAAATCATGACTGGTAGAGAACCACTATACCTCTAGAGGAAGGTATATAATAGCTGCATCTTGCCGGTACATACCTACGAAGGAGAAACCTGCAAGCTTACACAGAGAGTTCGACTTAAAATTGAGGACGACGCAGCAAGTGACGGAAAGGGGGTAGCCTTAAAAAATGACAGCATATCCACGGAATGAAGAATGGAGAGTTCGGCGAAGCATCCGTCCATCCATTCGTTCTTTCTTCCGTCCGTCCATGCGTCCGTCTGTGTGACCGTTCGTGCGTTCTTTCGCCCATTCGTGCGTGCGTCTGTTCGTGCGTCCCCACGTCCATCTGTGTGTCCACCCCTGCATTCGTCCATGCATCCGCCTCTGCATTCGTCCATGCGTTCATTCGTTCGTGCAGCCATCCGTGAGTACGTCTATGCTTCTGTCTGTGTGTTCATTCGCCATCTCTTCAACAGTCAAAGTACCACCATCTCGCATCTTTTCATCATATATTCCTGATATAGAAGCACAGCCATCCAGCGGACATTCCAAAGACTAAACGAGAGGTGGCACATGCACACTTTTTTACGGCTTGCCCTTCGTGTCTACTTCCCACCTTTAACCACCCCTACTTGATGGTATATACTACTTCACTGTATCCATGGCACTGTGGCTCAACGCTCGCTGAACCTTTCTAAGACCTAGGAAGTTAGGCCGAGCGTGTATAACGTAGCAACTCTCTCCTGTCAGATAGTACTCAATGTAAATGCCAATGGCTGCTAATGGGGAATGAGAGACAGGAGAATTCGGCTTTTCCTTAACGCGCACGCTACGAATTTTTTATTGTTCAACAACGCAAAAACCCGGCACTACCTTGCAGGTCAAAACGTAAGACTGATTACACACTACGACTTCGACTACCACTACGAGGGACGAATAGGTGCCGCTATGAGGGTTGATTGATTGATTTGTGGGGTTTAACGTCCCCAAACCACCATTTCACTATGAGAGATGCCGTAGAGGAGGGCTCCGAAAATTTAAACCACCTGGCGTTCTTTAACGTGCACCCAAATCTGAGCACACGGGCCTACAACATTTCCGCCTCCATCGGATATGCAGCCGCCATAGCCGGGATGTGATCCCGCGAAATGCAGGTCAGCAGCCGAGTACCTTAACTACTAGACCACCGTGGCAGGGCGCCGCTATACGGAGCTTCGCCCCTAACAAGAAGAGAGCAGAATGGGTCAGAGAACAAACCGGGGCTAAGGATATCATAGTTGTAAGTGAGAAGAAGAAAAGGACATGGGTCGGGCACGTAGCTTGTATACAGGAGAACCGCTGGTCACTATAAGGGTAACTCAATGAATTCCCAGAGAAGGAAAGCGCGCGAAAGGGAGGCAGAAAATTGAGTGGGCAGAGGAGATTAGATTGTTTGCTTGTGTAAAGTGGCAGCAGCATGGACAGCCCTAATTTGACTTGTGGAACATGGGAGAACCCTTTGTCCCACAGTGGGCATAGTTAGGCTGATGACGATGATGACGAAATATTTCTAAAAACTTTCACGATTACTGCGAGATGTACGATGGTGTTTACGAGAAATCTGCCAATGTATGTGGCTCAGTAATTCTTGCATTCTTGGTTAGTAACGGCAAATGTTGCAAGCTTATTTATCGGCTGGCTGTAGTAATGATTTGCTGCGAAGGTAGCAAAATATGCTCAAAACAATTAGGTACATGCGTTGCCAAGTGTTTACAGACCTATTTTTCTAAGATATGGCTGACCATCCAATACAATAAGTAACGGGAGAAGTGGTTCATTGAAAACTAGTTGTGCGGTTGTGTATTGCACGAGAGAAATCACCAAGCTACTGTACCTCGTCAGTTGCAACGTGTTTTGTGTACTTTTGCAGTTTTAAATGCGAAGCATTTCTTAGCGAACTTTGGTGACTTTGAGCGTATCTATCTATCTATCTATCTATCTATCTATCTATCTATCTATCTATCTATCTATCTATCTATCTATCTATCTATCTATCTATCTATCTATCTATCTATCTATCTATCTATCTATCTATCTATCTATCTATCTATCTATCTATCTATCTACGCCTACGAATTTTAGCTCTCCCGACCGGTTAAATAATGGCATCAATACCAAACTGGGTATGGTATAACATGACCGCGCGAAAAATGTTTTTGACTAGTTATCACATGAAAATAATGATATGGACGTCATCTATGTGATCATTTACTTTTCATGGTCTTGCGGCCCTTGCGTTAGTTTCGTTCACATGGCATGTTGCAAGACTGGTGTGGTATGACGAAATTGGATGGAAAACACAAGCGACAGACCCTAACATGAAAATCATGACATGCGTGTCATGTAACAACATGACTACATGCAAAGCTCATGATGCGCTTGCGGCTGTTTCACTAGCGTCACATATACCAAATTCGGCATTACGGAACGTGAATAAATGACGAAGGTATGTGACTGGTGCAAACATGATAATCATGAGGTGTCTGTCATGCAACAACATGACTACATGCCACGCTCATGATGCGCTGACGGCCGTTTCGCTAGCTTCACTTATACCATTTTTTTATTACGAGACGTGAATGGATGACGAAGGTATGATAATAGTGCAAACATGATACACATGAGATGCGTGTCATGTGAAAACATGACTGCATCCTATGCTGATGATGCGCTCACGGTCATTTTGCTAGCTTCACATGTACTAAACTCGGCATTACGCGACGCGAACGGATGACATAAATAATTGACACATACAAACATGATAATAAAGACGTGCGTGTCACGTATCAACATGATTACATGCCACACTCTTGATGCGCTCGCGGCCGTTTCGCTAGCTTCACATATGCCAAATTCGATAATACGTGACGTAAATGGATGATGAAGGCATGTGACTGGTGCAAACATGATAGACATGAGATGTCTGTCATGTGAGAGCACGACTACAAGCCACACTCAAGGCACCAATATACATTTTGACGTGACGCCGTGCGCGTGCTCGTTGGTGTTCATTTCGACGTGTCACGCTAGCGCTTCGAAGCCATGCGCTGGTCCGGCCATATACTCGCACGCACGCCGCGCTGCGTTGCTTTGACACATGTGCGTTTCAGTGCATCCGGCGTCCTTCTATCACAAAAAGAGGGAGACGCAGTGTTCTCTTGTTAACGAATGGCGCCAAGTCAACACAACCTAGACTATTCACAAGGCCCGTTCATACCCCTCTCTCCAGACGGCATACGTCACGCTAGTTGTCTGATGTTATGACCGGCACAGCAAGGAGGTGGCTTGCAAGAAACGCTCATCGGCGTAACAGTCAAACGCTGTCCGCGTCCTGCAGGAACACGGGAGGCGTCTGTGTGCGCCGCAGGAAATGCACATCAGCGTCGCGGGGACACACAGTCGGCGTCTAGCGCGTGCACGGACGGCTATAAAAGGAGCGTGTCGGGAGTGCGCTGTGCTCTCTCTCTGGACTTCGCTGGCCCGCTCGTCTCGAGTGCGCTCTGGGCCCTTGTGATGGAAAGGCGCGTCTGTACGCTCTCGTTGCAATGTACTTCTCTTGCAAATATGTAAATTAAACGCATCTTCTACTTGTTCGGCAGACGCGTTGCAAGAGTCGTCCTTCGCCGGATCCTGGGTGGCAGCCTCAACCCCTCCCCGGGCATATCACCGACTGTCCAGTGGCCGAGGACGCGTCGCTCAGGTGGTGGTGTTGGTCACCCCGCGCACTTGTTTACCCCGAACGGCGGACAAGCCACGACAGGGGGGCGCTGCGTGCGCTCCATGGTGACGGACGCACTCCACATCGCCTCCGTAGATTTTCTGCTATTTCTGCGGACATCCACCTTGGTACCCCTGAAACTTGGATTTAGCGTCACAGCCTAGTTCTCCGCTTCGCCTAGACAACACCTTCATCCAGATTGGTCCAGTTTTGGCAACTAGAGGGACGTCCTTCACTCCCGGCTACAACGCCGCCCCGCTAAGGGCTCTCAGCCCGGCGATGGCGGCCACTAGCGTGGTTACGGGCTATGATCCTACCTCAAGCCAAATGCTGTCCATGGAGATTTAATCCTCCGTAAACACTATGCCATCAGAAGAAGAATACCTCGACGACATGGTGAGACTGTGGCAACACAAGCAAGCGAAATCAAAGTCTGCGTCTCAACAACAATGAGACGCCACAGCGGGCCACCATTCCCCAGCCTTGCAAGAAGCGCCGGTGCTCCATCCCTCCAGTGGTGTGCCTACCTCTGCTCCGTCCTCGCAGCCAGCGAAGCAACGCAAGTGGCGTCCGCGTCAAACTCCTCGCCTCTCTCGCGACGACTACATCGTAGTAGTGAAACCTCGCGTTCCCTGCGAGCTACGCACATTCGTCCCGGCCGATCGCGCAGGCGACGCCATCCGCAGCTACCTCGCCGACCGGACTACCATGCAAATTCAAATGTGGCCAATCTGGGAACAAAACATCTTGGTCTGTAGCACCACCATTTTGTTATGGCACAGCGACTCCTCGGCGACTTCCAGCTGCAAGTGGGGGATCAGCAGCTGCCCGTTCGGGGCCACGCCAAGACACCAGGGGATACATGCAAGGGCGTCATCAACATAAACCCTGCTGAAAGCCCGGAGAAGATAAAGTCAGAACTGCATTGGCCTCGAGGTACTATCTTCGCGGTCCGCAAACTCGGAGATTCCGCGGCGGCGGTGGTGAATTTCGAGGGCACGAAGTTACCCCGCTTCCTCTTATACCACTGCGTGGCAACGTATATCCGCGTCTACAAGAAAACGGTCCCTCTTTACACCAAGTGCGGTACCATCGGTCATCGACCACCTCAGTGTCCTCACCCCACTCCAACCCAGTGTGCCAAATGTGGAATCCCCACACCTGCAGGTCTCAATGCTCACGACTGCCATCCCAAGTGCCTCCTCTGCCACGGCGCCCATGAGACTGGGACCATTGGCTGCACGGCAAAATATCGAAAACATCGGAAATGCAAGCAGCCCTAAACATCTCCTCGAGGGACCACCTCATGTTCGTCACAGCCAGACAGCAGCACCAACCTGAATCATTCGGTTCCACCATTCCACGCCGACACTCAAGCATTCCCACCGTTCGAAGCACCAGCGGCGGTACCTCAGGTGAGCAGTTGGGCAGGGAATGCTGCTTCTAAGCCTCTCTCACCCCCTTCTGTCGATCCTCCTTCTCCCGAACTTGCGGCCCTTCACCAGCAAGTTGCGGCACTTCAAAAGCAAAATTCTCTTTTAACTAAACAACTCGAACTCTTAAATAAGCGACTTCAACCCCAACAACAGTGTACTGCAAGGCCATCCGGTATTGCCTCCTCTGTCCAGGCAGCTACGCCAGCTACGTTAAAGCTTAGTCCTCGCGCTAAGTCCACTCCCATTAAACCGCCGGTTCAAGCAGCCATGTGTACTCCAGCACTCGGAACCGGTGCCACATCTACTCCAGAAGCTCTTGAGGCTCCTGGGGCACCTCAGGTTCTCTTGCCCCCTAACCAAACTCTCCCTAGCAAAGAGCGCGCCCCGCGCATAGAGGAACGCCTCACGCGCGTCGAAGCTTCGAATAATCACCTACTCACCAGCTTCTCGGTCCAACGCATAGTAGTAGAGGTTACCCAGGCTATTCAAGCCTGGGCAATCACCCAGTTTCAACCCAAGGCATCGCGTTCCCAATCGGTGAGAAGTGAGGGTACAGCTCCACGGCGTCGTCGTAAGGTGGCTACCACCACACCACCGTCGGACAATCCGGCCTCCGTGCGCCTCCCTGCCTCTGAGGATTCCGAGCGGGACATGGAGGACCAAATATAAAACCTAAGACAGTCACGATGGCTACCAATCGTACATCCTGTTCAAACATTGCGTCTAAATTCGAGATCATACAGTGGAACCCTGGAGGCTTCGGGAACAGGCGAAAGCGTTCACATCTTTCCCTTTTCCTCAGCTCCCTTGGCTCTCAGCCGGCCGTCTTGGCGCTCCAAGAATCTGGCCCTGCTCCATCCCTTTCTGGATACTGCTCCTATGTTGGCGGCACCACCACATGCCTACTCGTGCATAAAGCTTACACGGCAATACAGATTGACCTCGATCTGGATCTTACTTACGACTACTGCATGATAGCAGTGCTGTCTGGGTGGAGGGGCCGACCATCAACACATATCTTAAACGTGTACTGTCCCCCTCGCCTTGCAAGGGCTTCATTTGCGCATCTCTTCCATCAGGCGCTGCGTATAGCGGCCCGACAACCACTGGTGATTGTCGGGGACTTTAATGCCCGCAGCCCTCACTGGGGTTACCACTACGAGAAGGCCCTGGGCAGAAAGCTCAAGGAGCTCATTTCCTCGCTGAGCCTGACGCTTCTTACCGATCCGGCACAGTCCACACGTTCCGGCAACTCGGTCACGCGAGACACATGCCCCGACCTCTCCCTCACCCGTCACATTCGCGATGCTACATGGGAAAATTTAGGCGAAACCCTAGGCAGCGATCACTTTTTACTCCGCATTTCGTTCACACCGCGGCAGAAAATGCGCCAACACTGGGGCCAAGCCGGTCTCACCGATTGGACTCAGTTGAGAATGCAACCATTCCCCGCTGTTCTCTCCTCGACCGAATATGCAGCGTGGGCATCATACGCTCTCCATATGAAACAAGCGAACACTCGCACCCTTGCAACCTCTAATTTGACTCCTGCAACTGATCCACACCTCCTACATCTTTGGCACGCTCGCCGTGGGCTCATAAGGCGCTGGAAACGCAACAAACTTAATCGAAAACTTCGCGCTCGCATTGAGGCGCTCACTGCAGAGGCGGCCGCATACTCCGCACAACTTTCCGATGCTAACTGGGCAGACACCTGTTCAAAGGCTGCAAACCAGATGAGCTCTGAGAGTGCGTGGCGACTCTTTAGAAGTATTCTCGATCCCTCCACCACCAGGGGAGAAACGCAACGCCAGCTCCACCATGTTCTGCATGCCTTTCAGGGCACTACGGATGAACTCGCGCGAGAGCTTTGTGACCGCTACATCTGCCGCACAAGTGATCCCGCAGGCCCAGCATATATGTATTCCGGTGCCCCTAACACCGACCTCGACGCCCCATACACGCTTTCTGATTTACGATTTGCACTCACGAAAATGCGACAGGGCACGTCCCCTGGACGCGATGGAATCACAGTATCGCTTCTGGCAAATCTTCCCGACCAAGCACACCTCTAGCTACTCCACCTTATAAATTCTATATGGGACGGCTCTCCGCTTCCAACGAAATGGACCACATCGGTCGTGACATTCATTCCCAAATCGGCAAAGTCCCTTATTATTGAGGCACTGAGACCCATCTCACTTACGTCTTGCGCAGGCAAACTCATGGAAACCATGGTTTGCGAACGCCTTTCCGCCTACTTGGAGGCCAGGAGGACCTTTGCCGACACGATGTTTGGCTTTCGCCCGCATCTCTTGGTGCAGGACGTCCTGCTCCAGCTTCAACACGATATCATAGAGCCGACTATTATGTGCCATAACGATAAAGCCTTGCTCGCTCTTGATCTCCGCGGGGCGTTCGACAACGTCAAACACAGCACTATACTCACTAACCTGTCTACCACAAACTGCGGGCAGAAGACTTTCAGCTATAGTCGCGCCTTTCTATCACATTGCACCGCCTTCATTCGCCTTAATTTTACCGAACACGGCCCGTACTTATTAGGCATGCGTGGTACACCTCAAGGGGCAGTCCTGTCTCCTCTGATATTTAACCTTGCGATGATGAACCTCCCCTCTCTTCTAGGTGAGCTCGAGAAAACACAACACGCACTATATGCGGACGATATCACAATCTGGACCAACACCGGCTCCTTAGCGCAAATCGAAGAACGCCTGCAAAAGGCTGCCCTTCTGGTGGACACCTACGCAGGTTCATGCGGCCTGGAGTGCTCTCCAGCTAAATCGGCTCTTCTTTCAGTCTCTCGGCTATCGCCGCTTCAAATTTTTCTTCCGTCCGGGCCCGTCCCGTCAGTGCAAAATATTCGGGTTCTTGGCCTTCACCTCACATCGTCCTTGGATCCAAAGGGCACAATAGCAGGCCTCAGACGCACCAGCGAACAGGTGAACCGCATGATACGGCGAGTTTCTACCAAGCGCGGCGGCCTCCGCGGGTCTCAGTCCCTCCGATTGGCCCACGCGTTCGTGACAAGTCGCGTCCTCTTCGCCTTGCCTTACCTTCGCCTGCGTCGTCGACACGAGCACCAGCTGGACGTCCTTCTTCGTTCAGTATACAAACGCACTCTGGACCTACCGATTGCAACTTCCAACAGCCGATTCGCGGCTCTGGGGGTACACAACACCTTTGCAGAGAGGCGCGAAGCTCATCGCGTTAACCAAATCAATCGACTGTCGCAGACGCCTTCAGGGCGCCGTCTTCTACACAGACTTGGCCTTAACCCGATATCTGACCAAGACCCTCTGCAGCTGGTACCAGAGCTCTGGCGTCAAAAGCTATGGGTGGAACCTCTACCCCGTAATATGAACCCCGACCTCCATCCTGGCCGTAGACTAGCAGGCACCACGGCCCTTCATGCGCGACACTCCGATCGTCCTGGTGTATTCTACGTGGACGTCTCAGGTCCCTCCCCCTCGGGTCACTTCACGGCTGCCGTGATTACAGAGGGCAAACACGTAGATGGCCTCTCCTTTCGAGCAAACACAGTAACGCACGCTGAAGAGGTTGCCATAGCTTTGGCCGCCTCTCACCCTGCCTCACGCACCACCCTGACGGACTCACGCTCGGCCTGTTCTCAGTACCTTCAGGGTTCCATTGCCCCGCTGGCGGCTCGCCTACTACAGGCAGCCTCTTGGCGCTTTAACCCTCATCCCATTCGTATAGTCTGGACCCCAGGCCACTCGGGCCTGCCCGGCAACGAGGCGGCAAATGCTGCTGCCCGCGCTTCTCCTGTCCGGGCCGTTGCCCCTCCATGTCCCGAGACGGAATCTGGCAATACCAACCTGACGCGCTTTCGCGAAATTTTGGCTTATTACCGGGCTTCGCGCCGCCTCTACCCGGACCCCGCCCGCGGTTTGGAGAAAGCGGACGAACGACTGCTACGCCGCCTGCAGACGAACACCTTCATCAGTCCGGCGGTCGCCAGGCACTTTTTGCCGGAAATCAATGGCACCTGCTCGACCTGTCATGTCCTCGCCGACACATATCACATCGTGGCATCGTACCCAGTTTATCCCGTCCCTTTCTCATCCGCTTTTCCTATCCCAACTAGAGAGGCTTGGGAGGAGCACCTGCTCGGCTGCTCTACCTTGGCTGCACAACGCTCCTTGGTGGAGCGCGTACGGGCAGCTTCCAGCTCCACTGGCGTCCCGGAATCGGGTCTGGCCACTCTAGCACGCCGATGGGCCACGTCGGCACTCTCTAGTAGACTTTTTCTGAAATAAATGTTTTTTACCACCACCACCACCACCACGACAAGTTTGCCTTTCATCGCTACCTGCTTTGCTGGTTAGACTGCGTTAGGCTTGGTGCTGCATCGCACTGCTCTGAGTCTTCGTCCGTTCCCACGTGTCCTATTTATATGGTGTTGTATTTGTGAGTATGTGATTACACATCGATCAGTGCGACATCAGACGTTGTGTTCCCGGGTGCCGCGGCAATTATGACAGTGTTCCCAAAGTGCGTGTTTTCGCATTCCCCAAGGATGAAGCTCTGAAGAAGTCTTGAATAGAAGCCTTTCCGCGAAAGAATTTCACACAAAGCATACACTCTAAGGTGAGAAAGTGCTGAAGTTTGTTGTCTTACTGGCTCTATCACAATATTGGCGTTCTGGCTCTGTTACTGTTAAACGGAGCGAGTATCGTGAGTGGTGATGGCAGTTTTGTCGCGCTTCAAGTAGGGCAGTGCGGTAAAATAGAACAGAAATAATCAGGCTCGTGTCAAAGTTCCCATTAGCCCGTTTCGTATGAAAGTAATGAAGTCACTGTTATGCTTGGCACAGGTCTGTGGACTCTACTTCCTCGAGGCTGACTTCATCACAAAGCTGTCACATTTCGACGCAGCGTCGGGACGGACATTGACAGTCGACAGCGAGAGGGTGCGCCTAGTGTCAGATGCTATACCATCGGTGTTTCCGAACTGTCCGTCCTACCTGAGCACGAATCGCAATCGTCGAAAATCTCCCGTCTCGAAACGAGCTCGAATGGAAGACGAGGCCTTGAGCAAAGCGATTAAGGACTCTATATGCGCAAAAAAAGCGAAGAGGAGCGAAATGCTGTGTCCTCTTTCGAACACTTAAGAGGCAAGCTTTCTGCTGTATGCAGTAATAATTTCTGGACCATCAAGGCCAACGATCGTAGTCTGATGTTTCTCCGCATCGAAGATAATCCTTCACCGCACGTGAGGCTTTTCGTCACTGTGCTTGCTGATCTCTCACTTGCAGTTTCAGCAGGTATGATCAAGCTGGTTTTATTACCTTGCGGAAGCCCAGTTCCAGACGCAGTGCACGACAACCGGACGTTGTCTTCACTGCTCCAGCAGCCGGAAAACCACATTACTGAGACGCCTGAAGTTGCAAGTCCGCCGAAAACAGCGTCAGTGTTGCACCATATCGGCTCCTTATTGAATGAACTGTCTTAAAACAGTGACACGACCGAAGAACACAGTGCTTTGTTTCGTTTGCTAAATGAGCAAATAGCTCTCGCACTCGCTGCCCCCATTCGTCGCTACAGTGCTGAAACATTAGTGTTTTCTAGCATCCTGCACTCCATATCTCCGCACGCCTATAACTTTGCCAGATCAGCGTCGACGTTGAATTTACCCCATCCTTCAACCCTGCGCTGCGTTTGTTCCAAGTATGGAGGCGATCTACTGAAGGAGCAAAACGAAGCGAACTTCCTGTCCTACATTCGAGAAAGAGTGAAGTGCATGCAGCCGCACGAAAAGACGGTGACGCTAATAGTTGATGAAATTCATATCAAGCCATACTTCGATTATAAAGGGGGTAGCATAGTTGGATCTGCAGCCAATTCTCAAGAGGCAGCCACAACCGCTCATGTTTTCATGCTTCAGCCGCTCTTGTCATCAAAAAAGGATGTGCTTCACATTCTTCCTGTTGCTAAAATGACCGCCGAAATTCTACATGAGTTCTGCAAGAAAGTAATTTTAAAAGTGGAATCTATGGGCCTCAGGGTCATTGCTGTAATTACCGACAACAATTCCCTCAACCGGAAAATGATGTCGTTTTTCTCAGAGAAACAGGAAGTAAGCATTGTATATCCTCATACAGCCGACAACAATCGGCCTCTGTTTTATGTCGTAGACCCTGTGCACATACTGAAATGCATCAGGAACAACTGGATGAATAAAAAAACGAAGGAACATGCTTTTACTTTCCTGAAGTGAGCCTGTCAGGAATATTGCCCAACGGGCCACCCAGAATGAAAGCAGCATCAATTGTAGCCGTACGGCAGCTGTATGCACTGGAGCAGAAATCGCTTCTCAAGCTTGGCTACAAGCTAAATTCCAAGGCAATCAATCCAACACCTATGGAGAGGCAAAATGTAAAGTTGAAGTTAAATGTCATTAATCCGTTTGTATCAAACGCACTTGAGACGCGTGGCGATGCCCTTGAAACCACATGTGCCAGTTCAACAGCTCTCTTCATAAACATCATATCGACGTGGTGGAAAATCGTAAACGTGAAGACCCCCTCGAAAGGTCGCCGACTGAACGACACCGTTCAAAATCCAGTGAATTCTACGATGGATCAACAGCTGGTTTTCCTTAGTGGCATGGTAAACTGGCTGAATGCTTGGAGCAGTGTCAACATGAGCCGTGGCTGCTTGACGAGGGAAACACATTCTGCGTTGAGACTCACTTGCTACTCCCTTGTTGAGCTGTCACGGTACTGTTTAGAAGAACTGAAGTTGAAGTACGTCTTGCTGGGAAAATTTCAAACTGACACTCTTGAAGATCGCTTCGGTCGCTACCATCAGCTTGCTGGTGCACAATATCATGTTTCCGTGAGGCAGCTTCTGGAGTCTGAAAAGAAAATTTGTCTGCAAAAGCTGCTGATGGTTCCGCAGCCAGACATCAGCAGCGAAAGTGACACAGAAGTATCGCAACATAACTTCTCTGTTCACATGTCAAATGATGAAATTTCCAACCCAAAGCATGACGAGGAGTTCGTTGCTGATATTGCTGGATATTGTGCTCATTCAGCTCTGAAGAAGCTGTCATGCGCATTTTGCAGCAGCGTGCTCGTCCTGGAGAGCAGAAACATAGATGTGGAAGGTAACACAATGACTGACCACTTGTCAAGAGGAAGCTTAAAGTTTCCGCAGCCATGTACAGTGCACATAGTGCTGGTGACAACGCTTGTTGTCGAAAAGCTCACCAAGGGAGAAAATGCAAAGGCGTTCCTCTCGTCGAACAACCAACGTGGCATTGTGCGCTCCATTACCACATCACTGCTAGGAGATGTTGAGCTAGAGACTTGTGAAAATGGTCATACCTCTGAGACTATCGTGCGGCATGTAGTGCGTGTTGCAACAAATGTTGCTCTGAAAAACTTTTGTAGATTTCGAAATGACACCATCCGAAGCACCGCACAAAAAAGGCAGCTGTAAGAAAAATCAAAACCTAGAACAAGAAATGAGGTAGGATGGTTTTAGCCTTTCGTCCTAATAAAACAACTTCTACAAACGCATTTCTGACTATTACAGTTTGATCACTAAAGTGTAAAGGCAGGCGTAAACAAATGCAGACCGCGCAGGAACAAAAAAGAACAAAAAAAAGAAACACCAGCTTTCAATAAGTGCCCACAGCAGATATAACGAGAACGAGTGGCAACGACGACCGGGGTGCAGGTGGGCACCTAGCGTGACGTCACGCTCTCCCTGGAGGGGCCTTGTCAATAGTCTAGGTGGTGTTGGCCAAGTGAAGCATGTCACATTTCGCACTAGTTGCCGTCTGGCCGCGCTGACGGACGCTGGTCACGTCTGGCGTCAAACCACATAGTGCTCGCGTTTTGGTAGCGTAGCGTCGCTTTTCCCAGCGTGCACTCGCATCAACGCTACGTTGGAGTATATTGGGCTCTTCATGCTTCGGCCGTTTCGCTAGCTCCACATATACCAAATTTGGTGTTGGGTGACGTCAATGAATGATGAAAGTATATGACTGGTGCAAACATAATAATCCTGACACGAGCGTAATGTAAGAACATGACAGCATTCCACGCTCACAGCGTGCTCATGGTCATTTCGCTACCTCCACATATACTAAATTAAGGATCAGGTGACGTGAATAAATGAAGAATATAAACGACACATCCAAACAAGATATTCATGACCCGAAAGTCATGTACGACGTCATTTGCCTCCACCTAATAGTGTTTGATGATTTTAAAATGACATATCAACCTTTCTCATTCGTGTTTTGCATATCATCGATTTTCACTGTAGGTGGGATCTGTCAATTTTTTTTTGTTTCTCATACTGTTGGTCTGGCTCCCGCTACAGGGTGGGTCAAAAGTAGCACTTCGCAAAACATGCAATCCATAATAAATAATGAAAGGAACTTCAAAGAATAAAAAAGATGTATCGGTAAACAATAAAACAAAAAAACAATAAATAAAAGAAACGTAGACATGCACAACGAAATAGTTCATTGATAGGTTTGTAAAGTTTTACTACACCATACATGTGAAGTGCGCCAGCAGTGGTGCAAACCATAACCCAGCACTACGTACAAGGATACACAGCCGGACACAATGATATTATTCCATACATACATCACACAAAATAAATACAGAATGCTGAAGAATATTTTCAGAGTCATCCACAGAAAAAAGCATGAACACATGCATTTATTTCCGTAATTTCACGCAAGGTTATTCTGAAATTGGTCTTTAGTGGTGCTTACTCGTGTTTGTAGTGGTGATTCATTCCGTTCTGTTATGGTTATTGGGAAGGAAAAAAAACACGTAGCTGTTTCTGTGCATCTTAGGCACTTCGAAGGTACCCTCTTCCCGAGCACGAGAGGGTAGGTACCCTACATTCTCGTGCTTCCAAGTACTGGTAACGATTGGTGATAAATTTGTTTTAGTGAGATAGCAAAAAAAAGAAAACTTCAGCCATGCTATGCGACTGCGTTCAGAAAGCGTGCGCAAGTTGAGCAAATTGAGCATTTCAGAGGCAGAATCTGCACAAGAGCATTTTGATAGGATGAATCTTAGGAGCTCGACGCTGAACTTTTTCCAAACTCTGAATGAACCCTGACTGATAAGGGTCCCAGATTATGCTGGTATACTCTAGCGAGGGCCGTACATGGGTTAATTAGGCAGTTAGCTTAACTGACTGTGAGACTAAATGCAGTTTTCTTCGCAAGAACCATAGTTTCTTTTCCACAGTTTCATATACTTTTGCAACATGATAGGACCAGCTTAACTTCTTCGAAATGTTTACGCCTATGTATTTCAGAACATCAACCATTGAATGTGCCGATGAATTTACGGACTAATTCTAGTCAAGGACATTGTTATAAAACAGTTTGATTGTCATTTATTTTCATTTTTCATTTGTCGAACCATTTTTCTACTGCCCTCAGATGGTCAGTGAGCAATGTTGGTAATTGTTAATTTATCTGATGAAACCAGCTCTGTGGAGCGCTCATTCTAAGCTCTATAAAACTATAAAGGTGGCTTTTCTACGATGACGAATTGTAGGATTAGAATTGGCCTTCCCGGCCCTTCCCGGAGTGGCAATGGGCTAAGTTTCGCATTCCGAAGAATTGAAAAGAATGTAACTGCAGCAAGTTGACATTCCCCAGAATGGAATTGGAATAAAATGGATGCGGTCGTTCCGCAACACTGATTTGCCTTCGGCCACTCGCTGTGGCTTAGCCTGAGCATTTTTAGAGAAAAACTTGGGGTCGGCACGTCATCGTTTGGTCTATGTATACGACCTGCTTACCACTAGTTTGCTAGCTGAGCGATTTCTTGCCGTGACGGTGCGCCACCGCCACGCCACCGTGTTATGTGTTTGGTTCGCACTCACTTTCTCTCGTCCGTGCCGTTCTTCAAAGAACTATGTCTAGCGTCTGCTTCTATCCCTTGTCTCCACCAGCACAACCTGGGCGCCCACTCTTTGCTGTCTCTCGAATCCTTCGCTTAACTTGCTAGGCTGTAGTGTGCAAACAATGGAAAGGTTAACATCCAGGGAGAACTATTGAAAGCTGAACACGTCCGCGATAGAAGTAAAAACGGTTAGAGTATTGCTGGAAGAACATTTGAAATGAAGGACAGAAATTGTGTAAAAATTGGGTCTTAGTGCTTCAAGAAGCAAGAAGAAGGACCACGAATTTATATTTTTCTGTGTTATAATAAAATCAATTTATTCGAAGTAAATACGGCAATAGACCAACATAAAAATAATGTTTCCTTTTTCTTCTATTGCGAGCCTGGTGGGAAATATGTCACTACAATGTTATAAAGGGGGCGCTCATGGCATCCATGCAATCCACCTATAGATGGATGTGCTCCCGCCGATGCATGGTATTGTAATTGGCCACTGCTAGGGGAAAAACGAAAAAAATGCACCAACTCTTGGCACACTTCCCCTTTCGCTCGGCAGTCAGCGTGATTCGAATGTGAGCGATGCAGGCAAGGTGGCGGAGTGGAGGGCTGAGAAAGCTACCGCCGCGCGCTCGTTCATGGCATCTTGATATACTCTCACATGCATATCGCATGATCACACGCAACCAACCACTATCCGAGGAACTTGTCTTTGCAAACTTTCCACTATGGCTGATCCAAGAATCACTCTTCTTTCACTTTACAAACATAAAGCAGTTTTAATGAAGGGAAAACGAATGTCACGCCTGTTTACTGTTTACGAATAAAATTGGGTTGTGTGTATATACAGCGCTTCTAACGCTTTTGATAATCGACTGTGTAAAATTCACGAAGAATTCACGGTTAAATAGTGTACCTGTGAAGGTTCGCCTACTCATCATTCATTTCGTGGATCTGCTGTCTTTTTTTTTGCTTCTATTCTCTCTATGTTTTCTTATTTTTTATCTCTCCCCATATTCCTACCGTAGGGTAGCCAACCGAAAAAAATTCTGATTAACGCCCTGTCTTCTCCCTTTCTGTTTGCCTCCTTTCTTTTTGACGTTGAAGATTCATTGCACCGCAATGCTTCCTCGTCAACCGGATCTCGATTACCCCACCCATTGTAGAATTCACATGATGTGATGCCAGGCGCACTTGTACCAATCTGAAACACAGTATTGCTCCTGCTAAAAACTTGGCAAGGTCCACGCACAGTGGATATCGATGATATGCGAAGCACGAATGAGGGAGGATGATATGCCACTTTAAAATCAGCGAAATTTTAGGAGGCAGAAGTAAACTATAGCGTACATGACTTCCATGGCACGATTATCATATTTGGACGTGTCATTTACCTTCGTATTCTATTCACGTCACCTGATACCAATATTGGTATATGTGGAGCTAGCGAAAGGGGTGCAAGCATGCTATGAGCGTAGCATGTAGTAAAGTTTTACATGACACACCTGCCATGATTATCATGTTTGCACCAGTCACATACCTTCGCCGTCCATTCAGGTCCCGTAATAACAAATTTAGTATGCGTGGAGCTGGCGAAACGGCCGCGAGCGCATCATGGATGGCGTAATATACTCCGACGTTACGTCGACGCGCGCTCACGCTGAGAGCAGCCACGCTACACTAGCGAAACGCGAGCAGCGGCACAGCCAGCGTCTGGCGGCGCGACCCTGAGGCAACCGGCACAGATTTGCGACATACTGCAGTTCGCAGCGACAACGTTACCCAGGCATTACCGCACCTGCCTCTCTTCGTGACGTAGGGACGCCGGCTGCGCTCAAAAGCGCATGCGTGAAAGCAGCGCAGCCCGGCGCGAATATATGTATTTTATACATATATGCATAGGCCATACATCACCCACCAGCGTGCGTACAGCTGGCGGTATTTACTTATACACCTTTAAAGCTCTAATATGTCTAATAAAGAAGATTTCGTCGCGTGCTCTCGGTGATCCAGCACTTGTCTCAGCTTCTTTACACGTTGAAACAAAATTGGCATTAACCGATCGCGCTTGGTGCTTTGCACTTCATACGTTTATACGCGACCTCCATATGCTATAAGGACCTAAAAACATGAAAAGGTCACTGCACCACGGCCACATTCTCTACAAGCTTCACAAACCCGCTTTTTATATATAGCACTGTCATCTGGCAGTGCACTTCTTATGGTGATAAAATGCATAGGGACCATATCAGTTAAGGTTAGTTCTTCGACGCGTCGTTTCTACGCCTGCACCATTCCGCGTGTTTAAATTATAATAACTTTATTATGAAACTTGCACGCGAACGTATTTTTGCCTAGGCTGGCAATTAAATGAGCAAATTTAGCCGGAAATAGTTTTATATTACTGCTGAAGTCAGAATTTCTAGGCAAGCTAGTGTGATCGAGTACGCATGTAACTTAAGCCTGGCAATTTTTCACCCCGTAGAAATAAAAACCATCAGTTTCATGCTGAATGCTGTGTTTAATTTATTACCAACCTCTCAATTTTCTTTCACTTCGAGGGTTCTCTGAAATATCTATGGCTGCACCACACAGTTAGAATATTTAAAAAAACGACTCTCTTCAACATGACAAGCTTCATAAAATGTTTTGAAAATTGGAGTAAATATATCTGTTGAAGGTTAGTTATATCAACTTCTCTGGTCTACGTAGTGGGACTTTTTTTTGGGAAATTTCCCTGCAAACTACAGTTCGAGCAGCCCATCTAAGTGTACTTGTCAAATACTGACTAGGAATAAGCCAATGAAAGACGTGGTTTGCATCACAAAAACGATATCTTATAGCTCAATAACTGCCATAGTTATATTCTATTAGCTCATGACCACTTCATATAGTGACTCCGTTCATATACAGTTAGGTATTTATGTCACAGGCGTGTAGTACCGCAATACAACATAACGAGTTCCTACTCACCGAAAGCATTAGAAATGAAGCACAAACCTATTAGCAGCAGTATCGCATCCATGACCACAGCTACCCCGATTTCGCTGCACGTTTCGCAGTATGATATTGTGACAATAGGGTGATTGCTCTGGTAATTCACGGAGGCTGAAATGGGTACGTAGGAAGCACAATAACTTTCAGCTGAATAGTTGCACAGATCCGATTTCAGCGAATGCAAAAGAAAACAATTGGGTGGTGTGATCAATGGTCAGAGGAGAAAACACAATGAAAGCGTAACACAATATAACCCTCATAAAATAAAGCTGCAAATTACGTACTTCACATGCACACATGTGCACAAATGTAACGTTTTATAGGCTGATCATATTTCAAAAGGCATTTTTCCTTAAAATTGATGGCAGATACACAACACGGCATACCGTAACTGGGTTCCGAGTGCGTGGAGAAAACCATCGATCGGAGAAGGGCATCGCGAAAGGGCGTTCACTGACTCTGGGCGTAGTGTCATGGCACACAGAATGCACTCCGATGTTTTCAAGCTCCTGGCGCACGATGGCTTGAACAAGGGGAACAGTAACAGGAGTGGTGTCGGTACTGCGCGGATTGAACGCCGAGAGCGCCATTGCTTCCAGTTCGCGACGAAAAATGCGTGTCAGGGTTCCCGGTTGCGACGGTCGTTATGGGGCGGACTGGTCCTCGCAAGTCGATGTTTTAGCGGTGTTTGGAAATCGGGCAAATGTTTGCAGAATGCGGCGACTTTTTACTTGCTCAAACTGACGACAATCTTTGGTGATCGCGTCCACGGTGAAATAGCCGTTGCACAGCAGGAGATTAAACGCATCGTCGGCAATCCCTTTCAGGACATGCCCTACCTTGTCATTTTATGTCATGTCGCTTTCGGCCTTTTGGCAGAGGGCCAGCACTTCTTGAATGTATGCGAGGTATGATTCCGTTGGGGAATGGGCACGGCAGGCCAATTCCTTTTTGGCGGCGATCTTACGACTGGCGGTTTTGCCAAACACCTCTCGCATATTTTCTTTGCATTTGTCCAAGCTTGTGAGTTCTTCTTCGTTGTTTTCGTACCACACCTTCGCCGTGCCTTTCAAGTGAAACAGCACATTAGCCAAGTGAAGTGCGGGATCCCATCTGTTCGGCAGACTCACTCGTTTGAACATGGCCAACCAATCGTCAACGTTGACACCATCAGTCCCACAGAATGTACCGGGATCCTTAAGTTGCGTGAAAACGTATGGTTGCGACGCCGTGTTCGTCGGAGACGCTGACGTTGACGCGGAGGGCTCAGCATTGGCCATGGCTGGAAAACCGATGCGGCGTCCACTGCGGAGCTCCGTTGCCTGATGGTTACCCAGCACCTCTCACCAATGTGTTACGGGGTCAGTGACTTCTGTATAAACGCAATTACAGTGGAACAATCTCAAGCGAGAATCACAATGATGATGATGATGATTATGATGAACCTTCAGATTTGCTGGTACTCGCCCACAAAGGGGGATCGGCCAAGAACCGGGCGGCAGGATCATCAAGTGTGCTAAGTCAGGCATTCATGTAGTCTCGTAGCCGTAGCTAATGACAATAGGCTAACAGGGTAATCTCTTTGTTGCCCTTATGTACTCGCACAAAGCAGAGAAAGCTTCCCTGCGGCTATAACCTAATATAATCCCTCCGAAGGATAAAATTAGTTCCACATTTATTTTTAAACCTAGCTTCTCAATTGGTTCGACCAGGTATCTTTTCCTTTCATAAGCATAACGTTGACAGGATAAAAAGAAATGATGTATTGATACCGATTCCTTGGAAAAGAGACACAACGGAGATGCTGTTAGTCCAGCGTTATGTAGGTAGTAATTCAGATGCGGAATTCTGCATCGTAATCTGGTGATTGTAATTCCTAACTGCCGAGATACACACCACTGTTTGTTCCAGCAATAACTTAGATGTATGAAGTCTCTGACTTTATCCAATGATAATTTTTCTACTTCTTTGTGCAAACAAAAATTTCTATATCTTAGTGCTGTTACGTAGGCGAAATCAGGTAAAATAGGTAAAGGCTGGTGCACACCGGCGACTAGCAGCGGTCGCGCGACCATTTGCGACTGGTCGCAACCAGTCGCGAACGGTCGCAAACGGTCGCAAAGCGACTGCGTTGGCCAGTCGCTTCCTGACCGATTTTTCAGTCGCGCGACTGCAGTCGCAAAGCTGCTTAACCAATCAGCGATGCTCAATTTTTTTTTCGTTGCGCTGGCTTCCTGCCGCCAGATACAAACGAGTGCGTTCCTCTAGGTCTGTGGCACCATGGCCACCACGGAATACTTGGCTTGGAGATGGCGGGCCGCAGCAACTCGAGCAAATTGTCGAATTTACGTGGTGGCATTCCTCTAAGTCTGTGGCACCATGGCCACCACGGAATACTTGGCTTGGAGATGGCGGGCCGCAGCAACTCGAGCAAATTGTCGAATTTACGTGGTGGCATTCGCAAGAAGCTAAACACCGTCAAAGTAAAGAGAAAATAAATTGTGCACTGTCTTTTCCCCGTATTCGAAAACTTTTTTTTGTCTTGAACTTGACTTGTCAGCGCATTCAACGCAGCGTGTTTGGAAGGCGTTAGTACTTCATGCCTTGGCAACGACTTAAGACTCCACGTTCGAGACGCATTTGTGCTGGATTGTAGGCTGTGGCAAGTCAAGGGAAATTTAAGGATGGTTTCTGAATACGTACGACTCTCGGAAATACTCCTCGTCGTGTCAGCGCAGCTCTGAAGGCAGGCGGCTTGCATGGCCGGTCAATTCCCGCGATCGAAAGGATGGTCACATCCACTACCGGCTTTTTTTTTTCTTTGGAGGCATCTGTGATGCCAGCGCTGACACCATGGCACAGTGCATCAGCACCATGAAATTGTCTTGTTCTTCGCTTGAATCGAACTTGACGCTGTTGGGAACGCTGTGCGAGAACGGACTCAGCTGGCGGCGATCAGCTGATCGCGCCGGTCTCAGGAGTTCTCGCTCATAACGAGATCCGGACGTGACTTTCCGGTTTTGCGACTTCCGGTCGCTCGCATGCAGCCTCTGTCGGTGTGAACATCAGTCGCTTTTTGGTCGCCAGTCGCGAATGGTCGCGCGACCGCTGCTAGTCGCCGGTGTGCACCAGCCTTAAGAGTGGTCCGTTTAAACATGCTTTAGCTAACGAGTCTACCATCTCATTTGGATAAACCCCGCAGTGACCAGGTATCCATAGCAAGTGAAATTTTTTCAGGTTTTGTGGTAATAAACTGCTAATCATACTCAATACTGTCAATTTTTTTTGCTGTAGATAGTGCAGTGCATACTGAGAGAGAATCGGTAAGTATGACCGCTTCTGATTCGCTTGCAGGAAGTTTACGAAGCGCTAGAATTTTAGCAAATAATTCAGCGATCAATATAGGCGTGTAATCTGGTAATCGAACTGAGAAAGACCAGTCGAGAGAAGTGCAAAAGATGCCTATTCAAGCCTTTTCGTTCAATATAAATGCATCCGTCGCAATAATGTTGTTTATGGACAGATGAGTCAAGTAATCTTTTAACCGAGTATTTGAATATTGAAGGGGGAGTTGTTTCGCATTAGAGGGGAAAATATCATCAAATTTAATTTCAAGTTTTGAATTAGGCGTCTTCGTTATGCCAATCTGATAAATATTTACATTGAGAGGCTCTAGCAACGCTTGGACGAAGCTAATCTGAGGGTAGTGTAGTCTAGACCATTGTGTTCCAAAGAATGCGGTTGGTTCTTGAATAAAAACGTATGAAGCTTGTCGCAGAGGCGAATTGTATATTTTTAAGAAAGTTTGAACTGTAAGCATTCTAAACCAAGTTTACAAAGGTGGAAGGCGCGCTTCCACATAAAAAACAATATTTGCCACAAATTTGGGGAGTCCAAGACACAAGCGCAAGGCTTCTCTTTTTAATAATCTTAATTGTCTCATCTTGTAAGCCGTACTGCCTGAAAATAATACACACCCGAATTCCATAATAGGCCACACATATATCTTGTAAATCATTATCAATGTACTCCTACGCAATCCTATTTTTCTGTTTCCCAATTTGCGTAACCACCCCAAGGCACGCGACGTTTTACAGCCAACCTCCTCTATATGGCTTTTCCAATTTAGCGTCCAATTATATACGATGCCTAGGTATTTCAGGAAATCGACCCGGGGAATGAGCTCGGTACGATACATCAGAAAAATGTTGACACGATCCTTAAAAGAGAATGGCAGAAGCGCACTTTTTTTGACGTTCAATGACATATGGATATTGTCAAGCTATCCTTCTAGCATGTTCATGTAATTCTGTAATGCCTGACACAATGAGTGCAGATCACTGTTTGTTGCGAAGAAAGCAATATCATCTGCATATACGTAAATTTGGATATCTTGATGAGTTGGAATGGAACTTAGTAATATGTTGAATAACACCGGGGATATTACTGAGCCCTGAAGTACACCTCGTGTTTGCTTATATTTTTTAGAAGAGCATCCATCCAAGAAGCAATAAATTTTCTGTCTTTCACAAACTCTGTAATCCATGCTGTTATATATTTTGGAAAGCGATAGTCTTGCATCTGCTGGATTAGGATAGGATATTCCACTTTGTTGTACGCTTTCGCTAAGTCTAGAGGGACTAGTGCACAGTATTCGCGGCGATGCCGAGCCAGCTGTATACGACTTTCCAAAATCCACATGTGCACACCAAATGGAGTATCCCGATCTAAAGCCAATTTGTCTGGGGTTTAGTATTGTATGTTCATTGATGTAGGTATATTATACGGGCATTTAAGACTCTCTCTACAAGCTTGACCAGGTTAGATGTCAATGAAATAGGCCTTATGTTATCCAGAGTAAACTCTATTTCCTGTTTCTTTAGTATCGGAGTTGTTTTGGAAAGCTTCCAATCTGCCGGAGTCCAAGAATTTTTCAGAGAATGATTTACTATATTACGGATTTTGTGTGGGGATGTTTTGTTTAGCACTTTAATTATTGTATAGGTCACCCCATCAGGTCCGGGAACAGAAGCGGTAAGCTCTTCATCACATCCGCCAGTTCAGCTAAAAGATACCTCCTGGAAATCACAATCCACCCTTAATTTCACCATGGACTTTGGCATAATTGTCGTAAACCTGGTTTGCAAGCCTTTAGCAATATTTTCCAAAAAATCAGAGAGTTCGCGAGTAGACATAATGTTGGAATGACTGCTTTCTGTCTGTGGAATCATTTTTCTCGCACGTAAAAACCTGAAAAGCATTTTCTTATTTTTAGACTTAGACAGATAAATAAATTTATTCATATCATAGTCTTCTTTTGCTTTGCGCACTAGACGCATAAAATCAGCGGCCATGGATTTATAATCACTCCAATTTTTGGGGCATTGGTTAATTAACAGCTTTTTCCAAGCTGCTTTTCGCTTTCTATACCCCCTGACACATTCTAGATTCCACCACGGGCTAAAAGATCCCGCTGTGTTCGAGTTTAAAGTGAAGGTTGAATTTTTAATAATCGTTTCAACAGCGCACATACACTCATAGCCCTAAGGTCTTCCTGCATTTCCTCGCGAAAAGTTAACGTAGATTTTAAGTATTTTTGTAATTTAGCATAATTTATGATTGAGCCAACTTTCCCTGCCAAACTAAACCTCGGGAACTTAATTTCAAACGTAATGGGAAGGTGGTCGCTGTTTCTAGCACAATCTAATATATTCCACGAGGATATGCTTAAAGTAGAGCTGCGAAATGTTAAATCAATAGTCCATTTAGAGTTACCTCTTACAAATGCAGCAACGTGTGAGTTCAAGCAGGAAAAGTTATTATCAAGCGTCCATTCCCACAAACATCTTCCGCATAATTCGGATTTGAAGCCCCAACACACATGGTGTGAATTGAAATCACCACACAGTACTATTTCTTTTCTGCAAGAAGCTACCATGATATCGAGGCATCTCGTGTCTTGAACTTCTGCAGGAAAGTATACATTTGAAAAAGAGAAAGGTGAGCAGTTTGGTAGTTATATGTCTAACACTAGAATTTCGTAATTCGTATCCATACACTGATACGATATCTTGGCTCTGTGACTAAGTTTAGTTGCTATTAAGAAAGCCAGACCGCCACCTCTACTTGGCCGATCCAGCCGGATTAATCAATAATTTTTAATGTAAAATTTTTTACCGTTAGCAAGCCAGGTTTTCTGAATGGCAATTATGTCGGGAGAAAGTTGCGAAGAAATATATTGTAAATCTGTAGTTGCCGAACAAATACACCGGTATTTCCACTGCAGAATTTTTAGGGAACCTATTTTGATGCTATACCGGCAGAAGAAACTGCCTGATCGAGAATATATTTTTTCAAGAAATAATTTTTGAAAGGTTCTCAAAGAAGTCTTTCTTTGACAAGTATTTCTAAGATTTTGGGTTCTGAGAAGACTTTTTAGAAGGGGTAGATCTGTTACGTTTCAAAGTTCTTAGAGATTCTGGGTCCATATCTATAAAGTCTCCTGAATCATCTGTCACAGATTCTGACTCAGCCTGAACACTATTTTTTGAAGGTCCTGCTTTCGGAGAGATAGATCTATGATTGACTGTCTGATTTCCCTCCTCTGTACCCCTTGAAACAACAGAGCGTGCGAATCCCGATTTTGCACAGAAACTGTACCAATGATATGTGTCAGCTGTTGTGTTAACATATCAGCCAAGGCTTCAAAAAAAGTAGCTGGCAGACGCTGCATTGCCTTTTCAGTGGACTTTTCAATAGCCTCAGTTATCGACTTTACGAGCGATGCATCCATTGCCGCTGTGTGCCGGGATGTTATGCCTGCGTAACCTTTCGATCTTTCATGCATTTCTGCTACCGCATCCCTCCTAGAGCGAAGCCTGCGTTCTATGATTTCTAGAATACCCATTTCTCTTTCTTTTGCGCCACATTCAGCAGAGTCTGCAAGGTGCGCTCCATTACACAAGCAGCACTTCTGGTCATCAGATTTGCAATCGCAGCTGTCATAACTCTCTCTGCACAGATGACATCTAGCCTGTGATCTGCATCTTTTCATGCTGTGGCCGAATCGCCAACATTTTGAGCACTGCAAAGGTTTCGGGGAAAGTGGTTCTACTTTGTAGATTAGTGGCCATGCCTTAATTTCTGTTGGCCTAACTCTTCCTGCAAAAGTTACTATAACTGATTCAGTAGGCGATTTTGTTTTATCAGTCGTTCGGGTGCATCGATAGACTGAAACTGCCCCAGCTACAGCAAATAAGTCAAGAATTTCTTGAGGTGCCAGGCTCGTATCCACCCCACAGACTATGCCCTTCGTACATGCAAGATGAGCTGGAATAAACGGGCTCACCGGCTGTGCAGAATTCAGAGCAATTTAGAAGCTCTCGGACGCAAACCTGGTCTGCAGAGCAGCACAGGATACCCCCTCGGTCGAACTGGCGGACCTTAGTAATCTTCTGGAAAAGCGATGAGGCTTTCTGAAGCTCCACTTGTATCACCTTCTGATTTTTCATTGGAATGGAACCCCCATTTGTAGGAAACAGAGCCACAGGGACGTGGCTATCTCCACTGCGTAGCAAGGTATCGAGCGGCCAATCTTTGACCGGTAGTGATGCCAGCCAAGGGGAGTGCCCTTGGCCGGGTGATGACAAAGACATCAGAATATTCTGACTTGCCTGACCTCCAAAGGGCTGCAGCAAGGTTTCAGTTGAGAGAAACTAACAAGAAATACGAGGAATGAAAAGCAAACCAATTCTTAGCTAAAAGAATCCTGCCGCTGGACGTTGTGCCGATCTCCGTCGAATGCCAGCGATCCCAAGCGTGTTGTCGAACGAAATACAATGACTGATTGGCACACTCGTGCGCCTGTCAGCTCATTCTGTCCTTCCTCTTCCTTTACTTCATTTCCGTAACAATATGATTATGAGAGATGCCGTGAAGGAGCGCTTCGGAAACTTTGACCAGTTGGGGTTCTTTAACGTGCACCCAAATCTCAGCACATGAGCCTACAACACTTCCGCCTCCATCGGAAATGCAGTCGCCGCAGCCGTGATTCGATCCCGCGACCTGCGGGTCGTTCGCGCTCGTCCGGGTGTATACTTATGCGTTCGTATCGTACGTCTTTTTTTCAAATGTGAAGCATGTTTTACCGAACTTCAGCAATTTTTAGCGTATCTATCTATCTATCTATCTATCTATCTATCTATCTATCTATCTATCTATCTATCTATCTATCTATCTATCTATCTATCTCTCTATCTATCTATCTATCTATCTATCTATCTATCTATCTACCTACGACTTTTAGCTCCCCTGGCCGTTTCGATAACGGCATCGATACCAAACTTGGTATGGCATAAAATGACTTTAAGAGAAACATCTTTCACTTGTCGTCACGAGAAATTTGTGATGTTCATTTCATGAATGTCATGATTTACATTTCATAGTCCTGCAGCTCTTGCAGTGGTTTCTTTCACAAGACATGTTGCAAAACTGGTACGGTATGGCATGATTGCATGGCGAACACAACCGACAGCCCCTAACATGAAAATCATAACATACGTGTCATGTACCAACATCAATAAACGATACGCTCATGATGCGTTCGCGGCCATTTCACCAGCGTCACATATAAAAATTTAGTATTACAGTACGTGAATGGATGATGAAGGTATTTGACTGGTGCAAGCATGATAATCATGAGATACGTGTCATGTAACAACTTGGCTAATGTCAGCTCATGTGCATCAACTCGGCGTGGTCAAACGGCGCTGGCGGCCGTTTTGCTAGCTTCATTTATACCAAAATTGGTATTAAGGGGCATGAATGGATGAAGAAGGTATGATGCTGGTGCACACATGATAAACATGATATGCGTGTCATATAACAACATGACTACATGCTATGCTCATGATGCGCTTGCGGCAGTTTCCCTAGCTTCACATTTGCCAAATTTGGTATTACGTGACGCCAACGGATGACGAAGGTAGGATACTGGTGCAAACCTGATAATCATGAGATGTGTGTCATGCGACGACATACCTACTAGGCACAATCAAGGCGCCCATACACTTCGACGTGACATGGTGCGCGTGCTCGCCGGTGTTCATATCGTCGCGTCAGGCTGGCGTGGCCACTAGGGAGCCTTCATATGCGCGCGTCTCTGTGTTTTAGGGTGGTGTCAGCCTTTGCCCACCACTTGCCGCCACCCGCTAAAACACAATGTTGCCAGTCCCGGTTTCCAAGGCAACAGGCGCCATGTTGGTTCTTGCGGCCAGGCGTTCCTGCTCCATCGCACTGCACCAGCTGCATGTTGTCGCAGGTGTGCAAGCTGCAGAATGAGCTGTGTTTGATTACCCCATAGACGTAGCTTCCGCTACGACACCATCCTCGTGCTAACCACACATAAAAGAACTTTGAAGTCTACATGCCAGAGTGCTGCATGCCACAATGCAAAACCATCTGGAGACCTTCCCGCTTCCCGACTTGCTCTAGCCAATGGAAACGCTGGGCTACACAAGTGAAGTGAGACTGCTTGGAGGCGACTACTTCTCACCATATTTGTGAGGTGAGTACCCGTTGTATTGCGAGTGCGTTGAGTATATCACTGCACATATCGTGAAATGGCTGACTTAGCCATGCAACAAAAATCAGTTTGAGCAAAGTAAGCACGACAACGGCACAGTATAATAATGAATTAGGCTTCGCTCGGCTACGCTGTGCGAGCGAAAGATGGTTGAGTATGTTTGTTTATCCTTGTAGTCGAAGCGCAGTTCCTCAATCAAATGATATGACTAGTCTAATGTGTGGTCCTGCATGCATTCACTAGCTGCACTTTTTCGGTTTTCGAAGCCATCACTGCATTCATCGCGGAAAACGCCAGGCCCGTGAACCACCTACAGACGCCCCCGTTCGCTTCATCCTTTTCTGGCAGATGTTCGCATTCCTGCAATTTCACCTTGGTTGCTGAGGAAGGGCATTCGGAGAGGTAGACAGACGAGCCGATGAACGCGTTCCCTGTAGGCGCTTGCAGAGTTGCAACGCAACTAACATTTTGTGTGGCTTGCTTAGGGGTATTCATTCTTCGGTTCAAGGAAATTCTGTGGCGAAAATTGCAAACCGGGGTGTTTCCAAACCCTCACCTGTACAGTAAATGGCACCCGGAAGTGTTCAGCTCCAGATGTGCGCACTGCAACAACACTGCGGGTTTAGTGCACATGGTATCGACCTGCCCATCCTACAATAATCCAAGTAGAAACGTAGAATCCTGGGAGGCCTTATTACACAGCCGTGGCGCCGAAGAACAGCGTCAAGTCATCAGTCACGCCCTGACCGCCACCGAGTCCCAAGGGATTCCGGCCGTTGGTTAGGAGGATGATTGGGGGCAGAGGCCGAAGCCACCTCCCCCGTCATTCTAGACGGGTGCAATAAACGTTATTCCCCTCTTTCTCTTCTTCTTCGCTTCAGTGACACGAGCAACCACACCGAAACTCGCTCAATAATTGGAAACAGGACTTCTCTTGAATAACATAGAATGCGACAGATTTACTGTTCGTGTCCATCTATTCTTCTGTCTATCTGTCGGTCCTGAACAGAGCAGTATATGTGCACTAAGCAAGTCGGTTGTCAGCCCATAACTCAAATATGCCCTATGTGGTGCATCGTTATTTGTGTCGTCCATTTGTTTCATAACCAGACACACAGATGATTTGATATCGTAAACTCTGCTTTTATTTAGTGCTTGTAGAGAAAATGTGTATGAACTCCATATATGTGGTGGGAGCTGCGTATGATTTTTTGTCTTATTGCTTTACTCTATAGGCCCACTGCAAGGACACAAGCTTCCAGCAAAGGAGACAGGATGGTTTGAAGACACAAGACCAGATGCCGTTTGGATGCTGTTTGCAATAAAATCCGACCTGGAAAAACTTGATTTGCCCCTCGTTGCTCCCCTTTGCTTTTCTTCTAGCCTAATATAGAGGCTTGAGGGTATAGGGGGAGGGCGGTGTAATGTGATTGAATGCCTTACTTTTTCGGGCAATACTTACAGCTTGTGAGGTTTTTAAGCGGTCATTGTACAGATTCGTTCGCAGGAAGTAAACTTGCTGTAGGAAATTGATTTGATTGATTGATATGTCGGGTTGAACGTCCCAAAACCACCATATGATTATGAGAGACGCCGTAGTGGAGGGCTCCGGAAATTTAGACCACCTGGGGTTCTTAACGTGCACCCAAATCTGAGCACATGGGCCTACAACATTTCCGCCTCCATCGGAAATGCAGCCGCCGCAGCCGGTATTCGATCCCGCATCCTGCGGGCCAGCAGCCGAGTACCTTAGCCACTAGACCACCGTGGCGGGGCTTGCTGTAGGAAATTATATTACGGAGAAAGGCTTTGTTTAGGGTATGAGAAACAGGCTAGCTGAGGTATTCGGTTTACAGAGAACATCGAGAGCTACCCAGTTGTTTTTTCTGCCTTCCCTGTCGTTACGAGTTCGATTATATAAACAGCATGGTTTCGAGCCTTGCACTAAGAGGTCTTTGAGGTATTTGCAGTGCTAAGGTGAATATGCTTCATGAGTGGAGCGCACACATTAAAGTCTATTCTTAGTGACATCGAGGTTCTCCCCCTCGCAAATATAGGCTCCCTAAATAACCTCACTGTGCCAATGCGGTAGGTCTATCAAGTTGAAAAAACGAACTGTTTTAACAGTATTTTATACAAACTGGAGTCAGGAACATGTCTTTCCTGTTCTACCAAATCACGGCTAACTTAAAAAAACAACCCTTCAGGGTTCAGCACTTGCTATTTAAAATACACCCTTTTCTCGTTGAAACCCACGCTGCCGTCAATGTAAATGAGCGACCACCCAGGACCAACAAGGCGGCCCGTCAAGTATATATGGGGGCCGTTTTAGCCAGCTGTAAGCAACCGTGATCAAAGTTGTTATCACCCTGAAACACGGAGACGCGCGCACATGAAGGTTACCGAGTTTCCACTCCAGGCGCCAGTCCTGCCATGTACCTGCAGGCGCGCGCTGCGCTGCGTTGCTTTGACGTATGCGCGTTTCAGCGCGTCCAGCGTCCCTCCTTCACGAAAAGAGGGAGAAGGTAACGCATCGGTGCGAAATGCAGCATTTCGCCTTTCGCGCAGGTTGCGATCAGGCTGCACCGACGGACGCTGCTCGCGCTTGGCGTCAGACTATAGAGTGCTCGCAGTGGTAACCTAGCACCACTGTTTCGAGCGTGCGCGCGCCTACACGCTACAATGGAGTATATTGAGCTCTTCATGATGCGCTCGTGGTCGTTTCACTAGCTCCACGTATGCCAAATTTGGTGTTAGGTGACGTCAATGGAAGACAAACTATATGACTGGTGTAAACATCATAATCCTGACACGCGTGTCATGTAAGAATATGAGAACATACCAAACTGATAGCGTGCTCACGGCCGTTTCGCTAGCTTCAGTTATACTACACTTGGTATCACGTGACGTGAAAAATGTCGAAGGCAAACAACGCATGCAAACATGATAATCTTGACACGGAAGTCAAGTACCGAATAATTTACCTCCACCTAGTAACGTTGTGCGATCTTAAAGCGACATATAAATATTTCTGATTCTTGCTTAGCATATCATCAATTCCCGCTGTACGTGGGATTTGCAATTCTTTTTTTGAGCAGCCCGCTTTAAGGGTCGAACGATGACAGCTGTTTTTCCGCGCTCGTTTTGTGTGCGCTCCTTTTGCGCGTGCTTTGTGCTTGAGTTGTGCGCTGAAAGTTTAGAGCTGCTTGCCGTTCTTTGCGTGATATTGCATTTCGTTAGTGCAGCTAGCATTGATTCCTTCGCCCTTGTGGCAAAACTAGCCAAAATGAATGTATAATTACCTCTTTGAAGACACTTTTTACTTTCGTGTTATACCGATTCCTAAAAAAAGGAGATCAACCACGTTTTTTTTTGTAAATGTAAAGCATTTTTTAACGAACTTAGCAGCGAACTTGGACGAATTTGAGCGTATCTATCTATCTATCTATCTATCTATCTATCTATCTATCTATCTATCTATCTATCTATCTATCTATCTATCTATCTATCTATCTATCTATCTATCTATCTATCTATCTATCTATCTATCTATCTATCTATCTATCTTTCTATCTATCTATCTATCTATCTATCTAGCTGCCTATGACTTTTAGCTCTGCTGACCGTTTCGATAATGGTACAATTACCAAAATTAGCATGCAATAGCATGACTGTATGATGAGCATAATTGACTTGTGATAACATGAAAATCATAATATGTATTTCATGAACGTCATGATTTACATTTTATGGTCTTGCTGCTCTTGCGGTAGGTTCGTTTTTTATGACATATTGCAAAACTGGTATATACTTGGTAATCACCGAAAAGAAGACGAAAACGTACACAAAGCAGATCCAGAGTCTTTCTAATAAACTGATTTATTTGGTTTGAGTGCTCCTAATTGACATTGTACACCCTTGTATTCTACATAACTGGCACAACTCTGTGCGGCGCTCGCTGCAACCAGCTCTCGTGGCGTCCACCGTGCGACCCTCTCCCTGCTCCCCTGGAAACATATAGACAGCCAGCCCAGAGACTAAACAGGAAAAGGCCACTCAGACGTCTTCGTTGACTACAATCAATTGGGTGTCATGAATTCAAACAGGTACACCAAGGCATAGGTAGTCTCCACCAAGTTCGGCCTCAAAGACTGCTGTCAACCTAAAAAATAATGACCTAAACTAAAGTAAACACACACAGGAAACTACCACGACGTCCGCTGAGCTTCCATCAAACAGCTCACTCTGCATACACTTCTGCGCCGCGGATGCAGAGCTGTCGGCGCCTCAGTAAATAAGAAGCAGCCCCTCGTAGAAGGAACGTAACGCTCGCACAACAAAGCTGGTTAGACACTATAGAACACCACAGCAAACGCAACTTTTGGGCCAACCTGTGACATTAAAACGAGCCAAAAGCTAAAAGGAAATAGCTACATCAACGCGTTTACGCGACAGTATGACAAGACTGCTTCGAAAACACAAGTGAAAGACCTTAACCTAGATATAATGATACACATGCCATGTAAGTCATCACTACACGCCATGCTCATAGCGTGCTCGTGGCCGTTTCGCTAGCTTCGCATATGCCAGATTTGGTAATACGTGACGCAAACGGACGACGAATGTAAATGACACGTCCAAACACGATAATAATGTCATGTGCGTGTCATGTAAACTTGACTACATGCTATGCTTATGGTGCGCTCACGGTCGTTTCACTAGCTTCACATACACCACATTTAGTGTTATGTGACGTCAACGGACGACAAAGATATTTGACAAGTTCAAACATTGTAATCATGACATGCGTGTCATATAAAACATGACTACATGCCACGTTCATTGTGCACTCATGGTGGTTTAGCTAGCGTTACATATACCAACTTTGGCGTTATGTGCTATCAATGGTTGACAAAGGTATATGCCTGGTGGAAACATGATAATGATGACATGCGTGTCATGTAAGAAATTTACAACATAAAACGCTCATAATGCGCTCGCCGGTGTTCCTCTAGTTCCACATATGCCAAGTTCGGTATCACGTTACGGTAATACACTACGAAGGTAAATGAGGCATCCAAACATGATAATCATGGCATGCCTGTCATGTAAAACATGACTACATGCAATGCTCATAACGTGCTCATGGTTGTTTTGCTAGCTTCACATATAACATGCTTGATAACACGTGACGAGAATAGATAACGAACACAAACGTTATAGGCAAACATGATAATCATGACATAGAAGTCATGTATGGAATAATTGACGTCCGCCTCCTAACGTTGTGTTGATTTTAAAGCGACACTCATCCTTCCTTACACACACTTCACATATCATCGATTCCCACTGTATGTTAGATCTGCAAAGATTTTAATTAACTATGCGTCATAAAATGCGGCGAAGTATGTGTATAAAACGCACGTACCGAAATATGTTGAAGAGTTGCAGACATGCGGCGAAGCGATTCTCAATTCGTTAGTTTTTGTTTCCGTTCGTCCGTGCGTCTGTGTGTGTGATTGTCCGTGCGTCCGTCCGTTCATGCGTCCATCCCTGCGTCCATTCCTGCGTCCGTCTGTGCGCCCGTCTATTCATACAAGCTTTATTTCTTGCATATCTGTCTGTCTGTCCGTCCGTTCATCCGTCCTCCATCTAGTGAATACTATTAGTACCGCCATCTTGCATCTTTTCATCATATATTCAGCATATAGAAGTACCGCCATCGAGCGGACATTCCAAGGACTAAACGAGAGGTGACACTCGTGCACTTCTTATGGCCTGCGCTTCGCATCTACTTCCAACCTTTCACTACCTCTAGTTCAGGCTATATACTAGTTCATTATATTGTCACAGGGTCGTGACGTCGTCAAAGAAACAATCTTCGTATAACAGGAGCAGAGCCTTGAGCTCTTCTTGCTTATGGTTCGGCAGTCTTGGATTGACGTCGAAGGCTGTGTGAGGGGCTTGGTTCCTCTGAGCAGGTTCCGCCGAATCGGCGAGGGCGAAAGCACTGGCGGCCTCCGCAATTTATTCGATGTATGCGACCGTTGTTCTTTTATTCACATGTTTGTACTCATTGCTAAAATTTGTGAGCATAACCGTGGCTTCTCCTCCCCACAGCTCTGCAATTCCTCTTGCGACGCAAATATTTGGAAGGACCATTAGATGCTGACTGCCTTCAATGACACCTTGCAAATTAGGTGATTTAGGAGCACTGACTGAAATAATGATGCTGGTGCGAGGCGGAATGGTGACTTGTTCTTTCAGGACATTCAAGGCAGGGTTTTATGAGGGCCTGTACGGCGGTAGTGCTTCTTCTGTGGATAAAGTTATCGACTTTGTTCTTAGGTTGATGACAGCACCATGGAGGCATAAGAAGTCCATGCCAAGTATGACAACTCTCGAGCGACGCTGTAGGACTACGAAGTCTGTAGGATCAATACGGCCGCTAATGGTGACTCTCGCTGTACAGATTCCCGCAGGCGTTACGAGATGACCTTTGGCTGTCCGGATTTCAGGGCCTTCCCAAGCTGTCCTAGCTTTCTTCTACTTCGCGGCGAACGACCCACTGATGACAGAATAGTCGGCTCCAGTATCGACGAGAGCGGTCACACTACAGCCGTCGATAAGAACGTCGAGGTCGCTATTTCGCCGTCTCGCGTTACAGTTAGGGCGTGGCGTCGGGTCACGGCTGCGTCGGCTTGTTCCGCTGCATCCCTGTTGCGTCGTCAGGTCACCTTCGGTAAGTGCGGTTTCGCCGCGAGAGTTGTTGAGATAAATACCCAGCACCTCTACCAGATGTCACAGGGTTGTGACATCGACAAAGAAACAGACAGTAGGATGAAGGTTAAACTGTTTAATTGGGCGAACTTGTGCCCGGTAAAGGGAAAGTCGGATCACAGTAGCAGACCTGCACTAATAGCGGCGAACGGAACGTCAGTCATCGATCAACTACTGACAAGTGGCGAGGTGCGTCGACATTTATACTCTTGCGATCGAATCTTCTAGCGTTATCACTGGCGGTGACGTAGGTTCCGGAATAATCTGTACATATCGCAGAGTGGGCGTGATCTTATCCAAATTATTTACTACAGTCCTGAAGCTTTTCGTAAACTGCAGGCGTGGTTAGCGCTGAGAATTGTGTAGTGTATTGGGGTGATAACAAAACTTCAGAAATGGAACATGGCCATATTCATAGCACAGCGAACGAAGCCTCGCTAAACCTTGCTAAAACTACCCTCTGCGAGTTCACGTGACAACTTTTTCTGGTCAAATAGTTCTCACAGTGCATCCTTCTGATACACGTTATTTTTTAGTAAGCATCAAATTTAAGGGAAGTTTTATTGGAGATTAAACACCAATACTCGTCTCTATAAGTTATTTCATCACAAACAACTGCCTTTTTATTTATGGTTAACGTGCGCGGGTTTCCACCTCAAATAATGCGATCTCTAGTCCAGCGACTACTGCATACATCGTGGACGCAAGACCCATGGCATAGGGAGCTTCGCCCTCAAAAACCAGTTGTTTGCATTTGCGCAACAAAGCCAACAGTACCATGAGTATTAGCAACACCAGGAGCGATAAGCTGATAGAGAGCGCTGGTGCTCGCGAGGACTGTAGCCATAAGCACGGCTAAATAAACCAACTTCAGGACTTGTCACCTAAGTACAATTGACGTTCACTCTACCTGACAGCTGTAGCATAGCAGTACATGTGTGACATTTTTCAAATGCGAAGCATTTCTTGGTGAACTTCAGCAACATTAAGCGTATCTATCTATCTATCTATCTATCTATCTATCTATCTATCTATCTATCTATCTATCTATCTATCTATCTATCTATCTATCTATTATCTATCTATCTATCTATCTATCTATCTATCTATCTATCTAGCCACATATGACCTTCAGCTCTCCTGGCCGTTTGCATAATGGTATCAATACAAAACTTGGTATGATATTATTTGACTGTATGACAAACATAACTGACTGGTCATAACATCCTGATATGTATATCATAAATGTCATGACTTGCATGTCATAGTGATATGCCTTTCTTCATCTGACTAATCTCAAGATAGCGATCTATTAAAATGCGGCCTCATACTTTGTAAGAAAAGTGCTGTTATTAAACATGCAAGTAACGATTGAATCATCTGAAGACGCGTTCTTAATGCCTATCATGATACAAACGAACTTCCTCCGTCACCTGTCTATTCGTTTTATAGCGGACGTTGCGCCACTTGTTTTGTTTTTTTTTTATGTTTGTCAATAGGTAGCATTCCCCTGCAAGTGATTTGTGTGATGAAGGTTCTCACAGCAACATGTTCTCCGTGCCCAGGTGCACTTCTAATTGTAAGCATGGGGGCCCGGAATGGTCCAAGTCGTTCTGCAAAGGAAGTTCTTCAGATTGATTTCACCAGTGATATTAGAATAGCCTTGACAATGACAATGTTTCGCTCTACGTAGCAGAGTGTAAAGTCACCCAATGACAGCGACGATTAACGATAAGATTCCATCTCATGCGGAGCGAGTTGCACTTTCCGTCCTGTTGTGCGTTAATGTCTTGTCCCGCTCGTAAGTTCTTTTGTAGTTAATGTATAACATCCTTCAGCGAGGTGATAATAATGCCATACTTTTTCTTGAGCATCACAAGTAGTGCAAATGTTGTGGATATTATGAAGCACCATATGTCGCCAACACACTCAGGCTCTACTAAAGTGCTTATTTGGGCAGGTTGATTCATGAATAATGAAGTGAAAAATAGTACTAACGCAGGACAAGGACAGAAACGGACGAAGCGCTGAAGTTACAACCAAGATTTTTCTCCATACATGGGGGTATATATAGAAGATGAAACTTGAGAAGGAGGAAGAGGAGTGGCGTGGAACTTTTGTTATGTTCGCATGCATCTGAAAAACTGTGATTAAGCAATCATAACAAAAAAACAGCAAATAAAATAAATAAAACCTTTGTTGTAAGTTCAGCACTTCGTGCGTGTCTGACACTGTCCTCTGTTACGCGCTGTTTTTGACTACGCTCGAGGTGAACGAACGAAGCAAAATTAATAGAACAATGACACCTGCAGTCACAGCCATGTTAGCCTCACTTGTACTTCACTGATACCGCTTGAACAGCACTGTTGTTTGATGAATTCTTTGTAACTTTGAAAGGCATTGATGCAATTGTTTTGAGATTCATATTTCGGAGGGCTTATCAAACCAGTGATATTCAAGACAAGTGGATTGCGAACAGCTACTGCCTGAGCATTGCTGTTACACAAACTCTATTCAATGGGACGTTAGTGTACCGTTGAAGAAGTGAGTCTGCTTTCTTCACTGCGCAAGTAATGATGGCGGCGTGATACGTTTACAGGCAATCAAATTGCTTAACATGCAGTCCCAAGTGGCAACAATGGTGTTACACGCTAGACTACCGCGGTAAATCCGTCCAAGAGACTCGCTACGTACTTCGTCACAGTGCTGTTCTGTTCACACGTCATTTCTAGCTTATGCTGCTTTCTGTAGCATGAACAGGGTTTTCAAAAGCATCATTGAGGCGCAGTAATAGAGCTCGAATACCTATCACACAAGGGCAAATAACAAGGTGAGGAGAAATCAGCAGTTTCGATTGTTTAAAAGTACTTTGATCTTATGTTTATTCCAGTTCACCTCATTACCTCTTCCCTCAAAGGGCTCCCGCCGTGCGTCGACAAGTCCTCTTTGTGGGCGCGCTATTAAACTGGTTGACCCTCCACCTGGGGCTAATCTCCACGCGCGCCATATATAGTTCACGAACATTGCGAATACTGCCACATACACCTATTTCTACGTCTGATGTTACTGGCCAAACGCATTTGCAAGTACTGCCCCACACAAACCGCACCATAATATTAGGAAACATTCGATGTCACTTAAGGATCAATATTTAGGCTTGAGGAGACAAGCACGGAATTTTGAGTTCATTATCGAACTAACTTGAGTGCCACAGATAACACTTGAATATTTGATGCCGTATCTTGAGATATCACATCTAATTGTAAAGCAGCGAACGAAAACAAGGAACTGATAGAACGAAAAGACGGGATCACCGCTGCACTTGCCACTAGTTTGTTTTGAAGAAAACTTGGTTAATGTACAATACGAAGTCTACCACGGGTGACAATGACGTTCAAGTTATCACGGCTCCGGTCGTCTGCCAAAAAAACATTTCGCGACGGTTTAAAACTACTGATGCTGGGATGATGCAGCCTTCGTTCTTTAGTGATATGGTACACATCGATAACTTTCGTGGCTCATTGACCTTCGTGACTGCTAAGCATTTTAGCTTCTACAAACAGCGGCACGCAACCACATTCTAAACAATGCTGTATAATGTTTTAGTTTTATGGAACATTGAAGCACTTTTCCCTGAACATTAAGTCTCGCAAGGCTTGAATCAGCGAAGGTGGATGAACCTGAGGTCTAAAAAAAGAACTAGCGTTCAAATAAACTAACAACAGCCAGCTCAGCCGAGTGACGATCTGAAACAACCAAAAACTTAATGTAGCTAAGAGCCTACGACAACCCAGAAGCAACATATCACTACAACCTAAATAGAAGCCTAGCAGTCACTTCGAAAAACCCAGCATCAGTTACCTAAAACCCAGAAACAAAGCAGAAGCAAGCAATCTAGACAAACCGAGCCTAAAGTAGCCCAACCCAGCAAAAACCTACTATCATCTTCAGCAGAGTGCAACGTTGAGCGAGTTGGTGCACAGCTTAATAAAATATTTGGGAAACAACTGATGCAAGCAAAGAAAAAAGAAAGAAAGGATACAACGCAGGAATTTCAACTCGTTTTGTTTCCTCACATCACCTACAATGAATGCGGAAATGCTGTAGGCCCGTGTGCTCAGATTCGGGTGCACGTTGAATAACTACAGGTGATTTAAATTGCCAGAGTTCTCCTCTACAGCGTCTCTCATAATCATATGGTCGTTTTGGGACGTTAAATCACACATATTGTTCAATATTCTCACATAACCCCAAAAAACTATGGACCATGTCCCCGAGAGAAACTCTGATGAGATCGAAAGTGGTGGTGGTGAAACATTTATTAACCATTAAATGGTTACAGAGAGGTGATTGGGTTGGAGGCTTATTGGCCTCCTACCCTCGCAGCACTAGGTGGAACCCCTATTCTGGAGCTGCATTGGCAAGCAATGCCACCCGCGCCCATTGAACCGGGGCCTTTTGGGCCTTCAGGTCTTGACAGGCGAGCAGGGCCGCCTCCCAGTCCTCTCTCGAGGGGTCGGGGTGGGGGGGGGATAGATCGATTAGACTGGCACGCCCAGAAGATGTGGAAGGGGTCAGCCACCTCACCAAAGAACTGGCACGTGCCATCAAAGGATGAATTGAAATGTTTTAGCACCGCCGGGCACAGTACAGTATTGGTAAACAGTTTTAAAAGCAGACGCTCATGAGCGATGCAGTCCCTTACAAGGGTCTGGATAGCGCCGGTGCTCCTCCTTGTAGTAACTGGTAATATCTTTGAATGAAAGGGCCGAGTTGTCTGATTGGGAGTAGGCTTCCGAAGACAGGGAGATAGCCCGGGAAGAGAGTGTGCGCGCGGCCTGATCGGCCTGTTCGTTACCCCTGAGTGCTTGGTGACCGGGTGACCAATTAAGATTTCACGGAGTTGGATTAACGTATCGGCAGCTAGGTTCCAGTATGCGCTGAGCAAGCGGCGAAGCCCACCCTAGCTGATAGTTCCGACAGGCCCCTCGTGAGTCGGTGACGATACGTTAAGAAGAAGGATAGGTGAGAGCCAGAGCGATGGCAATCTCCTCCGCGTGTCTTGCGCTGTAGGCTTTGAAAGTGAGCCCGTTCACGATGTTTGTGTTGTGTATGACTGCGGCTGTATACCACCCCACATGGTGCGGGCCCGCAACGTCCACGTAACCCACGTGTTTCTCTTGACCAAAGTGTCGCTGCAACGCTTCTGCTCGCGCCTGGCGGCGACCACTGTTGTTTTTTTTTTGGGCATGTTGCGGGGAAGGGGTCGGATCGGAGGGCGCGTCTCCAAGGATCTTGCACTCTCACCCTTTCCAGAATATAGTAATCGTGTTTGATGTGTATTCCATGCAAGAGGCGGTGACCAAAATGGGTCTGTGCTAGGCGCGTGTATTGATTACCGAGGTGGGCTTCTCGAAGTTCCCGGTAGGTATTCACCACGCCTAGGGCCAGAAGTCTCTGGTTGGACGTGGCGATAGGGAGGTCGAGAGCCAGCTTGATAATTTACGGGGGATGACCTCGAGTTGATCATCCTCGTGTTTGCGTAGGTGCAAGTAGGAAGTCGAGTAGAGTATTCTACTTGTTACGAACGCATGGGCAAGTCGCATTGCATCCCTGCTTCGCAATCCGCCCCTCTTGTTGGAGACCCGGCGGACGATACGGCCCACATGGTCTCCCACCAGGCGAAGTTTGGCTATTGTGATGTCGGCCTTGCGTTGGTGCTGTATGAAGAGGCCAAGGACGCGGACCTCCTTGGCCTCACAGATCGGTCCCGAGGGAAGACTGATATGGAGCCGAGCTGTGTCCTGAAGGGAGGGACGTACGTGCAAAAACTCTGACTTAGCCGGAGCACACTGGAGTCTGCAGTAGGTTGCGTTGTCGTCGACTACAGTCGCTGCTGCTTCCAGGCACGACTTCATGTGACCCAGGTTACCTTGCGTGGCCCAGATCGTGATATCATCCGTGTAAAGAACGTGATGTATCCCTGGTAGAGAAGCTAATTTTGAGGGAAGATGAAGCATGGCTGTTATAAATAGGAGGAGAGAGAGGACCACGCCATGACGAGTTCCCCTCGAGCCGATGACATGAGACCCATATTCCTCATCTTGTATGCGTATGTAGGCTTGACGGTCTGTAAGAAACTCTCTAACACAATTGAATGTTTTATAACCACAGCTGTTATGACTGAGGTGGTCAAGGATTACCTCATGCTTCACATTGTCGAATGCCCCTATAAGATCCAAGGCCAGGACCAGCTTGTTGTTGTGGGGGCATTCAACAGGATTTAATACGTCATAGTGCAGCTGTAAAAGTATATCCTGGGCTGACTTCTGAGGGCCGAAATCAAACATGGTGTCCGCAAAAGTGTGCTGTGTTTCTAGAACCTTGGAGAGTCTGTCGTGCACCATTATTTCCATCAGCTTGCCGACACAAGACGTGAGGGAGATGGGGCGAAGGTTCTCCTCTTCAATAGGTTTACCTGCCTTCGGGATGAAGGTCACGAGAGCTGCTTTCCATTCAAAAGGGAGAGGAGTTTCTTCGTTACAAATGCTATTGATGTATTTGAGGATAATGGCGTAGGCTGCGTCGGGAAGATCGGCCAACAGTTTGACCCTAACCTGGTCACGCCCTGGTGCAGTGCCACGCTTCATCTTGTCTAAGGCCGCCTGGAGGTCGTGAAGCTGAAACGGGGTGGCCAATAGCGTGTTCTTTTGCGTCCGTAAGAGTATGTGGCCGTTCGGGGGTACTTGGTTGTGCACAGGTATGGGTCCCTGAGCGTGTGTGCCAGCTTTGTTGTCGTACCTGTAAAGTTGTGCAAGACCTTAAGTAAGTGACGTTGAGTTTCCGTGCGTGTTTGTGTTGGATCAATGAGAGCGCGAAACAGGCGCCACGTCTTGTGACCAGACATCTGGCGTGCGGCCGTCTTGCACCTGTCCACCCAGTTAGTGTCGGCTAGCTGAGCAGCATATTCCACAGCTTGCTCAGTGAGTTCTAGGATGCGTTTCTTGAGGCGTCTGTTATGGTATTGTTTTTCCATCGTTTGGTGAGGCTGTGGCGGGCCTGCCAAAAATAGAGGAGCTGGTTGTCCACGTCCATTTGAGTTTCCGTGAGCTGTAACAGCGGTTTGTGTTGTTTCAGTGTAGACGTCAGTGATTTATACCTGGTGTCGTATCCCGACTGGAGATGGTCTACGATAGGTAGAGAGGTGCGGAAAGCTGTCCAGTCTGGGATATGAGCTTGTGTAAGTGGGCGTTTTAAGGAACGCACGTACACGGTTGTGTTTAATACACAATGATCCCTACCGAGAGTGTCCAGTGTGTTCAGCCAGTCGGCATGGCGTATGTTGCGTGTAATTGTGAGGTCCGGGCAAGTATCTCGTTGAACAGAGTTGCCTACACGTGTTGGCCTGGCGGGATCAGTGAGAAGGGTGAGTCCAAGTGTAGAATAAAGTTCCGCAAGCTTCCTTTCACGCGTGTCCTCTCGTAGGTGACCCCATAATCTGTTTGGGGCATTGAAGTCGCCGACGATTACGAGGGGGTGCCTTCCTGCCGCCTGCCAAGCTTGTGTCAAAGTTTCGCTGAACGTGACGTTATTATGCTTTGGTGGACAGTATATGTTTAAAATATGAACAGGTGGGTCAGATCGCCTTATGGGCGGTGTTGTGGGGAGTGTGACTTCCTAAACGCTATATTGCTTGTGAACAAGTATACATGTCTCCGCGTTGTGTTGAAAGGTAGAGTAATCTGTGAGTTTGACGCCCGTGCCGGGTCACTGAAGGGCTTCCACGGCAACGAGGAACTCAAAGAACTCAAGATAGAGGTAGAAATTAGCCCGCTTCTTGTGGTTCTTGAGACCTCTGCAGTTCCACTGTGTTAGTAACAACGGCTGAGGTGCTCTGGCTCGCGACCTAGGGTTGGGGGCCATGTTCGGAGATGGAGGGTGGGGTTGTGTTGTTAAGATTACTCAGTTCACTAGCACCCTGTGCAGACGTGCTGGAGTCTTCAGCAAAGTCAGACTCATCTGGAGTAACTCTGTTAAATTTTGAGGGGCGATTAACGTCCCTAATGGGCTCTAAGCGCTTAAGAACACGTGGATTGTCTTTTATCCACTTTTGGATAATGTGAGCTACAGTTTATGTCACCTGTGCGATGACAGTTTCCATCTGACGCGCGATGGTGTCGTGGATAATTTTGAGGAGGTCAGCCTATTGTGTTTCCATTGCATTCGCCTGGGTCTCCAGGGCCGCGACGCGACTTTCTACAGTAGTAGGAATCTCCCTGTCTGTTATATTTTCCTCTTCGTGGCTCAACGAGGGCTGAGTAGTGGGATTGGTTCTGAGCGAGTCAAGTTCGCTGGCTAGTTTTTCGTTCTGAGATCGCAAAAGGGCGAACTCGTGCATGAGCTTTTGTGTTTCGGTAGTGCTTGTTGGAAGAAGGTGGAGGGGAGGGAAAGGAGACAACCTCTGCCCAATTGCCTACCTTGGGTTGGTAGCGTGCAGCTTTGCCAGATGAAGCGCCGAGAGTAGGAGATTCCGCTGAGCCAGGGGGTAGCGTTGCCATTGCTGCTTCGCCAGGGGTTGGCGCCTTGCCAGTTGACCGGCGCTTCGGTTTTGTTGGGGTCCCCGATGTCCTGGATCCTGGTTGCTGAAGCCTGATTATTTTTCGGTGCATTCACGGGAGCTGGTGAGGTGCGGACCCCCGCAAACTATGCACGTTGGGTTGCATTCATGGGGGCCATCCCCTCAGGATCAGCGCCCACGTTTTGGCCACAAAGGCTGCAATTTCGGTGACCGGGTTGGGACAGGTATCCGCTTGGGGTCCCTGTGCTCCACAGCGGTAGCACGCTGACACTGTCTTCTTGTACTCCCTGACGGAAGTCAGTTCTGCATTATAGTGGACGAAACGCGGAACGTTCCTTCCCGCGAAAGTCAACACAGCTACGTTGCAGTTCCCCAGCTTGCGCGCATAGACTAGTTCACCACCCCGCCACTGCACACTGTGTTTCAGGGACGCACTGGTTTCGAGGTTGTGCACAGAAATCACCCCGCGATACACATCACCGGTGAGCTTGAGGTGACCGCGAAGCGGCAGCGGTCCTTTGCTGGTGTTGATTTAAAAGTCCGACAGCAGTTTCTGAACCATCTCGTTATTCTGTGTGCCACAGATGATGATTTTCTCCCAATTGGGAGAAATGGTAATGTCGTTCATGTGCTGCCTTCCAACGAGTTGGGAAATGGCAGCGCCGAGTTCACCTTGTTGAAACGCTGTCTTGAGGGCTACTGTGACGCGTGGCTTGAGCACGATCACGTAGTCGCCAGGATTCATCCTGACCATTGGTTTTGGCGTCTACTTGGAGATTGGGGAAGTCTTTTGTGGAGCTTTAGAAAATGGAGCGCGAGCCTCTCCAGTGGTTGGATTGTTGAGAGGAGTTTTCAGTGCAGACTCTCCTTCCGGGTTTTTTCGGCGGCGACGCGGTCCCTCGACGAGTTGAAAAATGTCGGCTTGCTCCACCGAAATGGTGAATGAGCTGTCGCCTGATATATTTGTCGGGATGTACGAACACGACCGAGTCGTAGGATTGTAGCCACGTTGTCCAGGCAGCGCCATGTTGAGGAGTTGACTGAGGAGCGCCTCCGCATCCAGCAGCGGCGGAGCCCCAGCCGAGAGGTTTAGCTCGTTCGCTACGTCGTGATACGAAGTTGCTCGAAGTGGTCGAGAATAGGGCGCACCTGGGTAAGATCGGTGTCTCCAGAATCTTGCTGACTTTGCAGATGCAGTCGCACAAGCTTTAGAGCAGCCACATAGAAAAAAGCACGGTTCCAGCCGAAAAACGACGGAGCCGATGAGCGTCGCGTCCGATCACCGCGCGTCTCCGGCCTGACTCCGAGATCGGAAGCAGCAGAGGTGCACAGGGCCTTGATGCTGTTCAAACGGGCGTCCACGTGGGTGCTGGAAGAATGGTTTGAAGCGAGACTTGGTGTAGCGTTTACTATAGTAAACGTTTGTTTGAAACGCAAAGACATGGGAGGCGGGACACGTAAAAGACGCTTGCACACTTGGCTTCCTTGCCTCGCGTCTCGTCGGTGTTCCCCGCACACCGTCTGTATTGTCGAACGCGGCCGGTATTCTTGAATCGCACCTCGCTGGTGTCGCTGGTCTTCCACCGCCGACGCTTGCGTTCCGGTTCCCTGGCTTGCACCTCGTCGGTGTTGACGCCGTCATTCGCGAACGCAATTGGCTTCGCTAGCCTTCGCAACACCTGCGACAGCCGGGAAAGTACGCGCACTCTAGCGGGAAGCATGCCACGATGACGCCCCGCCTATCGGCACAATCACGCGGCAAGCAGCGAAGCGCTGTGTCGGCGCCGCGAGATTCTCTAGGTGCGCGAACCCGCCGGCTCGCGGGTTCTTCTCGCCTACAGATGGAGAGAGGTGGCATGGGTGAGATCACGGAAGGAGGAAAGGTTTTCTTCCTTCTCTCCTCCGTTGGTGATATGATGCCTAAGTGAGGAGTCGCCTCGATGGTTGCGAGCGGTAAAGAGAGTGAATGAGAGGGAGCTGACACGCCGCAAACGCGCGGTGGGCGAGGGAGAGAGACGTCACTGCACACTGCTAGGAAGGCGTGGGCTACTTGGCACTGCTCTAACACAGAGAATTTCGAGCTGGACGGTCGTGCCCTCGCAATCTCCGACGACAGCAAAGCTCCCGCCGACTGGTTCGCCCTTCGCCGCCTCCTGAGGCTGTGAAGCTCTCGCATTGTGGTGCCCCGTCCTTAGACTGCTTTGACCAGATCCCCAGTTTTCTATCTCCTTCTTTTTTCCGATCTATTTCCTTCTATTCGTTTTATTCCTCCTTCCACCACCCCTATAAGGCACTGTGCCGTGTCGCCCTTGAGGCAGACAGAAATTCGGTGCCTTTTTCCTCTATTATACAACCACAACCAGCACCAAGGCCTGGCAGCGAGGGGGCAGCGCGGACAGAGGGACAGTGTTTGACATTCTTGTCAAAGAGCTGCTTCGCACGTAATATATAGGTTTTCAGAATGTGCACAACAAGGAGGCGCAGCACCAGCGACTATCACATTGCACGCACGAAAACACAGAGAGAAGAAAGCCATCGCACAGTGCTCTCTAGAAACAAGTATTTTTTCTTGTACAGGGTGATCGAGGAGACACTGACACATTCCTTCTCCTTCCTTCAATGTGATATGCCTCAAGTACTTCACATGCTGTTCCCCTGCTTCGTCCTAACACACGAGTTTCTCGGAACACTGATGTGCAGCCGCACGAAGCACAGGTGTGAAGCCACGCCAATTTTAATTTATAATATAATCTTCCGAGGGCGATCATTACACAGAGTTCTGTTTGGCTAGTGTACGACTTGCCACAGATCAATGGAATTTGGTAAAGAACGCTCACTAAGCAATGCAGAACAGGCCGATGTGCTTGTTTTGATTTGATTGATATGTGGGGTTTAACGTACCAAAACCACGATATGACTATGAGAGAAGCCGTAGTGGAGGACTCCGCAAATTGTGAACAACTGGGATTCTATAACTGGCACCAAGAGCTGAGCACTGTTATGCTTGCGAGTCCACAGCGAACGTCCGTGCCTCTGAAAAAGGCAATCTGTGTCAAGGCCAGCCTGCCTGACACGAACAACTCAACGGCGTCATCACGCCACGGCACCTTTCAGGCGTGCACGTGCAGTGAGTCACCTCAGCAAGCAAGCCCGTCGAGTAAACAACCGGCGTCTTCCTGTCTGGTGGCTGACGCAATGCACAGCGACGTCACTCGTCCTTGGGTGCAGCCACCTGCAGCGCAGCCTCTCCAGATTCGATGAGAAAGAAGGACGCGGCCCAGCGGCGACCTCATTGGAGGATTCTGACCTCGCGACCAGCGGCGCTTCGGGTTGGACGTTTGGGTTGGACCCGGGGCACATAAAAGAAGCCCTGCGGCACGTCGAGAGACCCCCTTTTTACAGCGGACCCATTTTAGAGCAGACCTATGTGTTGGAGAGGAGAGCTCGACTCTTCGAGTCTCTGTCGGCCCCAGTGCCGAATTTGTAACGCCTCTGTATATATGCTGTACATAAACCTTGTTTAACTCACCATCGTCTCGTCCGCTCGTCTATCAGCTCTGCGCAGAAGCAGTCGCGAGCTGAGAAACCTACGCTACCAAACGGCAGGTGACCTTTCCGGCGGAGTTGGAAGCAGTGGCGCCTTCGGGACCGTGTTGGCGTCGCCGCCTTTCGTAAACAGTGGTTGCAGCGGTGAGATTCGTAGCGCCCTTCGTAACGTCGTCGGAGGTGCGCGTCGCAACAGCACACATGCCTACAGAATATTCGCCTTCATCAAAAATGCAGCCGCCACAGCCGAGATTCGATCGCGTGACCGGCGGGTCAGCAGCCGAGTACCTTAGCCACTAGACCACCGCGGCGGGTCGGCATGCTTCTTTTCGCCTTAAAGGTTAACTTCTTGCGAGGAAATGTGGGCACAAAGATTGACAGTATTTGTCGGTGTCGAGAAGAGCACTGGAATGGCATGCGTGATTGCAAGTTTCTTCAAATTGTGGGTGATTTTGTGAACGTAAGACAGAATCAGTGGTTTCTTTTTGCGCACAGCGTCGTGCTGCCTACTGAATTATTCAGGCTTCCGAAGAAGAAATTTCGACACACTGGTTAAGGCAGCAGAAGGGGAAGCGCTGCAACCAGCCTTGAAATCTGCTTCTGAAAACTGTCGTCTATGGTGTGCTTGCACTACTTCAACAACACAGACTGGAGACATATGGTTGCAATGGTTCTTTCTACAGTCTTCGATTGTGCAGTGTAGTAAGGCAGGAAGTCTTTGCGTGCACTGGGGCTGAATATCCAGCATGAATGTGTTGCGTTTATTGACTGGTTCAAGTATAAAAAGTGCGAATGATTGTCTTGAGGTAGCTCATGCGTAAACGTCAAGCCTTTTGTCTGCCGAATGAAAGCTGTTCAAACATTTTTTACATCGCCATATGTGGTCAAAGAGTCAGGGGTCTTTAGAAATACCAGAAAATCCTTAACGTATCTAAAAACTTTCGGACAAAGTTTGAGTCGTTTATGAAATTGCGTTGAGCAGTGCCAAGTCGTACATAAGGCAAACAAGGAGCAGTGTTTAGGAGAGTTTCCCGGAGCATATGTTACCAATAATGATTGGCATGGGTTCACACCTGCCGTCACATTGTGCATCGTGAGGCTGCACACCACTGTTCCATGAAACTTGTGTGTTTTGATGAAGCAAGGAAACGACAGCACGTGAAGTACTTGAGGCATATTACATTAAAAGGAAGGGGAACGAAGGCTCAGTGCCCGTCGATCATTTTCTACATGAAGGAATACTTGTTTCTAGATAGCGCTGTGCGATAGCTTTTTTCTGCTTGTTGATTGATAGATTTGTGGGGTTTAATGTCGCAAAACCACCATATAATTATGAGAGACGCTGTAGCAGAAGACTCTGGAAATTTCGACCACCAGGGGCTCTTTAACGTGCACCCAAATCTGAGCACATGAGCCTACAACATTTCGGCCTTCATTGGAAATGCAGCCGTTGCAGCCGGGATTTGATCCCGCGACCTGCTGGTCAGCAGCCGAGTACTTTAGCCGCTAGACCCCCGCGGCGGGGCTTTTTCTTTCTGCTTGTGTTTTAGTGTGTGCCTTGTGATAGTCGCTTTTGTTGCGCTCCCTATTTGTGCGCATTTTAAAAGCATATATGTTTGGGTGATGTGGGGAAAATAAACAAGTTGAAATGATGGTGCCCTATCCTGTCTCATTCTTTTTTTCTTGATTGTATAAGCTGCACCACAGATGTTTTATTTATATCACCTATAGCTAAAGCCAATAAAAAACCTACACGCGACCAGATTAGCCTGCGTAATCGTCCACCTTCAATGCTTGATACGTTAGTAAAATTTTCGCAACGTACAACATGTTGCTGTTGTTCGTTTTTTTTATTTTTTTCTTTGATGCTTATTTCTGACTTCCTTGCCTCTATTTCAGTTCTTTATTTCTGTATGTATTCATTTGTGATTGCTTCTGGGGCAATCAATTCTTTCTTCATTCTCTTTTGTTGTCTATAAAAATTCGCTGCCTCTTTTTGTCCATTCTTTCTTTCTGTATATTATTCTTTCCTTTATATATCTTTGTCACCTTCTTTTTTTTATGTATTTGGTCCTCGGTGTTCCTTGCTAGATCTATGGTACTCTTTTCTTCTCCCTTTTTTGTGTTTATTGCGGAGATAATACTTACTTACCCTCACTTTCCTATTCTACCAGTCGGTATACTACGCTTGCTCAGCCTACGCTTTGCTCTGTCCGCGTGCTTGGATAGCTGAGCAGTCAAGACCATCAACACCACATTCGCGCCTCGCGATAATTTTCATCCAAAAACTTGTTTTCCTAATCTTCAGAGGTGTTTCTGTCCCTGCCTCATTTTTTATTTTAAGAAGCAAAGCAGCTCAATACTTCACAGTGTTCGTCCTGCCACGTTATCTACTGATCAGAAACCTAAACTGTACACCTGCAGAATGAAAAACGAACTTTGCAAAAAATGTCTTACTGTGCACACCAATAAAGTATATGACAGATCAATACCTAATTACCTGCGCCGTCCGTCCACGTGTGCTTCCGACCGTCGGTTCATTTGTCCGTCCTTTATAATAGCCAGCGACTTCAACGAAGGTATTGTGGACCTTAGGCCCTACCTTCGCCTACTCGTCACCATGCACTTCGTCGAGATGCGTGAATGTTTCTTCGTCTCTCTTTGTGGGCTCGTTGTCTCGTTATCTTTGTCGCCTCATCGAGCTAGAAGGAAACATCATCATAATAATCACCATCATGAGCTCAACGCCGACTGCACGGCAAACGCCTCTCCCCTGATCCGCAAATCAGCCCGGTCTTTTGCTTTCAGCTGCCCCGCTATACCAGCGAACTTTTTATTTTCATTGGCCAACCTAACTTTCTGTCCCCATTTCGTGCGTTCGCCTGCTATGGGGAATCACTCAGTTACATTAATGACCAGCGGCTACCTTGCCTACGTGCTACTTGCCCGGTCCACGTATATTTCTTCTTTTTGATTTCATTTATGATGTACTTAGCACCCATTTGTTCCCTGGCCAACTCTCATATTGTGTCTTTATGTTACACCTATCATTTTCTTTCCGATCGCTCACTGCTTTGTCATCAATTTACCCTGAACCCTATTTGTAATCATCCACGTTTCCACTCTATAGGTAAGTAGCGGCAAGATATGCCAATTATATAACTTCTCCTTGAGGGTTAGTGGCAGATTACCACTCGTGATTTGAGAATGCTTGCGGAGTGTGATGCACCCATTCTTATTCTTCTAGTTATATCACTTTCACGGTTAGGCTCCATGGTTACTATTTGTAAGCATATTTCTGTATATCATCAAGTTTCTCTCGACCTATCGCAAAGGGCTGTTTTCTGCCAAGACTTTTGCACATTGCTTTACTTTCGTGCATATTATTTTCAGACCTACTCTTCTGCTTTCCGGTTTCATTTCAGTTCTCTTGAGCTGTATTTCTTCCCCTGAGTTGCTCATCAAGGCAATGTCATCAGCGAATTGTGGGTTTCTAAGATGCTCCCAATAACTATCCCAAGCGCCTTCTGGTATAATACGTAAGCTACATAGAAGGGTTGTTTGTATTCCACACATTTGTGTCACCTGATTGATAGTATGATTATGGTCTATTGTAGAATAGCCTGTACAAATTTCTGCTTGGTTGTTGGTTCAAATGAACTTTAATATCGCCTTTATTCTATGAGCTAATATTTTTGTAAATAGCTTGTAGAGAAGGGACAGTAAGCTTATTGGCCTGTAATTTTCGAATTCCTTCACGTCTCCTTTATAATGGACTGAAATGATGGCGTTCTTTTAGGATGGTGGTATCCTTCCTGTCAAGGGACACTTTGCATGTAAGGTGGCGAGGTTTCAGGGGTGAAACTCCTGAAGGAGTGTGTCGTGTGTGTACTGTATATAGTAGCCACCTCTCGTTTCAGTCCTTGAATGTCCGCTGGAGTGGGGTACTTGTATATAATGAATATATCATGAAAATATGCAAGATGACGGTACTTGGAGTGTTCACTAGATGGACGGACAGATAGAGGGGCTAATAGGCGAACGGGTGGACATACGTACATACATACATACATACATACATACATCATACATACATACATACATACATACATACATACATACATACATACATACATACATACATACATACATACATACATACATACATACATACATACATACATACATACATACATACATACATACAGATGGATGCGGCCAGCCGCCGATCATACACGGTTTGCTATGCTATGATGAGTGGAGCAAAGCTCCCTTCGGAGCTTTGCTCCACTTATCATCACTCACTTCTTGGATATGCTGCGATTCTCTTCTAAAACAATTTCTACGCCATCTTTAGAATGATCCGTTGTTACCTTATCTTCACTAGCGGCTTTGTCTATTTTCATTTCTTTCACGGCTTTCATTGCTTCTCCTGTCATTTTTGGTAGGGTGTCGAATTCCCCTGGGCTATTAAATGCGCAGCATTTCTTAGCAAACTTCGGTGACTTTGAGCGTATCCATGTAACTATCTAGCCACCTGCGACATTTAGCTCTCCTGGCCGTTTCGATGATGCTATCGATACCAAACTTCGTATGGCATAACATGACTTTATTAGGAACATATTACACTAGTCATAACATGAAAATCAGGAGATGAACGTCAGAAGTGTCATGATTTACAATTCATGGTCCTGCAGCTCTTGCAGTGGTTTTGTTCACATGGAATGTTGCAAAACTGGTATGGTATGACATGATTGCATGGCGAAGGCAAGCGACAGACCCCCACAAGAAAATAATGACATGCGTGTGACGTACCAACATGACTAAATGCCATGTTCATGGTCATCCCTCCCGGCCGTCTCGCTAGCGTCACATATACCAAATTTCGTTTTATGAAACTTGAATGGATGGCTGAGGTATGTGACTACCGAAAACATGATAATCATGAGATGTGTGTCATGTAACAACAAGACTACGCGCCACGTTCATGATGCGCTGGCGGCCGTTTCGCTAGCGTCACATTTGGTATTACGGTACGTGAACGGATGACGAAGGTATGTGACTGGTTCCAACATGATAAACATAATATGCGTGTCATGTAACAACATGACGACATGCTACGCTCATGATGCGCTCGAGGCCGTTTCGCTAGCTTCACATGGACCAAACATGGTAATACGTGACGCGAATGGACGACATAGATAAATGACACATTCAAACATTATAATCATGACATATCTGTCATGTACATAAGTACATGCTACACTGATGATGCACTCACGGCTGTTTCACTAGCTTCCCATATGCCAAATGGGGTATTACGGGACGCGAATGGATGACGAAGGTATGTGACTGATGAAACATAATAATCATGGGATGCGTGTCATCTGAGAACATGACTACATGCCACAGTAAAGGTGCCAATGCATTTCGACGTGACGCGATATGCGTGCTCGCTGGCTTTCATTTCGTCGCGCACGCCGGCGTTGCCACGCCAGACGTAGATCCTGCCATATACTCGCAGGCGCACGCCGCACTGCGTTTCTTCGGCGCATGCGCGTTTCAGCGCGTCCAGCGTCCCTCCGTCACGAAAAGAGGGAGACGCTGTGGTGTCTAGGTAAGGCATCGGCGTGAAATGCAGCACGTCGCATTTCGCACCGGCGGTCAGACGGATGCTCGTTGCCACGGTCGGGCCTGGCGTCAGACTATCAAATGCTCATGTTTTGCTAACGTAGCGTCGCTGTGCCCAGCATAGTGGGCCGTTTATGATGCACTCATGGCCGTTTTCATTGCTCCACATATACTAAATTTGGTGTTAGGTGACATGAATGAGTGACAAATATATGACTGGTGCAAATATGATAATCCTGACAAGCGTGTCATGTAAGAACATGACAGCATACCACGCTCATAGCGTACTCGCAGCCGTTTCGCTAGCTGCACATATACTAAATTCGCTATCTTGTGAGTGTGAATAGATCACGAAGGTAAACAACACATTCAAACGTGATAATCATGACACGAAAGTCATGTACGGCATCATTTTCTTCCACCTCGCAATGTTGCCTTGATTTCAAAGTGACATATCACCATTTCTCATTCGTGCTTCGCATATCATCGATTCCCGCTATACGTGGGATCTGCCAATTTTTTATACTTTCTAATATGGGCTACCTTGCGCCTTTCGGTTAACTTCAAAAGCTGCACTGGTTCTGTATTGTCAGTTGCATATTAGGCTTTTATGGTTTGTCATTTATTATAAAGATTTTTGTCTCCTGAGGTAGTCTGCCAATGTCTAGTGTGGTGACCTTACCTCCGACTCTCCTTGCACACTCTTTGTAGGATTACCGTTCATTGTGTCGACGTTATAGGGACGCTAATGTAAATTTACAATTTATGTCAGAGTCACAGCTCAATGTATGATAACATCTAAAATAGCAATAATATGTACAATAGAGCCCTACTTAGCGATGAATTGAGGTAAATACACAAGAACTAGTTCGCCGCAGTAGGACTTTGTGAAAATGATCCCGATGATTTCAGACAAACCACCTACAAATAATCACCAATGATCGAACTAGCGGCAATAAAGAAAAAAACCTTCTGTGAATCAGGAGACGCAATAATATGCTGCTTGTGCGTTTATGTTTGATTCATAAAAAAAGAAGCGCTGGATAATACAATGGAGAAAGGCGTGATTGGTTCAAAATGCAATTTTTCCGCAGTAACACTGAACAGGTATTGCCATCTAGTGGAGCGTAGTTGAACCAAAAAACGTTTGCGTTCCTGTAGCCAGTTACGCAAAATTGATGAATTACCAATGTTGCTGCTATGGCTCCCGCTGTTTTCGGGCTGCTGCTACCAGCGCAGTAAAGCCGGGCAACGTTGTACAAGAAACAGTGACATGAGTCAGTCTGGTCGATCCGCTTCTTGGGGTGGGTAATTTGAAGTGCGCAAACTCGATGCGGACCATTGAAACATAATTTTCTTTCAAATTGGCCCTTCTTTGGCGCAAAGTAACATGACGAAGTATCTTGACCACTGTTTCCACAATTAACATCAATTTAATAGTTGCCTTAGTGTCCCTTTACTATTGGTTACGTCATTTACACCCTCGAATCTCTTGTGAACCTAAGCTCTGAATCCTTTTATTTTTCCTCTCACCGCAATCTCAATATAGCATTATTGTGTGTCAATTTACGGCTTTGTTTTTAACTTAAGGTGGATGCGAGCTTTTAACATTGTATGGTCATTGCATCGGATCTTGCCGACTACTTCTACACTTTGTGAAAAGCAGGAGTGTGCACACAGAATAAAGTCTATTTCACTTTTAGTTTTACCATTACGGCTTGATTATGATACTTGCCACCCTCTCACTGTCGCTATAGTATTCCTCTATATTGCCAGCGATATTCTTGTCTATAGAAAAGAGCACCTCTAGTTCTTTTCTGTCAACTAATCAACGGTAGCACAGGGCGTGTCCGTTCTTCAATATTGTATAAGCCTCACGTGTCCTCCTATCTTCTCTAACATCTACTACATCCCATTTCACACCCTCTAATTCCTCGGATAGCGTAGCTAGGATAGCCTCCCTAGATAGTGTTCTGGCAGTAAACATTATGAAGTTCAGATTCTAACGGCGGCCTGTCTGAACCAAAAGAGTGCTAGCACCTTTCGCTGTGTCGCAGGTCTGACCACTGCCTTGGGCTGTTATTTGCTTCGCAGCTGCTGCAGACTGAGGGCCAAGGGCTAAGTGCTGCAGTCTAAATGTAGACGAAAACAGAGCCAGAACCAAAACGACAACCTAGCAGCTGCCTAGAAAGAACCGACACCATGCACGAATAACTAAAATCGGAACCACAACCTGGACACAACCTGTTGTCACCTAGTTAAAGCATAGCAAGAGCCAGAAGGCAGCCCACTCAGTGCTTAGCGAAACAACTCACAAGCAACCAGGTTAACATATTGTCACGAGTGATTGCGTTTATTTACAGATGAGGTGAAATGGCGTTGGGAAAGAGTGGCGTACTTCTGAGACAGCTAGGCCTAGTATGGTTGCTCCCACCACACAGTTCAAGCGCCGCTCCACTACTCTTCTACTTCTTCCGCATCCCGTACGCCCGCCCATCTCCGTTGCATTTCCCCCTAGCGGCAGATGAAGCTCGTCAAGCGAGTTAAATAAGTCTATCATGGTACTGCTTGAGGCGGGCTACGCGAACAATTTGCGTAGTGCACGAACGCCGGTTATTGGCTCTGACTCGGGCGACAACGTAATTCACGTCACTGAAACGAGTGACTATCACAAATAGGCCAGAATAGTTTCATAGAAGCTCCTTGTACAATCCTTTTCTGCGAACAGGAGTCCACAGCCAAACGTAGTTGCCAGGAGAAAACTGTAAGGGGATATGCCTGGCATCGTAGTGACTCTTGCTGTGTTCTTGAGAAGACAATGCTCGAAGGTGCGCTAGTTGACGTTCTTCTTCAGCACGATACAAATTCTGAGCGATAGACAGATCTTTATGATACGAGAAAGGTAATAGAGTGTCTGGAAAACTCAGTCGGCTTCGTGCGTAAAGCAGGAAGAAGGGCAAATGTCCAGTAACTTCATGCTTGGTGGTGTTATATGCGTAAGTAACAAATGGTAAGACGCCGTCCAAGTTCCTGTGCTCGGCATCAACGTACATCGACAGCATATTCGTAAGAGTTTGATTGGTTCTCTCAGTGAGACAGTTAGTTAGCGGATGGTAAGGGGTGGAGTGGCGATAAGAGGTCCCACAGAGGCGCAAAACGTTTTCAACCGCATCGGCAATAAATTGCCGTCCACGGTCACTGATGACAACCCGTGGAGCACCGTGTCGCAGTATGGCCCATTGTAACCGAAAAGAAGAAACAGCGGCTGCTGTGGCCGATGTCAGTGCGTCTGTTTCCGTATAACGAGTCAAATAATCCACGCCCACTATAACATATCGGTGGCCGGATGGAGTCTTAGAAAGCGCATCGAGCAAGTCGATGCAGACTTTTTCAAAAGTGGATGTCGGTCGAGGGATGGGCTGCAAATAACCTGCTGGAGAGTGGTGGATCGCCTGTGGCGCTAACATGTAGCGCAGCTGGCGACGTACTGCTCTGTGGTCTTTCACATTTTCGGCCAGTAGAACCTCTCACGTAGTCGATGTAGCGTACGTGTGAAACCAAGATGACCCGGATGTTAAGTCATCGTGCATAGAACAAAGGATTACACGGCGCAGGCTTTCCGGCACCACTCGAAGCAACGGGAAGCCGTCGGCTGAAGAGTTTCTCTTATACAGCAAGCCATTTGAAATTGTAAAGTGTAAAGAGTTTCCGGGTAGGGTCGCGCTATGGCTCACGTTTGAAGCTGCTGGTATGTGGGAAGTCGGATGAGACAGAAACTAAATAGTCATCAATGTCGCCGTCGTCACCATTGGTGTGTACTGATGGTAGGCGCGATAAGCAGTCGGCATCCGTGTGACATCGTCCGCTCTTATAGGTCACACAAAAGCTGTACTATTGGAGGCGCAACGCCCGACGAGCCAGCCAGCAGACGGGTCGCGAAGTCCCACAAGCCAGCATAGTGAGTGATGATCGGTCACTTTTGTGAACTCGTGGCCATTTGATACGGTCGGAACTTCCGAATGGCGAGGACGACTGCGGAGCACTCGAGCTGGGTGACTGTGTAGTTCTTCTCTGCTTTGGTCAGTGTCCGACTGGCATATGCTACGACGTGCTGATGGCTGTTTCAGAGTTGGACCAGCATATCACCAACACCTAGCCCACTAGCATCAGTATGAAGTTCAGTCAAAGCGTAAGGATCAAAATACTTCAGGGTGGGCCCTGAAGTATATAAAAACTTCGGCTGTTGAAATGCAGCCTCACATTTATCATACCAGAAGTACGGTGTGTCTTTATGAAGAAGGGACGTCAGTAGGAAGGCAAATTGTGCGGAATTCCTAATAAATCGGCAGAAATATGAGCACAGACCCAGAAAACTTCGCAGGTCCTTCATCGTTCATGGTTGTTCAAAGTTGCGAACCACTGCAGTTTTCTGCGGGTCTGGTCATACGCCTTCTTTATTAACGAGAAAGCCTAATATCAGCGCCTGACGTTCTCCGAAAGGGCACTTCCTGCAGTTTAAAACAAGGCCAGCTTCACGTAAGCATTAACTCCGAAGTGACAAGCGGTGGTTACGCTCTTGAAAAGTATTTCCGTAGATAGTCAAGTCATCCAAATAGCACATGCGAATTTCCCATTTTAGTTCACGGAGTACTTACTGTATCTATGTCTCTCGAATATCGCTGGAGCATTGAACAAACCAAAGGGCATAACGTTAAACTCAAAAAATCATCTGGTGTTACGAAAGCTGTCTTCTCTCTATCTGAGCGATGCATAAAAATTTGCAAATACCCAGAACGCAAGTCAACAGAAGAAAAATAGGAGGCACAATGCAGGCAACCAACGGCGTCATCTGTACGTGGCAAAGGGTACACGTCTTTTTTTTGATGGTATTTAGGCGGCAATAGTCTACGCAGAATCTCCATGATATATCCTTTTTCCTGACTAGAATGACAGGAGCTGCCCACGGACTACACGATTCTTGTGTGACGCCCTCCTTTAGCATGTCTTGAACTTGCTCAGCGATGACTTTCCTTTCGGAAGGCGATACGTGATAGGGCTCCTGGCGTAATGGTGGTGCTTGGCCTGTATAGATGCGGTGTTGCGTATGTGAAGACGGTGGCGTAACGGTAGACGTCTCGTCTTGGGCAAAGTCAAAGACTGAGGCGTAGTAGCAATCGCCTCCTGCAGCAGCGACCGTTCAGTTGAAGGAAGTGACTTGTTGATCATACGGTCAATTCTGGCAATTCTAGTCAGGGTAATAATTGGTGTGGGGTTTCTTTGCATCCACCGAGAGTTGAAACGACCGCATGGTAAGAGTACTTTGCTCTTGAAAGCTTGCCAATGTAAGTCCTGCAGGCAGAGATACGGGCTGCGCGGAAACATTCACAGTCCACAAATCAGCACAACCATCGACGTTGAGCACGAGGAAACGAGGCGCAATAACGGAAAAAGAAGAAGAACTCTTCTTCTTCTTCCGCGTCCCCGTACGCTCGCGCATCTTTTTTTGCAATATGAAAAATCCAGCTCCGCTTACTCAAGCCTCAGACAACTCAGCGCAAGATTCACCCTTTTTTTCGGGACAGAACAGTGTAGTGTTCACATGAAAAATACCATTTCATCAACTCCTGTCACAATTCGAAAGTGACAGATATTTCAATACACTTTAACAAAAAAAAAACGTGTTCTTGCGATATCATTTTCTTTATTTATTCAACACTCCTTTGAAGAACGAACCTGTTGACAGTGACGTACCAACATCACAATTCGCTCATTCTGTACAGCCGATATTCTTAAATCAGTACAGGGAAGAAATCGTTTGTGTGAAGTACTTTAGAAAACAATGATGAGAATCAGCATGCTTATTTGCCGTAATAGTGCGTCCTCAGCGATTTACATAGACACAACACTTCAAAGGTGCAGGGCACGAGGCGTAAGTATTTTCCAATTCGCAATGCTTTCTACAGGTACCTCCAGCCAAAGCACACGATTTCGTTTTCCCTGCATTTTCACAAGAAAAAAAACGCAAAGAAAATTAGTAACGGTGAGTAACAACAAACGCACAACAATTTTCGAGCAAATAATGCAACAATAAGATATAGCTAAAAACAGCTTTAAGTTCTTTTCACAAGACTAACCGGGCAGAAATATAAAGTGGCTTTTTCATAGGACTCGGCAGTAGTTAGCACTAGTATGCGGCACAATCAATACTGAAGGCGCTCTATTTTGAATGTCGCTTCAGTAAATGTGTAAGGTAGCTGTTTTAAGAATAATTGGATGAATATTCTGTAGGCCAATTTTGAGAGCAAACTTGACGGCTATCATATTGGTGGGTGGTTGTGCCATGCTCTGCGCAAAATGTCTACAGGTTACCTGCGGTCCGATGAAGGGCTGAGGTGCTGGAAACGTAGATGAGCGATGCCAGAGACGTAACCAGCCGATGGAGCTGCAAAGCTCGCGAGAATTCTAGAGCACTCGAAGGGTCACGCCTGGTGCGACCTTAGCTTCTATGTTACCACACAGTCAAGCCAAAGCTTGAAACAGCTTTGGAAAAAAGGCACTGTTCAGGCGTGATATAAAGTAAATGATCACGTTAGCACATGTAATATGCCATGGCAGCAGTGTAAGAACACACCAGGCATCGCACCGTGTCAACAGTATAACGAGTAGTTAGTTTAAAACTGGTCAGAATGCTTGGGACGTTAAACCCCACAGCAATCAATTACAGAATGTTCCTCCACAGCATCTCATCTCTCATCTTCAAGCTCACTTCCCTTTCCCATTTCTTGCTATCCTATATTATATACGGCTATGCTATGCTCTTCATGCGTTCGCGAATGGCCGAGTTGTAAGGACACTTGCCTTAAATTTGCACGAAGTCCCGCGAACGTTTGCCCAGCCAAGCATGGGCCCGCGGCTGCTTGTACTCCCCGTTGAGCGACACGTCTAGCGTCGAAATGCGCTGCTTTCTTGTAAAAAATACGCATTTTTTGAAGAAGCCCTAACGTTCTCTGGACATTTTCGGGTACATCGTCTCTCCCCACTCCACCATTACGGACGCTCTCCGTTGCATGCGCGTGTGTGGGATGTAGAAATGACCCGCCGCAGTGGTACAGTGGCTAAGGTACTCGGCTGCTGACCCGCAGGTCACAGAATGAAATCCCGGCTGCAGCGTCGGCATTTTCAATGGAGGGGAAAATGCTGTATATACGTGTGCTGAGATTTGCGTGTACGGCGAAAAATCACAAGTGGTCGAACTATCCGAAACTCTCTAGTACGGCGTCTCTAATAATCATATCATGGGTTTCGGACGTTAAACTCCAAATATCAATCAAGCAACGTGGAAACTGCACGTAGAGGCATTCTTCAGGGGTCGCTCAATTCGTATGTGCATTACTGGTGGCCTCAGCGGGCCCCCGGTTGTGACCGATGGTGTGGCGCAAGTGGTTGGTAGATCCCATTTCTTTTCAACATAGCCCTCGCGCGCACCACCTACTTCATCCCACGAGCCACAGCCTACGGGGCGTGAGCGGCCACGTATGCCGACGACGTCACGCTCTTCTCGAATCCACCTACCTGCCGGGGATGTTGGGTGGGCGGAAACCTTCAGGCTGACATTTGTGGTGTGCCCGGCTTCACCGGTTGCGTGAAACTCGAGCTCTCCACCACCAAAACCGAGGCACTCCTCGCTCTCCCGAGCCCCTCGAGGTGACACAACGTGCAAAAACTACTTCTTCGTCGACGCCAGCTGCTGTCGAAATGGAGAGTTCGCTGCCTCAGCCTCACCATCGACCACGGGCTCAGCGGAAAGCACACTCTGGCGGACATTCGCAAACGTTCGCGGAGGATTGCCGGCATGACCTCCTGCATCATTGCCGGTGGCAAAGCCTCCTCTCGGGACATCGCTCAGCTGTTGTACAACGCGGTAGCCTTGTAATCTCTACGCCGTCCCTCTCGTCACGCGTGAACCTGCTCATTGGGCCGCGCTTGATGCCGATCACCACGACGTCATTCTCCGCCACTTTGGCTTCCCGCGCACCTCACCAATAGGCCGCACTCTGGCGGAAGCTTGTTAGACGTCCCTCTTCCTCAGGTCGAAGAGCTGTGCACAGCCACATATTCATTGCATGTGCCTGACGCCTGAAGGAGTACCACTGGCCGGCCCGACTAACTGCTCTATCACCCACAATCGGGCACAAGCCAGCGCGTTCTGCAGCAAGCTGCTCGTTCTCGACCCACAAAGCTGGGGCCAGCTGCCCATCCTGCCGCAGCAGGATTGTAACCTCGAGATCTCGACCGTTGTTACTGGCATCCAGGCCAAGAAGGTCACACCTTAGTGTGCCCTTCAGCAGGAGACTGCAGCGACGATTAGGGAGCGGCTCTCCGACCAAACCTTTGTCTTTATTGGCGGATCGGTGACAGCTGGCGGGTTGGCGGCAGCTACAAAGTTTATCTCCTCGCTTAACCTCCATGCGAAGTGCCAGCTCCACTTCAGTGCATCGCCAAGCACTCTTAAACTCGCCGCCATCGAATTTGTGAAGGATCATCTTGCCGAGTTGTTACCAGCTTCAGCGGCAGCGTTATGTGATTCGCAGGCCACTCTTCTCACACTCGCGCGGGGAGAGCATGGCACCCTCATCGCGAAGTCACTTTTGAGGAGTTGCGCAAAGATTGTGCAGAGTGGCTGTGACGTTATGTTCTAGTGGACGCCGTCTAACGTCGGATTCAGCGGTGACGGCACAGCGGAGGCCAGCACGGTGCCACTGCGTTCATCCGCGTGAGTGACGTTGCGCGACTACGTATTGCACGCCATGTGCGGGCCTTGAATGCTAACTGACGGGGGCACTGGAAACGCCTACTATGGCTACAAAGGACTCGCATCGGCAGGCATGCCCTCTTTCGTCTCCGCACCGACTGCTGCCGCACCACTGAGAAGCGATTTCACTTCAGAAACAGCGGGAGCCTTTCGTGCGCGGAATGTCCGGTGGTGGAGACGATCGAGCACATGCTGCTGCAGTGTCCCGGCTACGTAGATCAAAGCCGGCGGCCCTTTGATGCATACGGTCGCTTGGAACCACCAAACTAGAGCAGATCTACAAAAGTATACAGAAAACCCACTGACGTTCACCGATACCTTCATTTCAAAAACAGCCATGTAAAACATTGTAAGATGAGTATACCCTACAGTCAAGCACTTTTTTCAAAAGGCTGTGCACTGATAATTCAGACTTTGTTGAAAACTGCGATAAGCTTCGCGATGCCCTAGCTCTACAACAGTACCCGCCTCAGATTGTCGACAACGCGATCATGCGCACTGATGCAATGAACCGAAGAGCGCTTCTAAAATAAATAAAGAACCTGCACACCGGAAGCACATCAATTTAGTTCCGACACATTCTGCGTCGATTCCGAATGCTAACGCAATCCTCAAAAAGCACTACAACATACTTATGCAGAGCAATCGTCTCAAAGACGTCTTCCCGGAGCCTCCACGAGCAGCTTACCGCCGATTGAGAAACCTGCGAGAAATACTTACCTCATCCAAAATATCAACGCCAATCCATGTGGGGTGTCGCCCATGTATTAAGGCACGCTGCAAGATGTGCCCCCACATGACCACGTCGCGAATCATTCAGAGCTCTGCGTCAAACTTCACTCTCCGGATAAAAGGAAATTTCGACTGAGACACGAACAATGCAATATACTTGCTTCAATGCTCATTGTGTGACTTCCAATATATTGGTCAAATGGAGACAGCTTTCCGGTTACGCTTCAATAATCCCAGGTCACACATCTCGGGCCTGCCTAGCCTTCCCATGTCCAAACGCCTCGCTAATTCAGGCCACTCTTTCGACAACATAACTGCCACAATACTCGAATCTGGTTTTAAATGGCACTACAAAAAGTAAGTTCGTGAATCTGTTCCTATTTATAAATTTAACGCCATAGCGTCTGGAATAAACGAGAACCCTAGGAGGCTTACGTTTTTGCCAGCAAAACAGATAAATCAACCACCGTAGCCCACATACACGTTTGTTCGCTGCTGTGATTACGTTGCGGTGCCATTGGTGACACATCAATTAGTTGTCCAGAACGCATGCACACTCTATCACCGCATTGTGACATTAATGGTGATATTAAACACATGTATATTGCATTGACAACGAACGTGACTTAACATGACATTTCCTTCTTTTATTGTTTCTGTTCATTGACAACTGTTGCAATATCACAAGTGTTCGTCATATTATTTGTATCTTATGTTTTCAAGTCACCTTGCCTTCCTATATTCCTATATCGCGCACTGCTGCTCCGCTATCTACAAAATGCTGCGTATGTCTGAATATCTTTTTGTTAACATGTATGTATGTCAATATTGCTAAGAGTGGTTATTCTAAATTGGGAGCCCCCATGCTATGTCCTTAAGAATTGCGTGTTACGGTCACATGCACGTATGCCTTGACGAAGGCTAGGCCCCGGCCGTAACGTTGGCAATAAAGCATCGTTTTTTGTTTGCTCCTTCGCTTCATCTGCTGACTTATAACTCGACCGAATCCTGGAAGACTTTCAAGAAATTATTTACATATATATATATATATATATATATATATATATATATATATATATATATAGTCATGACCAAGAAAGACGCTGGCACTTCGGTGCGTGCGTAGCTAAAGCAAAGAAGAGAAGAATGAAGTCAGACTAAGAACGGCTGGCCCAGGATTGGGTGTTGTCTCTTGTTCTCTGTCTCGCTCATCACAATGGCGCAGCCGACGAAGAAGAAGCCTTACGTCTCGGCTTCGTCCCAGGACAGCCGTATTAAGCGCCGCTTGAGGACGGCGTCCAGGCCTTCTCGGCAGCTGTTCACCTGCCGCCGCTGCCACCACCGTTCGGGGACGGCGTCAAGGCCTCCTCGGTGAACCCTCTGCCGGAAGCCACCGGTACGTGTCTTCGTGGTTCGTCGGCAGTGCGGGCTTCTCCATCCAGGAACGCCGTTCATGCTTCTTTGGCATTGGAGTCAATAAACCAGCCGCCTCTTCAGCTGCCCATCGGACTATCAGTGGACGGTGTCCATGCCTCCTCTGTGGTACCAGGGCATCACCCAATGGACACTATGCTACCACTTCGCGGCCGTAGTACGCACGGGTTCCTGTCCTTTGGGAATGCTGTTCAAGCTTCCAATGGCCTGCATTCCCTGTCCGGTACTCTTCCAACACATGAGCCGTCAAGAAACGCTGTTCATGCTTCCTTGGACGTGCGTGTCACCACCATGAGCACTACTAGAACCACGTACTTCACGGACGCGAACCAAAGCGGTTCAGAAGCCTCGTGCGACAGTGCCGTGGAGCTGCGGCGTACCATCGCACTGCTCCGCGCCGAGACTAACAAACTGACAACGTTGATCGCTGAGCGAGCTCCTACAATGTTGCCAGCATTGTGTGACATTAACCCAATGTTGGATGTAGCTGCCTCATACGACCTTGAGGCAAGCACAGTGGAGCAACGCAGGGAGCTTCGGTCTTCTCTCATCGAGTTCTCACACCAGCTCGACTGCTTCGCGTCGGTGATCTCTGCGTTGCCACCTGCCACCTCACAATCACTAGCCGTCTGCGAACTACCGGAATTCCACGGGGTCCGGAACGACGCCGACAGCTGGGTGGCAACCATCAACACGATAGCAATGCGCGAGGCCTGAACGGGATCTCAGAAATGAACCGTGGCTGTAGACCACCTTCGGGAAGGTGCAGCGGCGTGGCACCGGCATGAAGCCTGGAAGCAGCAGTCATGGGCGGAGTGGAGCTGCAAGCTCATAGCTGCTTTTGGTCGTAATCGTTACCACCTCTCCACCACCACCCCGTTCAACCTGGCCGGTATCGAGGAGCAAGCTCCAGAGGCTTTCCACCTCGAGGCTGCAGCTGTGCGCTGCAGCTTGCCGCACGAGAAGTTAGAGACCTTGTCGATTCTCGAAGCGAGTTCACTGCGGGCACAGGCCGCTACTGAAGTCGGACCTCTTGAAGGGCGTTGCTCCAACGAAACAGCCGCAGAGAATCATCTCGACTATGCTGCATTGCCCTTCACCGGCGCATCCCATACGCACACCGAGCTGAAGTGGAGCAACACCTCGAAGGTTCCTCAGAGCCCTCCAGCCGCGTGGCAGAAAGCTGCTTCGCCTGTCCTACGACTGACGTCACAAGCAGGTGCAACACGCAACCGCTGCTCTCAGTACCCGCGCCGGTACGCGACGCCATCATGTCATTTGAAGAGGTTGCTACGAGTCCTCATACAGCTCAGTTAGAGAAGCCAGCCCCAATAACACCTTTACTGAGGCAAGTGGAGACACCAGCATCGCATACGCTTGAACCACCTACGGTCATGGCGCCGGTGGAGCCCAAGGTAACCACTGCTGGTCCCACTGACCAAGATCATGAGCAGAAAGTTGGCGCTCAAGATGCAGACAGCAGCCAATACGATAACAGGTTCACAAAATGTCGTGCCACAGATGCCAAAACCGGCCGTAAATTATGTTCTCTGCCGCACATCTCCGAAGTTGCGTACCCATTGTCGACACAAGCTAAGGTACCCAGCATACCTTTTGGGATACTCTTTCGGCAACCCTCGTCCTGAATTCAACGTCTGCCGCTGATTTTGCGGCCCGTCCAAAGCACGCTGCCAGGTGCATGTTTAGCTGCTTTCCACAGAGAGTCTCTGCATGGCCGAGACCGACCACAACGATGCAACCAGTCTCGACCTCCCGATAGACTCGTGAAAGACTCTGGCACCCAGTCAGCGTGGCCAAAGGCGATCTCCAAGATGCAGCGAGTATATCGACCGTCAAATCTACCATTAGCAGATACCCGGACCAAATCGCGGCACGGCCGAGAGCGTCGGCCGCAACGGGGCAGCCAGTGCCACCGCCTGAGTCCACAGCCTTTTTTCAAGAGACATCGTGGTGTGAAGAAGAGCGACCAGCTCGAGGCAGCCAGTGCCGTCCACCAGAGACGCTTCCCCCAGACCGTCGCTCCATGTTGCATTGTGGTCCGGACTGACCACCACGATGCAGCCAAGCCCGCCCACCAGAAACTTTGCCGCCAGCTCCGCGCGCGCGCAGTCATGGCCGAGTGTCATAACTGCGCACGCGGGACTACCATCTAGCTACCCATGCGCTTCGGCGCGTGGGTAGCTAGAGCAGAGAAGAGAAGAACGAAGTCAGAATAAGAACAGCTGGCCCAGGATGGGGTGTTGTCTCTTGTTCTCTGTCTCGCTCATCACAATATATATATATATATATATATATATATATATATATATATATTAAAATTTAGTCTTCATTAGCGCTGGTCTTCTAGCTTTCATTGTCTTGTCCAACTTTTGTTTCGCCCTAAATTAATTATCAAAGTTACCGACGCGTCCAGTATTTTTCTCAGAATGCTCCAGTTGTGCACTTGTTCGGGAGCAGTTTTTTTCCACAATAGTGTTTCAACGCATGAAGACCTCTTCGGAGGGCAAACTAAGTTTGGTAGAACTGAGACATGTCTCTCCATCTGATGAAGCTGTTTAACAAAAAGAAAAAAATATGAAGCGAGGATGGCGGTGTGCAGCCACCGAAAGATCCGTGAGCAATGTGTGTCATACCTCGGTCGGGTCACAATTTTTTAAGATAAACTTAAGATTTCTAACGACACATTAGGCACAAACGATGAACAGCTAGGTCTCTGCACTTGAATATTCCTGCATACATTTGTAAATTTCTGTTTTACCATCTTTGTTCAGCATAGGTTGAAAAAACCAATAAAAACGCCTTTTTTTTATTCCCTAGACGAATCACCACTAAGCGTCACAACAAAGACAGCAACCATCCTTGTGGCGCGATCAGAACAGCTAGAAACGTGTGGTGCCTCCTGCTTCTTCACTCTTTTCTTTTTTGTCTAAATATTTTTGATGAAAAAGCCTTTGCGGCCTGTTTTAGAACCTTTCTCAGTAAGACGATTCAACTAAAAAACGTTTCGCATATATGCGAAGTGAGTGTTGGCGAAGGAGCTTGTTCCAGAGGTTGAATCTGGTAAACCGTGAATCCTCAGTAAATATACTCAGTCATAATCATATAAAGACGCGACACGAGAGTTGTGCTGTGATTGTATATACATGTTTTAAACGCAATGTTTATTATTTACAAATCAATGCACTATATACAGATATTTACATGCTGATCCAGAAAATACATTTTGTTCAAGAGCCCATTAACGTATTGCGTAAGCTCGGCGGTCCGTTTCCGTTTTAGTATTAGAGCTTTGTAATTCATAAAGTACAAAGCCAGAGGCTCCTGGTATAAAGTATTGTAGTGGAAAGTTCGAGAAGGCTTCGGATGGCGAGCCCGCGCTGCAGCCGCATTGCGAGCCCTCCGTGCCGCCACCTTGGCTCCTTCATTGTTCATTGTAGGTACCGATATCAACGTGCACTGACTTTTGCCTGGCGAAAGAGGAAGGAAGTGCGCCGAAAGTGAGCACTATATATAGTCGCGGCCACCTAGCGGTCTCCTGCCAAACTAGAGCAGGCGCTGAGAGGGGAGCGAGCATCACCTGTAGGGTTTCTCTACAGTGCCTAGAAATATACTGCCTAGTGTGCTGAGCGCGGGCTAGGAGATGGCCCCGCAGCTGATGACTGCCGGCAGCGCCCGCATGGTGCGGTGCGCTGCAAGTGGGTGCATTTGGGTTCAATCCTTGCCCTCCGCAAGCACTGCGAAGCCTGCAGGGGGCCGAGCCGCGTGAGGCCAACTAATATTTTCCTGCATTTTGAAGTGTTTTTTACATAATGCTTTAGTATAAAAACTATTCGCTTGCTTTCACAGTACCGGAGTTTTGCAATACCAAATAAAGATTATTTCGTGGCATACATTTCGCCATCGGCTACTGCCCACAAAAAAAAAGACGCAGATCCCACGTAAATTGGGAATCAATGCTATGCAAGGTGACTCCGTTGTAATGTTTTCTTGAGTGAAACATTATAGAGTGGCGCTAAATATATGCAAGAAATTGGATATTCAACACTGGAACCAGCATTGGCGTTTCACGAACATTGGGCTCTTCTTGCAAAGTATTTCGAAGACACTAAGCTAAGGGGGTGATCGTAAGGGCGCCCAGACGTCGGCGATTCGACAGATAGACAGACAGACAGACAGACAGACAGACAGACGGCCGGATGGACGGAAAGACAGACGATAGGACAGACGGACAGACAGATGAATGAATTGACAGACAGACAGCCAAACGGACAGCTGGACAAACAGACGGATGGACGGATAGAAGGACAGACAGACAGATGGACGGACGGATGGACGCACGGATAGACAGGCGGACGAATGGGCGGACAGACAGATAGACAGACAGACAGACAAACAGACGAATGGACAGATGGATGGACAGGCAGACAGATGGACGGATACATAGAACAGATAGATATATAGATAGATAGATATATAGATAGATGCCTAAAGAGGTTGCAGTACGCAAAGAAATTAATTTTAAAAAGCATTGACAGTATAACCACCAGAGTTATTTTTTAAAGGTTGCTTTGTTCTTGCGAGCAAGAATTATCACAGAAGTAACTAAAACCTTCACCTCTTAGCCTGCATTCCATTAGGATTCCAGTGAAAACTAAGAATGATTACATGCCAATTAATAATCTGACACTCGGCGCATATTATGCTCAAAACGTTGTTGGAAAGGATGTCCGACGTTAATATGGGAGAAAAACTGTGTGAATGGAATTCAAAAGGGTATTTGCGATTTTTCGGATAAATATTGTTACGGGGAATAAAGTATACACTGGCGAGTAAATGCGTACTGGCGAATATACTGGCGAGCAAATGCGTACAACGCTGCTGCAGTCCCAGCACGTTCACGTAGAGCACTTCGTCGTCGTCATCCTCAGGCATCTACTTAGCCCGTGACATTACCCACTGGCGGCAGAAGCAGCGTCCCGGTGCGATCAATTCTCGAGGCGTGAGTAGTATGGTTTAAGCCGTGAGACGTGCACTATATCGGTCCGGACTGAAGCTGGTACTGACGTGGTGTGGAGTGGAGCTATCTCATAGGTCACACTGGTGACCTTGCGTATGACGCAGTAGAGGCCAAAGTAACGGGACATCATTTTTTCACAGAGACCAACACGACGTGATTGTAACCACAGCAAGACGAGCGACCCCGGAGAGTACTGTACGTCGCGGTGCCGGCGATCGTAAGCACTCTTTTGGTAGAGCATCGATGCACATAGACGATCCCGGGCGACTTGGCGGGCTATGTCAGCTCGGGCCAGGGCATCACGAGCATAAGCAGTCGATGAGGGGGCGTCAGATTGGAGCATGGTGTCCATGGGCAAAGGTGGGTCATAACCAAACAGTAGGTAAAAAGACTAAATTCCAGCTGTATCATGACGTGAACTGTTGTATGCGAAGGTAACGAAAGGTAAGTTGACGTCCCAATTTTTGTGATCCTTGGAGACGTAGATCGCCAACATATTCGTCAGGGTACGTTTGAGGCATTCCGTGAGGCCGTTGGTTTGTGGATGGTACGCTGTAGTGGACTTGAGGTGGGTAGAGCAGGATCGCAGAAGCTCGTCGACTACTTCAGATAAAAAACAACTGCCGCGGTCGCTGATCAACTGATGAGGAGCACCATGACGCAGAATGATGTCATGAAGAAAGAAATCAGCTACATTAGTAGCGCAGCTGGTGGGGAGGGCGCGTGTAACGGCATACCGCGTTGCGTAGTCGGTAGCAATAGCAATCCACTTGCTACCGGTGGCCGACACGGGAAAATGTCCTAGAAGATCAAGGCCGACTCGGAAAAATGGCTCATCTGGTACTTCAATGGGCTGGAGGGTACCAGCAGGTCCCAGAGCAGGTGTCTTGCGGCGCTGGCAGAGGTCGCATGCCGCAACGTACTGTTGCACAGAACGGTAGTGGCCAGGCCAAAACAATCGGCGGCGAATGCGGTCATACGTGGTGACACCCCTAGGTGTCCAGCGGAGGGGGCATAATGGAGCTGGGCCAAAACGTCTGAGCGAAGATGCACAGGAACAACGAGTAAAAGCTCAGCACCATCAGGGCGGGCGTTGTAGCGGTGCAAGATGACGTTGTGAAGAACGAACAGTTGTAAGGAGTGATCAGGGTGGGGAAAGGGCAGGCCATTGATAAAAGCACGCAAAGAGGGGTCGCGGCATTGTTCAGCAGCTATGTCGGTGAAGTCAGTAATTGAAAGAACGAGGGCATCTTGTCCATCTTCCATCGTGTCAGGGGGATCGACCGGGTAACGGGACAACTAGTAGGCATCCTTGTGAAGTTGTCCGGATTTATAGGATACGGAAAAAGTTCACTCTTGTAAGCGCAGCGCCTAGCGACCAAGGCGTCCCGTAGAGTCCTTGACTGAGCAGGGCCAGCAAAGCGCATGGTGGTCTGTAATAACTGAGAATTGTCGGCCATACAGGTACGGTCAGAGTTTCGCAATGGCCCAGAGGAGAGCTAAGCACTCGCGTTCTGTGATGGAATAATTTTGTTCCGAGCACGACAACAGTCGGCTTGCATATGCGACGACGCGGTGCATGCCTTGTTGCCGCTGCGCCAGCATTGCGCCTATGCCGTGGCCACTGGCGTCAGTACGAAGCGCCGTGGCGGCAGATGGGTTGTAGTGCGCTAGAACTGGTGGATTGGTGAGAATGTCAACGAGCGACGAGAAGGCGTTTGCTTGCTTTTGGCCCCAGGTGAATGCGACACCCGTTTTAAGGAGACAGGTTAGAGGACGGGCTACTTCAGCAAACTTCTCGATAAAACGACGGAAATAAGAGCACAGTCCTAGAAAACTTCGGACGTCCTTGGCTGAGCGGGGTGTGGGGAAGTCACGAGCTGTTCGAACTTTCGCAGGATCTGGTTGAACGCCCGCAGCGTTAACAAAATGGCCGAGTACGCAGATTTGGCGTTGCCCAAAGCGGCATTTAGACGAGTTAAGTTGCAAGTTGGCACGTCGGAAAACATCAAGCACTGTGGACAGACGGGTGAGATGGTGATCGAAAGTAGTCGAAAAAACAATAACGTCGTCAAGATAGCAGAGGCAGATGGTCCACTTCATGCCTCGAAGGAGAGAGTCCATCATGCGCTCAAAAGTCGCGGGGGCATCGCATAGTCCAAAAGGCATCATCGTGAACTGATAAAGTCCATCAGGAGTCACGAAGGCCGTCTTCTCTCTGTCTTTGTCATCCACAGTGATCTGCCAGTAGCCTGATCGAAAGTCTATTGAAGAGAAATACTTGGGACCGTGCAAGCAATCCAGTGCATCATCTATGCGGGGTAGGGGATAGACATCTTTCTTGGTAATATGGTTGAGATGGCGGTAATCAACACAGAATCTCCAGCTGTTGTCCTTCTTTTTAACAAGTACAACGGATGAGGACCAGGAACTAGATGAGGATTCGATTATGCCCTTATGAAGTATTTTATCGACTTCTCGCTGCATAATAGCACGCTCCGGGGCTGACACACGATAGGGTCATCAGCGAATGGGTCGAGCGTCACCGGTGTCGATGCGATGGGTTACCACGGATGTCTGGACCAAATTGCGGTCGCCGAAGTCAAAGATGTCCTGATAAGAAGCAAGCACACGGCAGAAAGCAGGGACTTGTTCAGAGGTGAGCTTGTCAGATAGCATTGGCTTGAAAAGGTCGGAACAAGAACGTGATGAGAGCGACGTTGATGAAAATTCGGGTGGCGAATCGGTGGTTTGGTCGGATACTGTGTGGTCGACCAGTGGTGTCAGATGCGCAAGTGACAAGCCGCGAGGAATAACTCCCGCTGAGAAGCCTAAATTGAGGACGGGAAATGAAGTTCGGTTGTCCTTAACGGTAACCACCATGTTGGGGAGTACAACATTACGTGTCATGGCCGCGTCAGAAACAGGGGCAGCAACATAATCACCATCGGTTACTGGAGGATATGGGGAAAGTTGGACTTGGACTGCGGCTTGCGGTGGGAGTCTGAGGAAATCGACAGAGCGTAGACGAGGTGGGCTGGTAGAGACGGTCTCTGAGAAGGATGGTAGTTCGAGCCGAAGAAGACTTTTGGAACAGTCAATGAGCACAGCGTGTGAAGTCAGAAAGTCGAGTCCAAGGATGAGGTCATGAGGGAAATTTTCCAGTGCAGCGAACAGAACTGAAGTTTGATACTCAGAAATCGTTAATCGCGCAGTGCACATTCCAAGCACAACAGGGGTACTCCCATCCGCTGTACGAACGGTAGCTGCAATCGCAGGTGTCAGAACTTTTTGGAGGCGGCGGCGGAGGTGTGTGCTCATCACAGATATTTGTGCACCGGAAACAATAAGAGCAGTTACAGGTAAACCATCAACGAGAATTGTAAGAAGATTGCACCGCTGGTCGGGATTAATCAGAGGATCTGCAGTCCGAGTCGTGTATGCAGCTTTACCTCCGGGGGCTGCACCGACTAGTTTTCCGAGCGACGGTCGTAGGGAGACCGAGAACGGCGGGGTTGGGGCGAGCGGGACTGACGAAGCACGGGCGATGGCGAGCGGCTGGTCCGACGTTCTGGATTATGCTCTGCACCTGTCTCAGCCCGGTAGGACGGGGCATAAGTTGCACATTTGGAGCGAGGCCCCAATCATAGAAGCTCGGTCGAGGTGATGAGGTCCAACGGCTGCGGCAATGGCGAGCGATGTGTCCTATCCGATGGCACGTGAAACATATGGGCCGATCATCATGAGTGCGCCATTCAGCTGGGTTTCGTCGTGGCGCGAACTAGCGGTTCGGAGTGGCAGCCGCAACGACTGGAGCCGAGCTGGAAGTAGCAGGGGCATTTTGATGAGGTGGCAGAATGCCCATATTCGCAATCTCTTGGCGAACCACGGCCTGTATCATTGAAACAGCATTGAGGTTTTGTCCTGGCGCGCTGACGCTAGACATAGCGGGTGCCATAGCTTCCCGACGGACTATTCTGGTGACGTTTTCCGGCGCTGGTGGTTGATGTAGTGTGGGCAAATCTTCGCAAGAGGACGTAGCTGCCGTGTTGGGAAGGCGGTCAAATTGGTCAACTATGCGCCTACTTTTTGCCTGTTCGAAGCGACGACATGCTTCGATGACCGACTCCACCATAGAGCAGTCCTGGCACAGGAGAAAATTGAAGGCGTCATCGGCAATTCTTTTCAAGATGTGTCCGACTTTGTCCACGTCGAGCATGTCCTTGTCGACCTTGCGGCACAAAGCCAACACGTCCTGGATGTACGCGATGTACGGCTCTTTGGATGTCTGGGCACGAGTCGCAAGCTCTTTCTTTGCGGCCACTTGACGTCCGATGGGTTTCCCAAATAGATAGCGCAATTTCTGCTTAATGACGTCCCAGCTAGTCAACTCTTCTTGATGTGTCTCGTACCAGAGTTTTGCCATGCCATGCAAGTAAAAGATAATGTTCGCCAACATAAGCGTCGGATCCCAATGGTTGCTGCTGCTGACGCGCTAATATAGAACCAGCCAGTCATCTTCGTCTATGCCACTTGTGCCGTTGAATGGGCCTGGGTCGCGAGGTTGCACCACAACGATCGGTTGCGGGGCTGACGGATCTTGTTGACATTGAGTAGCCTGGTCAGTCATCGTGGTAGTTGCAATGCGCCGTCCGCTGCGAAGATCCAGCTCATTGAGCTGTATAGCGAGTGGTACCTGCACCTTCCACCAATGATGTTACAGGGAATAAAGTATACACTGGCGAGCAAATGCGTACTGGCGAATATACTGGCGAGCAAATGCGTACAACGCTGCTGCAGTCTGAGCACGTTCACGTTCAGCACTTTGTCGTCGTCATCTTCAGGCATCTACTTAGCCCGTGACAATATTATTATTTGAAATTTTGCCTAAACGGCAATTAATCCCGACACCGTTCACCCTTATCCGAAAAGATAGTTTGTGGAGTCACTCTCAGAATGCTTTTCTCACACGACAGCATTCGAATTCAGCCTTCTGTCTGCCAGCTTGATCCTACTTTTTTATCCTACGTTTGCGCATGAACAGACAGAGGCACAGACGGATGGATGGACGCACAAGTTAATGCACGAACCGATGGATGGACGCACGTAAGCACGAATGGACTGACGGGTGCTTCACCACACTCATAATCACTCACTCCGTAGATATACTGTGACTTCGTTTAAATTGGCATGCAATGCAATAAATCTAGCCACTACTACTACGACGACTACGACGACACGCGACATACAACCCATGGCTTCAAAGGCGTTGCCCCTAGAAGAAATAGTTAAAGGTGCCGGCAACAGCAAGCGCATAATGTAGGTGCACATCTTCACGCAATTGCAGCTTGTGTACAAGAAGCGATTGAGAACAACACAATTTGTGCGATCCGAAATGAACGAGTTATATACGCATGTACACGGCATGCAAACAAACGTGTATTGCACCCTGTGCACTGGTGATCGCAGTTAGGCCCGATTGGAATCAAACTTCTCAAGAGTGATTGGCGCCATTCGGCTGCTGGTGTAAGAGAGTCGATCACATCAAGCTGTATTGCGGTTTAAAGTGCCCGTGTGATAGCACTTTAGGTTAAAACTCTCAAAAAGCTGAAATGGCGTAAATTACGCTGCACAAACACGAACGGTTTGTAGGTTGCCTTTTCTCGCACTTGATCTTTACAAGCCACAGGAGTCACCTTTTTGGATCTTTCAAGAGTCTGAATATCATGCAGCCATTTCACGAAAGGTTTGTGCACTGTGGCACGCAACACACAGGCGTTTGGCCGAGAAAACACCATGCACGTGTCTCACTCAAACAGCCGCGACGAGACAAGGGGAGATGAATGGCAGCCGCTGATAGGAAGGTGGCACTCACTTCTTCAAAGAGTGGCTCCACCTTCCAAGGAGGCTCGCGCATTGAGAAACTATAGTCGCCTGATTGGCAGTGCGCCATCTAGTGCGCGCTTTTTATACGAAGAGCACAGCTGCACCTCTACCAGGAGCAATGAGCAATATCGCACACACCGGGGCCACGACATGAGACAACCCCTGGAGAGAAGTGCAATATTCTAAAATGTGCCGCGTCAAGAAATCACTCCATGACCGCCTGCGGAAGCAGATGTGGTCAAGTAAAAATTAATTCATCTCATACAAAAGGAAATCATGAAAAGTAACATGTGAACCCGCGCATGGGTCGACCTAAAGTTCCATTCTACATAGGTGCCTTGCCCGATGTTAATGCCTCCTTGCAAGTGGAGCGCACTATGACTTCAGTGTAGGTTTTTTCGTTACTCACCCCGTTCTCCTGTTAGAGCACACTACGAGGTTAAGGCCAAGGCACGCGGGAGCAAGTGTGTTTAATGCGCATTTGCAGAATCTCTATCGATGACGCCATCAAATGAGTGTTAAAAGAGAGCGTGCAGAAAATGCCATAGCTCCTAACCCAGCCACTTACGAAGGCCAGGAGGCGCTCGCGCGTGACTGAATTCTGGCAGTTCTTCGTCCAGCTGTTGCGCATGCACAGTACAAGTAGTCACACCGCACACTACAGGACTGAACTCCACCATAAGCTGCTCTGCATCAAAAAGTTTGATACCTCTTCTAAAAAACATCCTGCTCAATATCGAACATCCTGCTCAGTATCGAACTTCTGACCTTGCAAGCTTAAGCCGGCTGTCTGCATTAGAGTTTTACGTTTACCGTATGCAGCGGTTGGAGTGCATGAAAGTTAAACACAAAAGCTTTGTAACTGCTTAAGAGCAAGCGCTGCCTTCAGGGCCGTATCCTAATTTGTTGGTGTTTCCGAGTAAAAGCTCTGGTAAATAGATACAGAAGTAGACAGTGGTCCTCATAAGGCAGCCAGATATACGTCTTAATAATTACATCTACGGTTAGCCTACTATATACAATAGCGATTTAAAAGGTAAGAAGTGAAGTATCTTTAGTACACGAAAGCCGTAAAGGGAAAGAAATTTTGCACGAAAGCACTGATATGTTTGCATCCATCACCACAATGCGTCCGCATGAATCGCTACATACCGACGACCCTCGGCACCACACTCACACAATGATAAGTCTGTGTGACACGTTCCCCTCCTTTACTATGTCAACGTAGGTTGACGCCTCCTCATTCCTTATTCTCCGAATCTGCAGGTGTGAGTTTGCACGGCAGCGTGCGCGCGCGTGCTGTGCATCAAGATTAAACTAACCACTGCTTCTACGACTTCTCAAGTTCACCGCTAAGAAAGAATTGCGTTCACCTTTGAGGGGTGAAACAGGGAAGTTTATTGGAAACTGGTAACTACATTTCAGGTGAGTACAACTGTCTGGTGTTACAAAATCACTTCAGTGGCGTGTAGAAACAAGGAAACATAGACAGGATGTAACACAGAGCACTTCCAATATTCTCACAGATCACGGATAACTCAAAAAACAAAAAGAAAAGAAACGCAAAAAAGCAGTAAATTGGAACAGATTCACATATTACGTGCGACGAGAAGCAATTTTCTCCCCCGAGTTAAAATGGCAGTAAAGGAAGTTCAATATTCCCGTTCCGAACTTCAAAATTATGTGTATTCCACCTTCTGATAAATGCTTCTTCACCCTGAGTTTCCATCCGTTCGGTAAGGTCGCAAACCATGATCAATCTAATCTTCTGTAACGCTGGGTATGCAGCTCGTTGGGGTCGTCACCGTGCTTCGGCCATACAGCGGTGACGCCACAAGACGAACATTGTGACGTACAGTCGAGTTGTTCAAATAATCTCTGTTTTTCCTCGTCAGTAATTGAGCGACTGATTAACATTTCGCTAATACGTGCGGGTGCAAGCTTTGTAAAGTATTCTTCAGTGGCGTCGCCATCAACCGAACGCTTGAGCCCCTCTGCTGCCTTATAAAAGGCATGCGGGGCTTCTGCTTGAGGTCCCCGGTACTTTCCCGACGTGAATGCGGCTCCAAGAGTTCCGGTCTACTACAGAAATAAGCTACGGCCAGGATAGTCATTGTCCTGAAAGAATTTGTGAACTGTTTTAGCTGCAAGTGCCTTTGTCAATGTCGTAACATCTGGCAGACTGAGTCCTCCACAACTTTTTGGGAGCTTCAAGAACTTTTGTGGAACTTTTGGTGTCTTCCCGTTCCATAGGAAGGCTCCAACCAATGACGCAAGGCGGCTCGAGAAAAGTTTGCGTATGAGTGCAATGTGCCTGATATAAAAAGCATATGCGTATGCTTTGGTATTCACCACCGTCACTTTGGCGTCCAGTGACAAATTGAAGTCAGTGGCATACGCGAAGACCTGCGTGGCTCGATGTACGGCGTCCTCCCAGTTTCTTTTGGCCACCTCCCCGTCTTGAAAGTATACACCGAAAACTTTTACGGCATCCACGTATTGAAAACCACCCGGCAAATAGCCGTGAAAGCTACCGAAACGAAGGGCTTTGCCTTTCTCCGCATTCAGGAAAGCACCCGATAAACTGGCATACTCTTCGAACAGCTCCAAGAAAGTGCGGTAACTCGCTGGGTTGGCTAACCCTCTTACAGTCGTAGCGGAGGGCGCATGTGCACTTGCGCTCCCGCTCCGCTTAGCTGCTTAGCGGAGCGTAAAATTACTCAAACTTAAATTCTCTAATATTGGGTGCGGCAACTTAAATACGTAAATACATAACGCGCTCGCATAAGACGTTCGCTGCATTAATTTCATTGTCAAGCATAATTGCTGCTCATCGGGGCTCATCCATACTTGTATCAATGCTACAAGATTTTCGTTTCTTGTTCCATAGAAGTGTAACACATGCCGAACGCTTTATTAGATGCGAAGTAGCTCTTTAACTAACGAGTGCAGCACCGAACGTACGTACGTCCGTACAACTCGCTGCAATGCTTTCACTTTGCCAGAGGTGCTGGAGCGATGTCAAGTAAGGTCACTCCGCAATGGCACGTTGACGTCGCACCTCCATTGCAGTGCACGCTGACGTCACTCCACTCCATCGCCTTCCGCGCGCTAGCTGCAGCGCCCACAACTGCCATTTTGTCCGTTCGCTCGCAGCACCTGCCGCCAACGCGGCTCACTCTGCTACCACCACCTCCACTCGCTATGTCATCGACTCATCGGTTCAAGCACAATAAACCTGACGCGTGCCTAACGTGTGCGTTGAAACATGTCTGTAGGGGTCACAATACCGTCGCCAGCCATTACTTCAGACGAATATTACAGTGACCACCACAGCACCCGCGTTAGCGCCATTTCCCCCGTGACGCCACCCGTGCGCAACTCTGTTGCTTCGCCTCTCATCAAGGTTTCCTTCAGAAAGATGGTGTGAACTTGTGTTTGCTCCCCATTTGCAGCTACTATAGTAATATTATCATCCATAATTATCTCATCATTTTATATGAGGCACTTAGGCACCCAACCTTTAGGAGTTTTATTTTGTGGAGATCGTCAAAAGTCACAAATTGTGTTACACAAATGATACTTAACACCTCTGAAAATGGCAACGACAAGGAGTGCTGCAGTTCTTGGCATCTTTCTCAAAGCACTGGGATTTTCTCTTTATTTGCTCGTGTGTCTACTTCACTAGTTGCCGATATCTCTTCATCGTCAAGAAAATTGTCCACACCTTCCCTTTAGTACTCGATATGCTGTATTTCTAAAAAGCATATGGCATCTCCTAAAACGCCATTTTTGGTAAACTGCTGTTTGGCTAATATCTTTACATTTGCTGCGTGCCTCTCTTTGCAAAAGCAAAACCAAAACACATCACTAGAAGCATTTCAATTCATTTGAGTTACACTTGCATGATGGCAGGAAATACAAAATGTATTAAAGGGGCCCTGAAACAATTTTTCAAATCACCATGAAATGAATTCACTAGAAGAGCCTATTGCCTCACAAATTCAACTGCGCAAAAATTTTTAAAATTTGTCCAGTGCCAGTGGAGTTACAAAGTTTTGTCGCATGCTGCAATTGCATTATCTCTTCTATCGTCCTGACAAAAGCAAACAGAGGTGGCAGGGCAAAGAAACTACCATTCCTCGTGACTTTGAGCACTTTTTTTCCTTCGAATGCGTGGTTTTTAGGGGCGAAGCTCCTTATAGCGGCACCCGTTCGTCCCTCGTAGTCGTAGTGGTAGTGTGTAACCAGTCTTACATTTCGACCTCCAAGGCTGTGTTGGTGGGAGAATTCTGTGCGTTGTTGAACGCTGAAAAATTCGCAGCGTGCGTGTTAATTGAAGCCGAATTCTCCTGTCTCTCACTCCCCCTTAGCAGCCATGGGCATGTACATTGAGCACTATCTGACAAGAAACGGTTGCTACTTTATACTCGCTGGGCGTAACCTCCAATGTTTTAAAAAGCTTTAGCGAGCGTTGGGGCGCAGTGCATGAATACAGTGAACTAGTATATACCATAAACTCAAGGTGGTTGAAGGTGGGAGGTAGACACGAAGCGCAAGCCGTAAGAAAGTGTGCGTGTGCCTCCTTTCGTTCAGTCCTTGGAATGTCCGCTGGATGGCGGTGCTTCTATATGAGGAATATATGATGAAAGGATGCGAGATGGTGGCACTTAAAGTGCTGAATAGGTGGACGAACGGACACACAGACAGATGCATAGATGGACGTACGGATGGCTGCACAGACAGATGGACGAATTAACGGATGGAGGAGCGGATGCATGGACGAACGCAGGGACGAATGCACAGATGGACGTGTGGACGCACGAACAGGCGCACGCACGGATGGGCCGATGGACGCATGGGTGGTCACACAGATGCACGTATAGAAGGACGGAAGCAAGCACGAATGGACGGACGGATGCTTCGCCCCACTCTTCATCATTCACTCCATGGATACGCTGCCATTTTTTAGTGTGATCGCGCGCGCTCGCGTGAACAAGTAGCGGCCTCTAGCGACTATCTCGGTAACTTGATTTCTCGGTCACAGAGGCACGGACGATTTTTCGCACACAACTAACGGGGCCGACGCACGCGGTGGGTTTTCTGCGACACGACCTCTTTAGCGCTATCACGTTAATATGAGGAAGTAAAAGCAGTGCAGTGGAAACAGCATGCGCAATTGTTGTGGTATGATGCATGAACACTTCCGTTATACACACAATCTTCTCTTCTCGTTGATTTAAAGTTTGAAATAAATTTTTTCTTTATGATATATCAGAACAATCAATTTAGCATACTGAGGTTGCAGCATACAGCCTTTGGATGGCATCCACTGTAAGTCGTCATATACTTTAGAGGGCACTCCCAGAAGGGCACGCAGCCGTAGCCTTCACCAAAGGGGCACCTTTTCCGTACGCATCCAGCTGTAAAAACATATAAGCAAAAACAATTTTTAATTAATCGTGGTTAACGTATGTTTATGATATCAATTAAAAAGTATTTTCATCAAGCTGCGAAATCGTAGCGCTTAAAACAGGCAAGGATGGTCAGTATATAGCTTATAACTTATAGGTAAATGTCGAAGAGTAAGTGTTGCGTTGTATGATTAAGAGAACTGTAACAAGAATGATGAGCGTGTTGATATGAAGTAAACTGTTTTCTGTGACACTTAGACCGTAAAAGTACGTCGGTTATGCTAATATACTTAAAACGCGGCCCATTGTTCGACAACCCTCATTTTCATAAGAAAACGAGCATGCTACGGTGCTGTAGCGTGGTCGAGAAAAAAACCTTCGTCAGTGCATTTCTGTCAGGTTTAGCAGCGCCTAATTATATTTTCAGAGCCAGAAGCTAGGGCAAAATTGATGAGTTGTACACACAGAAGAGAAATATGAAAACAAAATGCGAGTCACTTCATTGAGCTAAAAAGCACATAATCAGACAACAGAATATAAGAAACCTAACTGACAAGCATTCTTCTACAAATGGCAAGATATTGTTTGGATAAGGAGAATTGACACAGCGTTCTCGCCCTTTTTGAGAATGGCTCCCCGAAGAAGAAGCTGCAAAATCCTCTCTGTATGTTTATTCACGACTACTTGAGATTGAAAGAAAACTTGTTTGAGGAAATTATGATGCTGAGTGATTGATTCCTAAATCATTACAATGCAAGAGTACTGACTTGTCGACTTTGAGAGACCAAACTACATGAGTTCATTATGCTGGCTCTGCCTTGCAGCATGATCGATGCTCACCAGGCGCTCTTGTATGGCTAAGAAGCAAGTACCTGATCAAAAACTTCGAGAACGGTTCACCCTGACCTTTGAGAGCAGAATGTGATTGCTTAATTGAGCTTGGTGCACGTCACCTTTTTAAGTGATAGCCACTCATCGGTTCCTGTGCGTGTCTGAAACGTGTGGTAAGGAAACGAATGAATGTGCGAGAAACATAAGACATTCAAGCTCTCCAAGAAACCAGGCCTTAACTCTTCGTTTTACAATTCAGTCAAGAGCGCACTCGAGTGTATGCTTCACCTATCAGTGCTTGATGCTATCCAACCTAATGAGTGCTACAAAATAACCCAAGTGCTAAGAGCGAATGCTCAACCTTAGTTATGAATACAAAAGAAGCTTTCGACACCACTAGTCACAAAGCTATCAATTTTCCGAAGACATGCACCGAGCTTCTTAGGTGACAGTAACTTCCCTGCTTACTACTTGACCACAACGGGATCGCTGAACTCTCGCTGTTGCAGCTGTCCACTATTCAGGAAAGGTGCTCAGCAGGACTCTGTCATAGCGGCGTTAGATTTTACTCTCCTGGACACCGTATACCTGACCTACGACACATCAATGCGGCTGAAACTTGTTAAGAGATAAAAGCCATCGTGTGGTAAGAGTTTAATATGGCCCAACTGTATTCTCGGGAAAGCCAGGCACCTCGTTCTGATGTGATATACAAAATAGGACCACTTGGCTTCGATAAACTTACTGCCAACACCATTCTCGCAAGAACGCACATCTAGAAACCGGAATCACAACAAGTATTAGAAAAGAAAGGTAAATTGAAGGGCTTGTTTTCTTTGTTACAAACATATTTTTAAGAACTGCCAAACGATTATTCTAATGTAAATATAGGAGATATTTTTGAAAAAATGTAATGCAAAATTTTTGCCAGAAAAGTGGCTGAATAGATAACTTATCGTGGGCAGGGACACGCCCTGCGACCTTTGCTCACTTCTCCCATATTGGTGTCAAGGAGCACGTGATCTTATTACGAACTGGCAGCTCACTAATGATTCCTCGCACACCGCCTGATGGTGTCGAGTATGCAAAAGTATATCGATGCTATGAATTAAGGAAAAAAGGGTAAACTTAAGGGCTATAAGTTGATTGCTTGAGCATGTTGGTACGACATTGTGAAAAAAGAAAGAGCGCGACAAACGAGAGACCCGTCGGAAGAGGACACAGGTAGAGCGCTGACTTACAACAAAAACCTTATTCTTCAGACCACGCATAAATACTCGAGGCTGGTTCACACCGCCTGCTAGCTGTGGTCGTGCGAGCATTTGCGACTGGTCGCAAACGGTAGCGAACGGCCCCAAACGGTCGCAAAGCGACTGATTTGGCTAGTCCCTTCTTGACCGATTTTTCAGTCGTGCGACTGCACTCAGAAAGCGGCTGGAACCAATCAGCGATGCTAAATTTTGTTTTTTAGTTTTTTCATTGCACTGGCCTCCTGTCACGAAATAGAAAATAGGGCGTTTCTCGGGGTCTGTGGCATCATGGCCACCACGGAATGCTTGACTTGGAGATGGCGCGGTGAAGCAGCTCGAGCAAAGTGTCGTATTTACGTGGTGGCATTCACAAGAAGCTAAACACCCTCAAAGTAAAGAGAAAATAAATTGTGCACTATTTTTCCCCCCATATTCAGACTCTTTTTTTTAACTTGAATTGTCACCGCCTTCAATGCAGCGCGTTTGGAACGCGTTTGTGCTTCATGCATTGGCAACGACTTCATATACCGCGTTCGAGAATCCTTTGTACTGCATTGGAGGCTGTGGAAAGTTGATATGAATCTAAGAAAGTTTCTGAATTTGTACGACTCTCGGAAATACTCCTCGTCATCTCAGCGCAGCTCGGGAGGTAGGTGGCTTACATGGACGCCCAACTCTCGCGATCGGAGGGACGGTCACACCCACCACCGGCTTTTAACTGCGAAGCCTTTCTTAGCGAACTTCGGCGACTTTGAGCGTATCTATCTATCTATCTATCTATCTATCTATCTATCTATCTATCTATCTATCTATCTATCTATCTATCTAATCTATCTATCTATCTATCTATCTATCTATCTATCTATCTATCTATCTATCTATCTATCTATTATCTATCTATCTATATATATCTATCTATCTATCTATCTATCTATCTATCTATCTATCTATTAATTTATCTATCTATCTATCTATCTCAACGAAACTCTTCTCTATATTGTCACGTGATTATGGATAGACCAACGTCTGGTCACAGGAGCACTGCACGTCGAGCCGAACGGATCACCACGAACACGAGCTCGTCGCCTAGTCTTCTTTGTCCCCATGACATATACACGAACTGGCATGGCGCAATCTGGTATTATGCCCGTGCCATTAACCCCCGTCCAAAAAAAAAATGGGCAGCATATCCACAGAGTGAATGATGGAGAGTGGGGCGAAGCATTCGTCTGCCCATTCATTCTTGCTTCCATCCGTCCATGCGTCCATCCGCCCGTCCGTGCGTGCGTCTGTTCGTGCATCCGTCCCTGCGTTCGTCCATGCATCCGCCCCTGCACCCGTTCATGCGTCCATTAATGCATCTGTCTGTGTGTCCGTTCGTCCATCTATTCAACACTCCAAGTACCACCATCTCGCATCTTTTCATCATATATTTCCCACATAGAAGCACCGCCATCCAGTGGACATTCCAAGGACTAAACGAGAGGTGGCCCACGAACACTTTCTTTGCTTGCGCTTCGGGTCTACTTCCCACCTTTAACCACCTCGAGTTCACGATATATACTAGTTCACTGTATTGATGGCACTGCGGCCCAACGCTCGCTAAACCTTTATAAAACGAAGGAGGTTACGTCCAGCGAGTATAGCGTAGCACATTGCACATTAATGCACCTTTCCCAGTCAGATAGTGCTCAATGTGCATGCCAATGGCTGCTAACGGGAAATGAGAGAGGAGAATTCGGCTTTTACTTTCTTACGGTTTGCGCTTCGTATCTACTACCCACCTTTATCCACCTCGAGTTCATGCTATATACTAGTCCATTGTATATATTCATGGCACTGCGGCTCAACACTCGCTTAATCTTCCTAAAACTTAGGAGGTTCTATCTATCTATCTATCTATCTATCTATCTATCTATCTATCTATCTATCTATCTATCTATCTATCTATCTATCTATCTATCTATCTATCTATCTATCTATCTATCTATCTATCTATCTATCTATCTATATATCTATCTATCTATCTATCTGTCTATCTATCTATCTATTTAATCTGTGGATCTATCTATATATCTATCTAATCTGTTTATCTATCTATCTATCTATCTATCAATCTATCTATCTATCTATCTATCAATCTATCTATCTATTTATCTATCTATCTGTGGCGAAACCGTGTTTGTGTCCAATTGGAGTCTTCTGTCTTTCCTTGCTCATTAGCAGCTATTCGCATGCTCCACTAAAAACACCGGTTTATCACTGTGTGCTTCGTATCTCCCGGTATATTCTCCTGCACAACGCCGCGACGAGCGCCAGTGGCAACGCCTCAGCCAGTGTAAGCCTTCGCCACCTCTGCTTTGCATCTACATCTAGTTCCCTTAAGCGGGAGATGGTGAAAATTTAATGACGATGATCTTTCCTGGGATACTGCAACACAGAAATTTCGCTATGTTTGTCTACCTGTGTGTGTGTGTGTGTGCGTGTGTGTGTGAGTGTGTGTGTGTCTTTATGCTTCTGTTCCCCAAAGCAGTAAAAAGGCGAAATTTCACTTGTGACTTAGATGTCCAACGAGACGGAGTGTCCAATAGTGGACATTCAGGCTCGTAAGACATTCAGTCACGCCGAAGTCACGTCACCCATAGAAAAGTCTGTCTAGGTCAGAAAGCGAGCTTCTGCAGCTGCAGAAATCAAAACATTCTGGCTCGTTCTGCGTTGTTTCAGCATGTGAGGTTCTGTCATTTTTAACCAAAGAATTTCCTTTAAAGCAAACATTTACTCGGATACTTTTTGACCAACGTTTTTCGAAAGTGAAGAAGTGTTTGAAGGGCTCAGTTTTCTTTTCGTAATACAAATAGAAAATCGAGCCAAAGAAGCCATAGGTATGATTATTTTTTGTTGTTTTCAACTGCAGCACATGGATTGAATGTGAACCCACAACTTTGACGGAAGACACAAGCGAAACCACCTGGTTGGTTATATATGCGAGTTAGATCCCTTGGTGTGAAAGCCAGCTGAACTGGTAGCCGTAATTAAAAGGCTTGGGCTAAGATCCTGCCATCAGAATGGGTTCTTTTTCAATGCGAAGCGTTTCTCAAATACCTTCAGGGACTTTGAACGTATCGTTTTAAACGCTTCCCATTTAAAACGGTGTAGCTATCGCACTCCACAAGACCTGGCTTCATTGTGCTAGACGGGCTGGAGGAACCAGAGGGAGCGGAAGAGCCATCGTGGTATTTACGGTTTGACTTTCTAGAATCTTCACATCGGTACAAACCTGCTGCGCGTGGCGATTAAATGCTACTGCCGTGGAGTAAAACGCAGGTACGCTAAGTACTTGCAGTGCATAACTAAGCCCATTGAACATTTCATATCGTTATACATTCTGATTGATTGATTGATATGTGGGGTTTAACGTCGCAAAACCACCTTATGATTATGAGAGACACTGTAGGGGAGGGCTCCGGAAATTTCGACCACCTTGGCTTTTTTAACGTGCACCCAAGTCTGTGCCCACGGGACTACACCATTTCCGCCTCTAACGGAAATGCAGCCACCGCAGCCGGGATTCAATCCCGCGACCTGCGGGTCAGCAGCCGTGTACCGTAGCCACTAGACCACCGCGGCGGGGCGTTATACGTTCAATCCTAATAGACATGCAGGCTCTCCATCCGAAATTTTCACCCCTTTATAAGTAACCAGCCACCTTCATCTGGTTTTTGCGATTAATGCTCTTGAGAAAACAGTCAGAAAACAACTATTACTTGTATTTTCGCGCAACATCAGTACGAGATCATTAGGTAGGGGCTGTTTTATTTGTAAAATGGGTTGATATGTAATTATAAACACCGCAATGCTTCTCACTTGGCACTCGCTATGTGACGCTTTGGCCAAGAACACTGGTTTATCCTGCGCTTCGCTAAAATTACATGGTACTGCAACCTGCCAGTGGCTGCGTTTTATAAAAGCTTCGCGTCTTCGATTTACAGCCACACAGCATTCATATCTCACGCATGACGTATTCGCCAGTTTTCTCGTGCAGAAATACAAGCAAACGTTTTATTCTTTCACTCAAGATTGAAGACTAGCGTCTTGCGACGACTTTAGCCAGCGAATCACACAGAAACGTCACAACAGTTTTTTTTACTGATGTAAATTTTATTTCGCTAACTGAGCATCGACTGCTAGAAAGCGTGGACACAATGCTTGCACTTGGGGGTCGTATAATTCAGCGTTTACGGTTGTGGCGTGCCATGCGCTGACAAAAAAAAAAAATGGCAGCATATCCACGAAGTGAATGATGGGGAGTGGGGCGAAGAATTTGTCCGTCCATGCGTCCGTCAGTGTGACCGTCCATGCGTCCATCAGGCCGTCCGTGCGTGCGTCTGTTCGTGCGTCCGTCCCTGCGTTCGTCCATTTCGCCGCCCCTGCGTCCGTTCATGCGTCCCTCTGTGCATCTGTCTATGTGTCCGTTCGTCCATCTATTCAACACTCCAAGTACCACCATCTCGCATCTTTTCATCATATATTCCCCATATAGAAGCACCGCCATCCAGCGGACATTCCAAGGACTAAACGGGAGGTGGCACACGCACACGTTCTTACGGTTTGCGCTTCGGGTCTACTTCCCACCTTTAACCACCTCATGTTCATGTTATGTACTAGTTCACTGTATTCATGGCACTGCGGTCGAACGCTCGCTAAACCTTTCAAAAACCAAGGAGGTTACGCCCAGTGAGTATGACGTAGCAAACTTGTTCTGTCAGATAGTGCTCAATGTACATGCCAATGGCTGCTAATGGGAAATGAGAGGCGGAGAATCCGGCTTTTACTTTCTTACGGCTTGCGCTTCGTATCTACTTTCCATTTTTAACCACCTCGAGTTCATTCACGGTATATACAAGTTCATTGTATTCATGGCACTGCGGCTCAACGCTCGCTAAACCTTTCTAAAGCTAAGGAGGTTACACCCAGCGAGTATAACGTAGCAACCCTTTCTTGTCAGATAGTGCTCAATGTACATGCCAATGGCTGCTAATGGTGATCGCAACCTGCGCGTTAACTAAAAGCCGAATGCTCCTGTCTCTCATTCCCCATTAGCAGCCATTGGCATGTACATTGGGCACTATTTTTTATTGTTCAATAACGCACAGAAGTCTCTCACCGGCACCACCTTGGAGGTCAAAATATTATACCTGTTACATACTATGGGGGACGAACGGGTGCCGCTATAAGGAGCTTCGCCCCTAAAATCAAGACTCTCTATCTTCTGGAGACGCGCCGCACAATGAAAAAAGGAAAGGAAGACTTTCTTAGTAGCTGAGGTTTTTTTCCGTGTCTGGCTAGCACCAACTGCAGTATTTACACTCTTACTGCATATGCAATGAAACACTTTACACTTATTGCGTGAGGGACACACCGGTATACCACGACCTGCAGAATAGGCGTATGCGTCAAAAGTCATCACAGTCTATATCCAACGCGGAACATTGTTGTTATACCTCAAATAATAAATGAGCGTGGATAAGTTGGTGTGCTTAAAATGTAATGCCGGGTCTGGAGTAGGTGGCGTTGTCGGAGAACGCAAAATAACGATTAACGCTCAGAACATTATCGCACGTGTATTCGGAATTGAAGTCCTACATTCTGCATGGCAGTGAGCTATTTATCCATTTACCACACATCGGCGCAGGTGCTTGCGACTGCTTCGAAAAACACTATGCGCAGCTGTTACGTTGGGGCTCGCACTGTTGGCTGTCCAGTTTTCTGACTACGACTAGACAATGAGCATTCAGTTATGTGACTGAGCAATTATTAGACAATTGTTGCTGGATGCAATAGAAATACACCTGCAAATGCTAGTCGACGCAGCTGTATTGTTCACAATGTTCTGAAAAATTTGGGGATTGTTAAGCTTAAGCTTGAAGAATTTAACGCGATAGCGATATCACGTCCATAGTGCGTACTTTAAACACTTAATGATTGCTTTTTAGAGTGTGATCTTACTCGACACGTTTCAATTGTGGATTGCTGTAATGTAATTGGTGAATTTGAAAGTGGCTTGTGTCAATGAAGTTTTTGTATATCAATGCCGTGTGTGATTGGTAGCATGGTTTAAATCGCCAACAGTTACGCGCTTGAAATGTTGGGACTTGCTAAGCACCAGCTACGTGGTCCTAAGAAAATTCGTGAGGTAACGTGCGCGCCTTCTGTAATGGGTGGGCAGCTCTAAACTATGAAGCCATTCTGCTTATCACATGTTCTGACACCTAATAAAATTATACGCTCAAATCACGCAGTATTGCTACGCTATTACATGTTGCATTTCAAAGCCTGTAAATCGGATGCGTGTGTTTGCAGGACATGAACGATATGGTAATTGAATTTCGAAGCAGATGAAGTTAACTGTAAATTGAAGCAAACGCGGGGAACACCCGTTTGCCACGCAAAAGGCGTCGGGTCGATCCTCATTCGCATCCGGATATGTTTCATATTTGTTGTTTTGTTTCATCTGTCTTCATTTCAGGGTCCGTCCACACCGATAATTTTTCACTCACAACCAACGAGCCATGCGCCGACATGGACGCTGACGGCGGAATTAACGCGAAACGACCGATTCAAGGTTTTCGAGTTATTACAGACCTTCTCGCTTGAACGTGACCACGTACGTTATCACAGATCAATGCGTAACTAAAGAAGGGCTCCATAAATCTTGATTATCCGGTAACTTGGCGCTGCCTCCAAACGAACTCGTTCCTGCGCCCACGTGTATACGCATACATTTAAGGCCAAACCTCATAAGCGCGAAAATGCACGCGACAGCGACAAGCGACGCGACGTAGATCGGCTTCGCGCGATCAGTCGCTAGCGCAGGCAAACCTCATTCACGCGACGGCTTCGGTGAGCGAATTCCACTGTTGCTGGCATGAGGCCGTCTACTCGCACCACGAAAACCGCGCAGCGAGCGGCATGCAATTTAAAATGAGATATATTGTTGTGTAATGAAACGAAAAGTGTTTATTATTGCCTAGCAGCACTTTTTTATATGCACATGCGTAATAAACATTGCGTTATTTCTTGTTGCGCATACGTGACTCGGGCAGGGTCACGTGCACCTATGCAGTATTTGTCTTTTCCGGTATTTCGCTATTGGCTGCTTGAGCCCAGCACTTCCGGGCGATGAGCGACGGTTACCAAATCTGGAGAACCGAGCGATCGCGCGAAAACGAGCACGCGACACGTCGCGCGAACGCCCTGTTTCGTCGCTCATAGCGTTCTCGTCGCTCTCGCGTGCATTTTTGCGCTTATGAGGTTTGGCCCTTACTCCAATTTGTTCGGTCCCCATTGCTCAAAATGTGGCTCCGTCACCTCCTTCTCTCATATACTATGAGACTGCGTCGAGTATCCGCCCCCGCCTAATCTCCTGATTCCTCCTTTGTCCGAGGCGTGGCAAAGTTTACTCCGTGAATCAAGCCTAGAAGTACAGCTCCGGGCCACACAGCGAGCTTAGGAGTTAGTGGCCAAGCACGGCCTAACCACCATTTGTCTAAAATTTTTTCTCCTAAATAAAGTCATCTTTCTCTCTCTCTCTTTAGGCCATCCGGCATTTTTTAATGCGATATGACATCGCACAATACACAAACATCTATCTGTGACTGCCATGGCCTGTAAATTTCAGGTAAGCTGCTGAGCGCCGTAACCACTATAACACAACAGGGCACAAGTGGCTCCTTTTGCATCAATGTAATCGACGTTTACAAGTAACTCCTTGATGTGTGACAAATTAGACAATTGCACAAAGACGTCCTTTTCTTTCATGACGATACGTTCGAGGATAAAGTAAACAAGAAAAAGAGAAATATCTACACATGACACTTCCGACTACGGTGCATAAAATGAACCCCAATAGTGGTTATGATATCCTAATTTTTTCTTTTTAAAGATATCCCAATTTTTCGAATTATCCCAATTTTTCTTTTTGTTGTTGTTGTTGGTGGTGGTGGTGTTGGAGCAGGCGGGGTTAGCCTGGCCTGCATGGCCGGCAATTGTTTCGCCTGAGCATCTCCTGAGTTCGAAAAGTGTCACCACGTGTCGGACAGCCCAGTGTCTCACAGGAAAACCACCAAAAATTGTTGCACGTTCCTCCTAGTTTCCGCGGGTCTTTCAGGAAAAAGGACGTCATCAACAGTCCACTGCCTATGACAGCCTTTTCGCAAGGTGCGGATCATCGCAGCTTTTGGCACATCAAACTGTGGGCAAAGCCAAATGAAATGTTCAATATCGCTGATATCACCGAAGAAGGCACAGAACGGGGAAGTGTATCTCCCAGTCTTGAATGACAAGGCCGGGGTTTATGCGGAGCCGGTTCTTATGCGGTACAACAGCGTCGCTTGTTCACGAGAAAGTCCACGAATTACACATGCTTGGTGTGGAAACTTGTAGATCGCCTTGAATTGATTGCGTATCACATCTTTGTTGTTCTGGTAAGTCTTGGGAGTTCTTACTTTTGAAACAGATGTACGTGCTTCGCATGCAAGGGCATCAGCTCTTTAATTGCTTTCAATACCAACGTGGGATGGGATCTACTGGAACTTTATATTAAAAATCATGCCATTTAGGTGTTTAATTAGTGCCAGAGATTGCCTGGTGAACTTTTCTTGAGGCAGGTCACGATGCAGTCTCTGTAGCGCCGATTTGGAGTCCGTCAGCACTACAACATTTCGTGCAGAAAAGGATCGCAATTTTCGCAAAGCCGCCGTGATTGCAGCGCTTTCTACCGTTGTGGACAAAACCAGGCGATCTAGGCGGCCCGACCATGACACGCCAAAACAGGGTATGCAGAAATCCGCTGCACAGCTATCGGTTTGTGTGCACACTGATTCCGTCGGTGTACACTTGTAGGTGGCCACGGTAGATGGTGCTCAAGTGGTCTAGCGCAAGAAATTTGCTTCCGCGGCTGGAATGGTGCGCTTCGCTGGTAGATTGGGTACGCTGAAGTTACACGCAATATCCACAAAAGACCATGGTGGGTCCATAGGGCGCCGTTCCGGCAGTTTAAAGCCTAACTATCTAAATGTGTTTAGTGCCACGTTGAAATCTGAGCCTTTTCTTGCTTTTAGTCACCGGAGAAGCACCGTGCCTGCGAAGGACTCACCCAGTCTTGACAGCTGCGTCAATAAGGCCTGAGACGCCACAAGGTGAAGCGGAAGAGACTCGGCTTCATTGGTGACCTTCGTATTTGAAGCCGTCTGAGGTGCTCCCATCAACAAGCGAAGACCCTTTCTGTGCACTGCATTTAGGCGTTCGAACTGGCTCGGTGATGGTGATATCAGGGGCAGCTGATTAAGAATGCGGCTTGTTATAAGCACATCATTCAATTGAAGCATGGACAAAAGATTGTCGCCCCAACGGACCCCTACCATGCGACTAAGAGCGTTGATTCTTTGCACTGATGCAGTGACTATACCATCAACCACACGTTGCCATAATAGCTTGTTGTCAATGGTAATGCCCAGGAAACGGTCACTTGTTGCACAACGTATTGGGTGGCCTCGAATATTTAGCGACAGACGTGTTGATTTCCGTGTCGCTCCCGGGAAGAGCATTAAGGCCGATTTTTCCGCTGATGAAGATAGGCCAAGTTTCAACAAGTGACGCTCAATGATTCTAATAGCACTCTGTGCTATCCGAGCCAAACGTTTGTGCTTGTATCCTGAGATTTAAATGCAGATATCATCGGCGTAGATGCATATTTTAACTGCTTTCAGAGCTGAGTACAGAAAGTCAGGATGGCTGGCCATTGCACCGTTAAGAAAGCAAGAGAGAATGAACACGACCTTGTGGGACGCCGAAGGAAACGCGTCTCTCTTAGCTCGTTACATTTCTAAGCTTAACACGGACAGAGCGGTCTCTGAGAAATTCATGTACAAATCCAAGAGCATTTCCCGACACAGCCATGGCTTGGAGCCCGTTCACAATGCCTGCCTGAAGCACACAATCATATGCCTTGGCAACGTCCATGAAGACGGCGAGTGTCGAGAGTCCGCTGACGTGGTGGTGCTCGATGTGGCTGAATAGGTCCAAAACACTTTCCTAGGCACACAGTCGTGGGCGAAATCCCGTGATACATGATAGCCATCGTCTTCCTTGTTTAAGGTACCAAGTTAATCTTGTACATATTAATCTTTCCATCAACTTAGATACGCATGATGTAAGAGATACCAATCGATATGATGTGAGGCTCGCAGGATCCTTTCCGGACTTTAAGACTGGCACCACCCATGCTGTCTTCCAAACAACTAGGATCTCTCCCGTGCTCCAGACATGATTAAATATGTCCAAAAGAGCCCTTTTTAGCTTATATGACAGATTTGTCAGCATTTGATGGCTGATCAAATCGGGACCCACAGCACAGCGTTTCCTTAATTGGCTAAGTGCCATATCCAGCTCTCGAAAGGTGAATGGCAAATTCATCGTGGGAAAAAACTGGGGTGACAGAGTAATCGCCACTCCTGCTGATCTGCCAGATGTGTACACGTCTGCGAAATCCTCTGCAAGGGTTTGCAAATCTATCCCTTGTTTCAAAGCGAGTGCTTCGAATGGCCTGTGTGAGCGGATCTTTCCAGAAAGACTATTTATTACTGCCCATATCCTTGTCAAGAATGTAAACGTTGATAAACTCTCACAGGAAGCAACCCATTCATTTCGTCTTAATTTTTTTTTGTATGGCAATGAATCGCAGCGTTTATCCTGTTATATTCAGTTTTCGCAGACGGATTACCTGTTGTTCTCATTATTTTCTGCTCCGCTCGTCTACGTGCGTCGCAGAGGTTCTTCAATTTCAAGTCAGGAGCAGAACAATGATCGGGCAGTTTTAGCAATGAAGTGCCGCTCGCTTGCTTTGCAACATCTCTGCGAATAGCTCACCAGTGGATTTGTCCAACGCTTCTCTGTAGATGTCCCAGCGTGTTACATTGCAGAATTGTCGACCAGCAGATAGACATCCCAGGATATTGGTGAATGTGGGGAAATAGTCGCTGCCCATCCTGTCTGGAGTTGTGGTCGATGATACCAGAAGGTCCGTGGAGTGAAGTGCAAGGTCTATTGCGCTCCATGAATCTGGTGGCCTAAAAAATGTAGGTTTGCTATCGTTCGCCACAGAAAAGTCGGCGGCATCCGCAGCTGCTAGAAGTTCCTTGCCTCAAAAATCTACACTCTTATTTCCCCAGAGTGGATGGTGCACGTTAAAATCACCACAGATTATTCGAGGAGCGGGACAACAAGTGCAAAGATCCTTTAGAAAAGTCTCCATGGAGACTTTTTTTGTGGGCTTAGGTACACCGATACCACACTCAGTTTTCGATTTCCCAGGCACACTTACACAGCAGCGACTTCCAGGGAGTTGGAACAGAGGTCTTGCACTGGTAAGGCGACGTGAGGTATTTCCCGTCTATGTATATCATTGCGCTCCATTTGCAAATGACGTTATGCTCGGGTTGCCGTGTCGGGTGTACCCTGGGAGCGTCCTTGCATTCGGTAGACCGGCTTCGGAGAGGGCTAGAATTGGTGTTGGAATGTCGTGCAGGATAAAGTTGAGTTCGCACAGACGTTTTAGAAGACCGGCGCAGTTTCATTGTATTATTAAGGGCACTATTGAAGGACGAAATAGACCAGGTGGGTGAAATATTGCCATTATTCTACTCCATGTATGTGGAAGCAGGACAAAGTAACACTGACTATAAAGCCAGGACTGCTTCCAACATGTCCTTCGTTGAACTCGCAGGCATCTTAGCGATGTGTGAACGTAGTGCCGTGAACAGAGTACGAATAACGTGCTCGAGGTTGTTTTGCTGTTTGCTTCCAAGTCGCACTTGAGGTGGGCTCAATGCATCAGCACAGGTGCACTTGGCGGACTCTTTCGTGATACATTTCTCACCGCGTTGAGCACTTGCGTTGACTCCGTACCAGCTCTTGTCGGATTTAGGCGCGGAAAATTTCCTGCGTACTCGTTGTCGAAACCGCCATGTTGTGGCGCGCCGGACGTCTTCGTGAGCGATGGTTCGTTCACAGTCTTCGGGCCGGGGGCAAACGTCTTATTTCTTCACTGCGCAGCTGTTCGTGCTGAACATCGGCCGTAGCTAGCTGAGTGGTCACGGCCACAGTTTGCGCACACAAGTTTTTCTTTACTGGTACACGTCTTAAAGTCATGAGGCCCCCCACAGTGCTTGTACCTCTGTTCCCCACGACAGTGCTTAGCAACATGTCCAAAACGCTGACATTTAAAACAGCGTGGCGGTGTCTCCACGTAGTCTACAAGGTCGTGTCTGGTGAAGCCAATGTTGATCTTCTCTAAACGTTCCGAATCGGGAGCGAATGTGAGAACCACAGAGTCAGTGCGCCTTGATTCCCACTCAGAGGATGAGGTTTAGACACGTCGTATGATTCTTCTTGCGTGGTATACTCCCTGAGGTTTCAGGTAGGTTAACAGCTCTTCGTACGAGTACCATCTTGGGACTCCTTTTATAATGCATGTATTTTTCATGTAGCTGTATGGTACATGGGCAGATAGGGCAAGGCCGCAGATAGTGTTGGTCTCTAGAAGCATATTAGCTTGGTGTTCTGTCGCTATATCCAAGAGCAGGGCTCCCTGTGCTGTGAACTGGCTCTTAACTGGGGCTCCATCGAGAAGCGTTTCAATTTCCGAGTATAGGTCAAGAGGGTTCACTTGCCTCAAGTTAGCTAAAGTTAGCTCAAGTTAGCTGAAATTAGCAAGTAGCGGTGCTGTAAACTGGCTCTTAACTGGTGCTCCACCAATAATGGTTTCAATTTGCGACTATATGTCAATAGGATTCACTTGCCTCAAGTTAGCTCCTTCGGATGTTGGAGCAATCAACACAGGAATGCCCACCGTCCTGTCTTTGAGATGTCGCACAAGGCGGAAACCACCTTGTCCATGTCTAGATCTGTGAGGTTCGCCCCGTTGTGGTCCCCGACGACAGTTGATTTGTCCTCTGATTCAACGTTGTGTTGTCGCTTGCACTCAGGTATGCTTGTGCAAACAAGCTGGTGCTTCTCACCTGGTGTCACACCTTGGGAGGTCCTGGCGGCGCTGTCACTGATGCTTGTTTCGTTTCTTCTAGCACCTTTCGACGCGGTGGGCTGCGCAGCACCCACCGGTCGCCGATACGGCAGGTACCTTTTCGAGTCCTCCGACGTCTTGAGCAGTGCTGAGCCGTAATATAAACAAAAATAAACGATAAAAGCAGACAGAGCTACCTAGCCAAGCAGCAACAGCTTTGTCGTCCTCTTCCCCTCTAACTATTTCTTGTAGACTGGGTTTAAACCCCGGCACTATATCGTAAATATGAAATTCTTTTTAGCAAACTCCTCCCCCAATATGTGCAAATATCTATCTATCTATCTATCTATCTATCTATCTATCTATCTATCTATCTATCTATCTATCTATCTATCTATCTATCTATCTATCTATCTATCTAGCTATCCATCCATCTATCTATCTATCTATCTATCTATCTATCTATCTATCTATCTATCTATCTATCTATCTATCTATCTATCTATGCTTCCGAGGCTAACTTCGACTAACACGACAAACACAAAAAAACGTTTACATCACATGACTTCACTGCAAAGATAAACGCGAGTTGGTGGTATGAAAATCGCATTATGGATGCCACCCTTTGTCTCAGTTACACGCCGATGCTTCGGTCGGGTCGCTACTTTTCTCTACATGTGATGTAGACTGAAATCGGTTCGGAGGGACATGAGTTTGTACGGACGTTCAACGTTAGGTTGCAACATAAACATTATGACACTAAGGTCATGTGTTTCATGTTCTATATAGAGCACGTTGTTGAAAAATTTGCCGCTTATCAAGGACTGGCTATACAGTAGCTATTTCAGGCTCGGCTTGAATATGTTGCGTACATCTGTGTTATAGGATGCAAAAGATGACATTCATTTCATGCGGGGCATAAACTACATGCCATTGTCTGGGCATGCTCGAAGCTATTTTTGTAGCAGCAATATAACAGAATTTGACAAATTTTAGTTGCGAAATACTTCCACTTGTTGTTAACAGAGCACCATAAGTAGTATTTTATAATTTCGACGCTGTCAAAATACAAATGCCGCCCTATGAAGAGAACCAACGGCATACAGCTCAACAGAGAAGCATGTTAGAGAATTCGTTGAAGGTTTCTATATGGCCCAATATTTAGCAGAGCCCAATTTTTTAATCTGGAAACGCAATGACTGCTTCTCACGAAAGGGTTAAAATCTCGTCTTTGGCCCGAAAGCATATATAAATCGTTAGTATTTAATTGTTGCATTATTATCTTGCTCCGAAAATTGCTCTCCATTCCCCTCAAGGTGCATTCGGCGACAAAAGAATGTGCGACAGCAGCGGGAAAATAATTCATCATCTTCGTTCATTAAGATTTGCTGATCAACTTCTTCAAACACATTGCATATCATGCAGTTGATGGTGCAACTTCTTGTCACATTGTAATATATCACAATTAGTGCTTACCCAAAGCGCTCGAAGCAAAACACAACACAAATAAAGTAGGTAGCAAACGCATGTCCACAAAAACAGTCCGTTCCGCCCTGCTTCGCATTTCGTTGACAAAAGTTATGGGCGTAACGCCATGTTATGCCTGCCTGTAGCTCTCTTTAGTGACTTCTCTCTGACCGTACAATAGAAGAAAAGCTGAATAAATTTCAGCGACTGACGTCGTTGCTTATATCGCATTCTTTCGATTGGACAAATTCAAACATTCCTATTTTAACGCGAGAGCATTAAGAAACTCGTTCTGCAGAAATTCTATCGTCGGCGGCGGAGCCATTGGTTGTCAGCAAGAAATTATCCTATGAGTAACAAAAAAATCGAGAACAACGCAAATAATAGATAAATGATAAAAAATCCTTGAGCACAGTGCGGAAACGAAGGCTGTTTGGGTCCAAGTATGAGTAGAGATAGAACCCGGGTCGTTGCTTTGTGAGATTTGAGCGTCTCTCCAGCAAGCTTTTTTTTACAGTCGAAAGCAATATTAGCGCAACCGATTATTAGAACGTCTTTTGCACTGACTCGCTAAATAGTTAGTAATTTCTGCTCAAGAAACATCGTGCTTCTTCAGTGCACACTGAACAATTGAGGCCTTTTCATCCCTTACATGTATTTTCGGTCATTCTTTTTCACCTTTGTTGACTGAAGCTATAAAACTTCAGTGTAGCCGTAACGTACTTAGAGGCTTACAGCACCATATTATATTATAATATATTATATTATAATAATAATAATAAATATATTATAATAATATAAGGAGAATGTCATAGCCATTTTTGTTGAGTTTCGATCGTTGCCGACTGATTTAGATAATATTGGCTCATTTCAGTACACATAGCCAAAGCTAAAAACATAAATATTGCCCCGATTAAGACTTCCTAGTGCCTTCTAGGGCACTGAAATTCACCAACACGCGCTATAAACGCTGTTCTTTTGTTAATTGCCCGTAATGCCTTAACAAACAAATGCAGTACGTTTTACTACATATATGTGTGATTATTCGGTAGCACTAATCACGCGCGGTGTGCCGACGCATCTGAAAGTAATCAAGGGCAGAAGTATGATCGCGTTTTACTCTCTCACGCCTGAAGAGCATATGGCAATTAGACTTTCTCAAAGACGGGAATAGTAGAAAGCTGCTCCACTTTCTCGTTTCATACAGAGAGAAACTTAGTTTTGCTCTATCTGATGTTTAGCGAGAGTAGAAGAACTCTTTAAAGAGTGGTCTTTTTACTCTAGCGATAACCTCCGCAGTTTTTAGAGTGTGGCAAGCAGATGTTCTACCCAATTGCCATGCGTCTGTTTGTGAAAACAGTAAAAAAAACTTCATGTGCTTAGAAATGCTGTGAATTTTGCTTTCATGCTTTACAAACACACGCGTCCTGTATTCCTGCTTCACAATGCAACATGAGATATTGCAGTAATATAGCGTGGTAAAGCGTCGATTGCCGAAAGCTTTCAAAGTATATGATTATCAAAATGGCTGCGTAGCTGAAAGCCGGTACTCCACTACAGAATGCACACACGATACTGCGCCTCTATCCTTAAGGCCACGTAGTCGGTGCATAGCTAATTCTAAAAGGTTCATGCACTAAGTGTTTGAAGTACGCACTGGAGCAGGATGTCAATATCGGGTTCAACTCCTGAAGACGAAGCTGCAGTGTCCCCTAATGTTTGTAATGAAGGTCGAAAAAACATTACAAACATGGTCATCACAATGAATATCAGCCTCATATTGTACGTTTCGTCAATTCCCACACAACACTTTGACTACGTAATCACAACATTGATATTATTCTTTCAGGATGGTGTGGTAAATTACCAAGACGAAAAGGGAAACGAAGTGCGCAAGCAATAGTTTTGCGAGAAACAATGTCGGTCTGGTCCGGCGTGTTTTATTTTCATGCATACGAGCTTCATCGGCAAAGACTCTGTGTAAGGCACGGAATAGGCAGTGAAGCAGGGTTTCAGAAACATCGCCATAACTTCAGAACATTCTGTTAATATTATGTGTCGGACACGAATAGGTAGCTTAGATCTTCTGTGGCCACCAGCGACAAAACTGAAACTTTTTTTAACGCATGCACAAAAACTCCGCGCTATACTGCTTGGCCAATCACTAGATGCCGATCACTGCTCCATTCGCTATCCCTTTAGAGTGCATATCGCATGTACTTCACCTTTCATTTTGCAGGTAGAGGTGTACCCTAATAAGTAGTTTTGTCCTAAACACACAAACTGCTGTCCTCGTCAACGTCACGGCCTTGTGACATCTAGTGGAGATGCAGTTCTTTGATGTTCTGGATGACCTCGTCAAGAGGTGATCTTAATCCGACTCGAAAAGGAGTCATCGGCCCCGACCACGACCAATGCTTGGCGCCGATACCTTCTTTTAAGCTAGCCGCCCAGAAATAGCTTAGCCTCTGCCCAATAAAGTCTCAAGAATGAACGCCATGTCCATGACGGTGACACCCACTGTGCCACCGCCCATGATTGTGATGTAGTACCTAAAGGAGTCACTGGTTTTATCGGGACAGTCATGTGGCCATTCTAAAACGGCGTTCGGTTAATACTACATGCCGGCGACTGTCAACAAACCCAACATTTGCGACAGGTCTCGCTTTGCCTACTTGGCGCTAAAAAATTGCGCTAGGAGCTGGTTCTAGATTAGAAAGTGCGCCCTGACATTGTGGTGTATTTTATTTACGGCATTGATCGCATGCAGCGGTTACATGCGTCGTAAAAACGAAATGATTGCCACTCTACTGAAAATATAAATACAGCTTACTAGAGGAAAGGCGACAATCTTCGCGGACGCACTGGGAACATTACTTGACTGTTCGGCTCCACACACCCCGACATAACCAGGCAGAAGGTCGTCTGTTTCTTCATGTGTGGAGAAAAGCAAGAAGTGTTTGCAAAACTGATACGAACTCGCGCAAGCATTCCAAAAATGTATCTCTGAGGTGACAATAATCTAGGACACTGTAATTGCACACCCGGCAATACCTTCGCCACTCAATCAAAGACATTGCCGTTTTCAATGCCGTCGGCGCCACAACTTGCACGAAACATTTTGTACCATCAGACGTGAGAAGCTGCGGAAATTTTTTCTTCAGTAGTAGCCCTAAATGCAGTCAGTTGCAGCCGTTGTGCGTCAGAAAAATCAGTAGACACTAGGCGCTGCCATATCACCACAGCATAAGCCATATGCTACCAGTTCCGCTGCTGTAGTGCGTTGCAACATTCTCCCTCCCGACCTGTGTTGAGATTCCGCAATGCCGTAGTTCAACCACCAAACACCAGCGTCGCCGCCACAAGCATGATAACACCCACTTATCGCCCAGCACTACACCCCAAAAGAAGCCACGCGTTTTTTTGCTGTGCCTCCGACCATTACCCATTTTACTAACACTGCGTAGAAGCTAACCGCACCTACAACCACTGCCAATACCGCGAGATCCGGCAGCGTGGTTTCATCGTGGACGAGCCGCGTCCGCTGCCAGGTGAAAGCATCATAACATCACCGACTTCATTGCCGGAATAGTTTGTGGCAACGCCATGCCTGGAGAGTTTTCCCTGTCATTGATGCTACTGAACACGCTTCGATGAATTGATGTTCCAACTGGCCATTGCCAGGCAGCTACACAGTACCGACAGCACACTGTACTAACCCAGAACAGATCTACCAGCGCTTGTCTGGAAAACTAGGGGTTTTAAACGATGGAGGGGTTCTTGCTATTCGAAGACACGCCGAAGATCCTCCGCCACTGCCCGATAACGATTCGGAAATTACTGGACGTAGGCTCCTTGCCTATCACGCAGGGCTTCCATGAGAGCACTTGTCCAACGATAGAAAACCAGGCGGCGCGTCAAAGCAGAATAGCCGCCAGTTAATGCATCTAGTGCCGGTGCCGCGACATAACCCTGTAGTAGCACATGACGAATCACTAATGTGGACGCGCTATCGATGACCACAGCGTCGTCGCAATGATCAACACCGCAACCAACTACTCTGTCGTAAGTGGCCTGTTCATCGCCAAGCTGAAAAAATTTAACATCGCTTGCGAAGAGCCCGAAATTCGCGCAGATGGAGGTCACGTAATAAAACCAACTTAGATCTGTACGGCATGAGTCACGCTTGACAGCAGACAACGTTTTGGTCATGCAGCCTTGTTCAATAGACACCATTCAAGACACAGATCCCTTAAATAAGCATGTCACAGTCATTGACTCATGATCCCAACGAATACCGAATTCCTTCAATGATGCCGACCCGCCGATTACGAGAATTTGTCACCATGGCTTAATGCCATAGAAAAGCAAGTCAATGTAGCGCTTCTCTCCAGTGACATCATTTCTGTCGATCGTGAAGAACCCACTGACTTATAAGGCGTCATAACAGGCGACCAGAATATGCTTCTCAGCCGTCACATCTGCATATGAAGAAGCATAGCCATGCTGTGGAACGTGGAACGCGAAAGAGAGTGTAATGGTGATGAACTACAGCCACGAATGCAGGCCCCTCAACATTGGTACAACAGCCATCTGCATAGATGATTTCGTAGACTTTATGAATGCTTTCGCCCTCTGCGATGCTACCAAACCTGCTTCAATGAACTGGAGTCTTCAGCCTGATTTTAAAACAAATTCGAGCCTTGCCAGTTATAACAGGAGCCCGTAAATTCCTAGCTGCTCTTGCAAATCGGAGCCTATTTGTCCTTTTTAAACACGACATGCTGCACCCGCTACAGTGATTTAGTCGTTGGGGTGCTCAAATGCTTACCCGCTGACTGCAGGACAGAATTTTAGTAATGGCAGCCACATTTTCAATTCAGGTGAAAATGCCTGAAACTGGCGTACTTATACTTACGTGTACAATAAGAAACCCCAAGAGGTTTTAAAACAAGCTGTAACGCAGAGGCAAATATGCACCCGTTTGAATAAGTAGCACCTGCCTGCATCACAGTAACACCATCACACGGCATTACATATGCAGAAAAATGCCGAATTTATTACCTCTGTAAGAAGTATCCTAAGGTACATAAAAATTCTGAGGAAATGCGCCAACAACTAGTGCTTTTACAAGTCTGGTATAGTAACTGAAGAAAAAAAACTATCTATTGTAGCAAGCTTTTCATGCACTGTATCACATATATACACTATATGCCATTTAATGGCACAATATACATTTTGTTTCTTCGTATAGAATAAGCGATTTTGACCTATTTGAGGGGTTAGTTACAGCTTGGTAATAAACGAGCCAATAATTTGCTGTACACTTACTCATTGGATAACCATAAGCAGATACATGGCACGAAATTTGTAATGGTTTTTTTTTTCAAGCCAGATACTTCCTCAAGCGAATAAATTTTGTGTTACGCCTTATTTAATGGGCCAATGCTATTCGTATAGGTTCCAACGCTGCTACGGCGTAATAATGTTGCTCTCGCACTCTATAGCGTAAATGTCCGAAACACACGATACGCGTGCATGTCACTTTAGAGATCCACATATGACAGTTCAGTCCCATTTTTTATTACCTTGCAAGTAGCTTGCTTAGCTAGACAGGCATAACAGGCCCAAGGTATCATTTTTTTTGTGAGGCACCTTTTGCGGTCATCATGTGTTCATACATTCCTGCCAGAAAGAAACCTATATTTATGAATTAGAATTCAGATTTAAGGCCATTCAGAGATAGCTATTGATATGCTCTTTGAATAGTGCAACAAATACCCTGCTTAAATTACCCATATATGAGATATATAAAAGGTATTTTTTCAAATGGTGATTGTTGGGTTCGAACTTGGTGCGTTTGCCGAATACCTTCATATTGTTACTCGCCCCGCTGACGGTGAGCCCACGCCATGACGGAAGCGATGTCACTGAATTTGTGGAACGGCGGCTGTGTGTGAGTCATAAAAGAAGCGAAGACCCACGTTGCCAAGGGGCTTAGTAGTGGCGCCTCTGGAGACATGAGCTGAGTCCGGCGGCAAGGGTGGAAGGTGTACTTGCGCTCCGCTGTAGCAATCAAAACCAGCGGCAGCGGCGGCATCGATACACCAGCCAAATACACTGATGGCCTGTCTGCCTAGCGTTGCATTCACGTGCCCAGACGGTGCGTTCCCACAGCTTGGCGATGCCGGACGTCAAGCGTTTCCGGGAACCAGAGTGAACGAAGTTGCGCGGCAATGAGGCCATGGTTCTTCGAGGAAGATCCGAGGAGGCAGGACTTCGGGCCTGCTACCTTCAACAGCAGCCAACCGGGATTCGAGGAGAGAGGCATTCCTGTGTTCCGATTGTATTGTGAGAGTGTTTCAATAGAATTTAGGGTATAAAAACAGGGGTACAGGAACAGGAGAAGAGAGAAGAGAAACGAATAAACGCCTGTATCGAAATGATGTCCGAGTGGTCTTTTCCTCAAGGTTCCAGCAGATTAAAAATCTCGTTTCCGGCTTCTTTGGCGGTAGCAGCAAATGTCGCGCAACCGGCGAGGCGAGTGGAAAAACTAAAACGGAATCTAATTGGCACAGTCGAGCAGAATCTGCATGGCTGAACTGAGGAGGACAGTGGGGAGCGACATTGCCCGAGACTGACAAGCACCTTCAACTGACTACCACGCTGCGGGATCAACGAAGCAAGGCTAGTCCCCTGGATTCCGAAGAGGAAGAGCACACCGCAAGGCTACTTCAGGGGGGGGTATCTCTTGATTGTCTGTGGGGCGCAGGCTATGGCAAAGTGTTAATACTTTCAAGACAGAGAAAGGGACAACTCGGAAAATAACTGGGACGGAGCAGGAAGCTTGCAAGCATTGGTAGTCGCCAAAAGTGGCACGGGGGGTCATAGTAGTGCACCAGATAAGACGTCAGAACAGCAGCTAGCGCTGCTTCAGCTGCAATTGGAAATTGCTGAGGCGGAAACGGAGAAGCAGCAATGGATGCTAGAAAACAAGTTGCCGCGAGCCCGTGATGGAGCAGAGTCCAACGGGGGCGGTCACAGCGTATCGCTTGACGAAAGGTTACAGCAATACAGGCGACTGAAATTTGCAAGTTTGCTAAAGCGTGTACTGGCACCAATGCCGAGCCAAGAGGCACTTGGGCCAATGTGGTTCGAGGAGGCTGAGGCAATGCTCGAGTCGTATAAAGCTCCGAGTGAATAGTGGGTCGGACTAGTTTTACCACAGTTGAGCGAAAGGGCACGCGGGCTGCTCTGCAGACTGACTTCAGCAGAGCGAAAGCTTACGTTAAGGTTAAGTCGAGCATTTTGGAGGGTCTCATGCTTTTGGCGGTGGAGTACAAGAGGCTATTTGCAGAACCCAAAAGGAAGAAAAGGAGTCCTGGAACCAGTTTACCGTGTGCCTTGGGAATTATTTCGGGGTATTATGTCCAGTTCAAAGGTAGGCGTAGTCGAGGAACTCAAGCAGCTAGTTGTCGCAGATTGCTTGAAAGAACCTATGAGCCTGGAAGCGAGAGCGCATGTTGTTTGCAGTCAACAGAAGGCGTTTTTGCGACCAAGTGGGGTTGCTAGTCTCGCAGAGAGATTCGAGGAAAGTGAAAAGTGTAAGACTGCACAACAGAAGGGGAATGTCGAAGAAAGAGAGAAAACAATTTTATTAAAAAGAAAGAAATCCCAGTCCGGGTATACTAAAAAGCGTATCTATCAGACAGCCCTAGAACTTGGAAATGCTGGTACAGTGTCTTCATGATGTTTGGGGAGGAGTCCGCCAGCCACTGCTCCAGGGTCACAGGTCTTAGGTTTTTAGGTATGTACGTGAGGCTCTTGCCCATGGTTGCACGACCACCCGAAGAGTTCCACAGATTGTGAGCGTTATTCAGGAAGCCACCCCAGGCCATGCAAGCAGGAGACCGGTCTTTGCCTTGTATGTAGTGCGGAATGCATGGTGTCATTAAAGAGTGTGTTTGAGCACGCCTTATCAGGGCTGCCTTGTGTCTCGTCATGGAGTGAGGAGGATTGGGATAAACCCTGCGATTGTTTCGCAGCATATCTAATTGTTCGCGCCCCTCTAAACGTGCCATAGCAAGTAATTTGGTGCTCTAAAGAGAATCCGGCCACCGAAGAGAAAGGACTGGGAGATTTAAGCAGGACATGACGGGTGCCACTTGACTCCCTGTCATCCACGAGTGACCAGGTATCAACTGTAGACCGACACCTAACGAGCTGTGGTTAGCTAAGTGCTTCGTAAGGTTGCTGTAATGCACGTCTGCAATATCACCTGTCGCGAGGGCTGTACAGGCTGGTTGGCTGTCTGTGCGTATCAGTAGATTACGGGAATTTGGGTTGGGTATGGTAACTGCTTCTACTATGGCCTATATTTCTGCAATGCATTGCGTACTAAAGTTGTAATGGAAGCCTCATGGCAGTGGTAGTCCATGGGAAGCTATTCCCGTTCGAAAGCCCTCACCGGTATGAGACGGAGATGCATCCGTGTACAAGATCCGCTCTCCTGTAGTTTCTTGGAGATGTTGAACTCGGGATTCACCTTGTCCTGTTTGGTTATCTCTATCCATGTGCCACGGTACTGGTTCGACGGTGATCTGGTCGAGCGTCGCCCATCTGGGTAGGGTTGCTTCAAACGCAACAGGTGGAAATATGTTGTATCCTAATTTACGAAGCAGGGCGTATCTTTGTGTGGAATGCTTGAAGAGAGTGCACTGTGCTTCGCGGTGATTTTGAGCCAGCTCGTCGAGGTTTGGCAGAATCGCAGTTTCTTGAACCCTATCAGACTTTGCATAATGAGGGGTATCCAGTATCGTGCGAGAAATCTGACGAAACAGGGTCTCAAGCTACCATTTTTGGGTCTTGGTGATGTCAATATATAGATATTGATACAATACGCGGCTAATAGTTGAAGCTGAAGTCATATTCTTGAGTTGGTGTTCTTTGGTGCCTTTTAATTTTCGGGTTGTGCGTCTCAAAAGACAATGTACTGCTGCAACTGTTGTATTGTTGTCGGCGCCACTTCTTTTACTTGCCGTCATGTTGCAACCAGAAACCTTGATCTTTGATGCAGGGCTTCCAGGGAATAGGGTCATTTTATATGGAGAGTGTAACGAGTTGCCGGTCTTCTTGAGTGTGTAGAATCTTCCCCTTTGTGAAGAAAATAAACTTAGTTTCGACACTGGATAAAACAAGTCCTCTTTCTTCAAGGTGTCGTGCAGTCGTGCCAATTGTCTATTGTAGCATGTGCTGCATTTATGATGGGGAACACCTTCCGATTAAGAGGGTGATGTCATCCGCATATATTGTAAACTGAAAGTCTGGTATAGATCTGAGTTCCCGCGTCAGACCATTGAGAGCGAGGGAAAAGGGTGTCGATGACAAAATTGACCCTTGCGGAACGCCTCGTTGGAGGTACCGTGTGCGTGCTTTTACTTTGTTTACCTGCACCGCGACTGTGCGATTTGTAAGAATACTTTTGACGTAGTTGTATAGCTATTTCACCGGTTGGATCACCCTGGAGCCCTCAACAACCGCTGCGTTGGTTACGAGGTCAAACGCACCCTTACTACAGCACCAACTACAGCGCACAGTCGAGATGTGCTGTGCACTGTGTACATATCCTGCAAAGCAAGCATCGCATCTTGCCTGGACTTGTGTTTTCGGAAACCAATGACACGTGGGTCAACCGGACAAGCTTTGTCCAGCTGGCAGAGTAGTCGCGTTAGTGCCATGCGCTCCATAAGTTTACCTGGACAAGATGTCACTAAAATCGGGCGAAGGTTCCCAATTTTGTTTGGCTTGGGAATATGAATTACAGTAGCCATTTTCCACTAAGCGGGTATATTGCCTGTTTCCAGAGTTTGGATGATGGTGTAAAAAAGAAACTTCGGTTGTGTATCGGGTCTTGAAATCTTTTTGCTTATGCCATCCATGCCTTGCGCTGTCTGCCTTTAACATGCGCCGAAAGCCATTCGCAGCTGTCCCAATGAGAAAGGTCGTTCGAGATCCCAGTAGGTGGCTTCAGCTAATAGCGGAAGAGAATGAGCGCAAGGATTGGTCATTATCATCATTATCATCATTATCATCATCATAATTATCATCATCATCAGCCTGACTACGTCCACTGCAGAACAAAGGCCTCTCCTATGTTCCACCACTTGACTCGGTCCTGTGCTTGCTGCTGTAACTTATACCCGCAAACTTCTTAATCTCATCTGCCCACCTAATCTTCCGTCTCCATCTAACTCGCTTGCCTTCTCTGGGAATCCAGTCAGTTACCCTTGATAAGCACCGGTTATCCTGCCTACGCACTACATGCCCGGCGCATGTCCATTTCCTTTTTTTTGGTTTCAACTATGATATCCTTAACCCCCGCTTGTTACCTAATGCACTCTGCTCTCTTCTTGTCTCTTGAATTTATACCTACCATTTTCTTTCCGTTGCTCACTGCGTCATCCTCAATTTGAGCTGAACCCTCATTGTAAGTCTCCAGGTTTCAGCTCCGTAGCTATGTACCGGAAGATACAACTTACATACCTTCCTCTTGAGGGATAGTGGCAATGTACCTATCATAATTTGAAAGTGCTAGCCAATTGGGCTTCACCCCATTATTATTCTTCTAGTTACTTCATTCTCGTGGTTCGGCTCCGCAGTTATTATCTGCCCTAAGTAGACATACTCTTTTACAACTTGAAGTGCACTATTATCTATCTCGAAGCGCTGCTCTCTTCCGAGGTTTTTGTACATTACATTTCTTTTCTGTAGAATAATTTTGAGACCCACCTCTCTGCTCTCCTTGTCTAGCTCCGTAATCATGAGTTACTCGGCAATGTAACGTCATCGGTGAAGTGCAGGTTATTAAGGTACTCTCCATTCACTCTTATCCCTAACTGTTCCCATTCTAGGCTTCTGAAAACCTCCTGTAAGTAGGCAGTAAATAGCATTGGCGAGATTGTGTCCCCCTGTTTTACACCCTTCTTGATTCGTATTCTGTTGCTTTTTTTATGAAGCCCTATGATAGCAGTTGATCGCCTTCATATTTCTTCGAGGATGTTCATATATGCTTCATCAAAGCCCTGATTCCGCAGCGTCTTCATGACTGCTGATATTTCCACTGAATAAAACGCTTTTTCGTAGTCAATGAAGGCTATGTACAGTGGTTAGCTATATTCTGAGCATTTTTCTATTACTTTATTGACAGTATGATTGTGGTCAATTGTTGAGTAGCCTATCCCAAATTCTGCTTGTTTTTTTGGTTGATCGAATTTGATTGTTTTCTTCACTCTTTTAGCAATTACCTTTATAATTAGCTTGTATACTACAGAGAGCAGGCTGATTGGCCTGTAATTCTTCAATTGGCATAGCTGTTAAAGTGGTCTGCGATCTCTTCTGCCAAAGTTTGCGAGTCAATCCTAATCTTTAGCTCTATTACTTGTAGGTGGTTCGTTCACTTGGGTTGCCCAAACAAGGTGCGAAAAAGAGACCATGACCTGCTCGAGTGTAAGATGCCGCCTACGTGCTCACAAAAATCCGGCCAAATGCCGGTGCCTAAGTTGTCCGCATACTCTTGCGCTTCTCGCGTGATCTCTTCTATGTGGGACTTGAGATGTCTGTTTAATTTATTTTGCTTGCATCTAATTAGCGCATGCCTTTTGTCTCAGAGGGCTACAAGGTGTCGATCAATCTGTGTGTAGTCATCATTGCGCTGAACTCTTTTGGTTGTTCGTCTATGTGCTGCAAGGAATGTCTAGGAGTGGCAAAAAAAATCTAAAGCACCCGTAGAAACACCCGCGGAAGAAAAATAGAAAAGGCGATGTTTTGAGTACAATGGAACTTACTACATCGCCAATAATTGCTCCAACAAGGACTGAGGAGCAGGGCAAGGCTCTAGGCCAGCAGTGTGGCGACAAAACGGTGCCGTAGTCGGGAGAATGACGGCTTCAGCATTCGAATCAGGAATAGCAACAACAGACAGGTTGTGGCAGTGGAAGTTTGTCGCAAAGAGTAGAAACAAGCAGCACTGAAAACAATAACACTTAAGAGCACAGGTTGGTCATTAAACACCATGGTGTAGTCAGGAACAGTAGTTAGCGTGATTAAAAAGGCATAGGTACCTCAGTACAATGGTATGGGGTCACAGATAAAGTTGACGGGAACATTCGGGAAACATGTAACCACAGAGTTGGCTTACGTACCACTCACAGCTACTGAAAGAAATCCTTGCGTAATGTGCGAGGTTGTACAGTCGGCCGTGCTTTGTCTAATCACAGATAAGCTGGTACACGGCACAGACGCGCTGATCACGCCTAACGATTGCGCACACCTTCTGGAGGAAAGGGTTGAGATGGACTTAGTGTCAGAGGAGTGTTCAGCAGCCGAGGAGACCAAAGCCATGGTAGAGCTGTAGAAAAGGGCATGCGAGGAGCAACAAGTCATTGTAGTGTCATAACCGTGGAGAGTCACAGGGGAGGCTTTGTGCAGGTCAAAAGGAAACGACAGGAACTTCTTGAGGCTCAGGAAGGAGACCTGGCCTTGCGAGATGCTTAGGCGCATGCAAAAGCTGGAACGTATGGAAAGCCGTTAATGCTAATTATTATATCATTAGGAACACCTAGGGGGTCGCACCTGCAAACAGCTAGTGCTATCATCGCACAAGCACCAAGAAGTGGTAGAAATGGCTCACTATGCACCGTAGACACGTCATTTAGGAGAGCGGAAACACTACAACGGGTGAAAATCCTATTTTATTGGCTGCAGATGTCGCGAAACGTAAAAAATTAAGTACTGTAGATTGTGCCAATGTCAGGTTAAACCACTGACGAGGCAGATAGATCGGGTTCCGATAACGTCCCGGGCCAGGCCCAGCACGCCGTATCAGATTATGAACATGAACTTCATTGGTCCTATGGTACCTTCTTCGGCCAGAGGTCACCGCTACGCTCTTTGTGTCGTAGAATTACACACCAGGTGGCAATACGTAGTATGCTTCCGTTCTCTAGCGGCAAGGGCTTCATGTGACGCGCTACTACAAATATTTTCTCAACGTGGAGTGCCAAAGACCATTTGCTCAGATCAGGGCACCAACGTTACGCCAAAATAACAAAAGAGACGTTGCGAGAATTGGGGGCAACACCGAGGTATTCCACACCTAATCATCGCAAAGCAACGGTTTAACTGAGTGCTGAAATGGCACGTTCAAAAGAATGCTTTTACACATAGTCAGCAAACATGGGCGTGAGAGGGATTTATTGATTCCGTTTTCGTTATGGGCATATCGCGAGGTTCCACATGCGACAACAGAGCGGTAACCGTTCGAGCTCATGTACGGGCGGGAGCCAAACCGGCCTCTATCCATTCTCAAACAGACTTGGTCAGGAGACTTGGAAATTTTGGAATCACTGGGTATGCCAGCAGCAAAATATATTGCGAAGGTCCGAAGAAGGTTGGAAGAAGCTAATGAAAAAGCCGGGCGACAGAGGGAAGTGAGTCAGAAAGGGTACATAGGACGATATAATTAGAGGTCTACAGGCAAACAGTTCTTCGCAGGGGACCAAGTACTGTGGCTTGAGAAGGAAGAAGAAGGGAAGCTAGTGGCCAAAGAGAAGGAACCGATCACTGTAGTCGAAAAACTGTGACCGTACAGTTATTTAGTTGAGCTCAATAAAGGTTCTCACAAAACCATTCACGCTAAAAAGCTTCGCCCATATCACATGCGAGTAAGTGCAGTAGAAGTTATATCTGAGGACGATCAGGAATTCGGAGATTTTCCTGTCCCACAATGCGAGCCAGTGGCGCAGACGACACAGAAGCTTGTTGAAGTAGCACACCTGGAACCCACACAGAGAAATCAGGTGCAAGGCCTAATCGCGAGGCATTCGAGAGTATTCGCAAACAAATACGACAGCTCCAAAGTTGGAATCCACGAAATGAAAATAAAAGAAGGCGAGCAACCGAGTCGTGCATATCTCTACAGGGTGCCAGTGGCACTGGTACACGAAGTAGAGAGGCATGCAAATAAGCTAGAGCTGTGGGGAATGGTATAACCGGTTGAAAGTCTGCACGCGTGTCTACTGGTCTGCGCATCAGAGAAGGGTGGCAGCATCCGCATCTGTTGCGATTGCAGGAGACTGAACGAAATAACAGAAACAGACGCATTACCCATGAGCGTGGCGACTGATCTGTTATACCAGGTAGTGAAGTCCAATTACGTAACACTTAAGATTACTGCCAGTTGGGCATGTTTGTTTCCGGTTGTGGGCGCGTACATATTTTGTTATATCACGTTGTTGATGATGACAGGGGAAGTCGGGAATGACGTACAAGCGTATGATGTATTTATTAGTGTTCGCTTCGAAATAAAATTTTCAGTTGCTAGTAAGCGCTTGTCTGTGTCCTCTTTGAGTGTGTGTATTTTTGCGCTTGTTTCAACATGTACATAACACTGAGAGACATGTTCAGTGGTTACTGGCAAATACTTCTGGACGAGGACGCGCAGGTTTGTACTAATTTCGCCACTCCGTCAGGCCAGTACGCATGAAACGTGATGCCCTTTGGATTAAAGAATGCCGCCAGCACCTATCAGGGTGTCATCAATGTTGTACTGGCTCCGCATAAACATTACGTTTGCGCTTACATTGACGATGTGGCGATACACTCTGAGAGTTGGGATGAGCATTTGGAACAATTCGACAAGGTGCTTGCGTCGCTGGCAAAGGCAGGGCCAACGCTCGACGTACACAAGTGTGACTTTGCACAACAAGAAGTGAAATTCTTGGGGCACATTGTAGAATCAGGCAGACACAGGGCCCAACCAGAGATGTTCCGCGCAATAAAGCATGTTCCGGCTCCCGAAACAAAGGGATAACTTCGTAGATTGCTAGGGCTAGCCAACTGCAATAGAAACTACGCGTTTGAGTACCCCAACGTCATTATGCCTCTGACCAACCTAACTAGCCGACGTATTCTGCAGAAATTGCAATGGAATACAGAGCCGCAAGAAGCTTTTGACAAAGTGAAAAACTTTCTTGTGCAGGCGTTGGAATCGCAGGCCCCAGATTTGAGGAAGGAATTTACTTCGCCACAGATGCATCTTATTACGCTGTTGGCGCGTGTCTGGCACAGCAGGATCTGGAGGGCAAGGAGCGCCCCATCGCTTTTCTTAGCAAGAAGCTTAGGCCAGCTCAGACCCGATGGGCCACAATAGAAAAGGAAGCTTAAGCAATCATTTGGGCACTGGGGACGTTGGACGCTGGTCGGTTTGGCACTAAAGTCAAGGTGAATATCGATCATAACGCACTCAAATTTCTGCTACAAATTTTGAAACCAATCTGCAGTGCCCGAGGCTGATATGCGTGGCATTGGCGCTGCAAAAATATAACCTAGATTTTGAACAAAAAAAGGGGTCGCTAAACGCTAATGCAGACGCAAAGTCGCGTTTGGTGAATCCTAACGATGGCGCATAAAGGCACCAGCAAGGTAAAGGGGGGTGTTTGCACTGTCAACGCATGCGTGCGACAGAGTAGAAGGGGTCCGAGTGCCGATTCGTGGCTCAAGTGTCGAGCCAGTGAACATATGTGATTGTGTGGTTGTGTTTGTGTGACATGTCATAGATACAGTGCAACACCGTTGCACGAGAGATGTTGGGTTTGAACTTGGTGCGTTCACCGAATACCTTTCTATTGTTGCCCACCCAGCTGACGGTGGGCAACAATGAGGCCACACCATGAAAGAAGCGAATCGGTGGAATGGCGCCAGTCTGTCGGTCATAAAGGACGGGAAGAACCACGTATTCAAGGGGCTTAGCGGTGGCACCTCTGGGGACAAGAGCCGAGTCCGGCTGCAAATGTGGAATGTGCCCTTTCGCTCCGCTTTATCAACCAAAAACCAGCGGCAGCGGTGGCATCGATACACGGGCCATATACTGATGGCCTGTCAGCCCACCGTTGCAGGCATGTGCTCGAGAGGTACGCTCTCACGGCTCGGTGACGCCGGATGTCGAACGTCTTGATTACCGGAGTGAACGCAGTTGAGCGGTGACGAGAGGCGGTGGTTCCTCGAGGAAGATCCGAAGAGGGAGGACTCCGTGCCTGCCACCTTCAACGGCAGCCAACCGAGAGTCAAGAAGAGACATTCCTGTGTTCTGATTGTATTGTGAGAGTGTTTGTGTGGGGAGTTAGGGTATAAAACCAGGGCTGTTGGGACAGGAGAAGAGAGAAAAGAAACGAATAAACGTCTGTGTCTAAATGATCTCCAAGCGTTCTTTCCTCAAGGTGCCAGCAGATTAAAAATCTCGTCTTCCTTCCTTGCGGCAACAAATGTCACGCAACCAGCGAGGTGAGTGGAAGAAATAAAACTGAACTTAACTCTGATGGTAGCTGGCATTCGGCACAACCTATCTCTCTCCTTCGCAGCCCACAATCCTACCTTCATCAGTGAGCTGAAGTACGTTTTTATGGATGCGACCCACTGAGTGTGGTGATGCTGAGACCCTTACTTAAAGGAACCAAACAAAAGTTCTGACGTTATACGATTGTATCTACAAAAAAGTGCTCTACATGTCCACCGCGAGTAACACGACCACTGAGAGCTGCAATGAAACTACGAGAAAAGATATGGCACAGATATATTATATTCAGCCAGTTAAGCAACCAGCACGAGCCACAGAGATTGGCTCGAGCCAGTCTATCTGCTTTGTCCTTTTCTTCTCCTTGCACTGGCACGTAGCATGACCCTCGGTGGCAGAGGCACCGTCCGGGTGCTTTAAAGGTCGTTATCTGACTTATTATTGTAGGGCTTGTTCCGCGAGACGTGTACAATATATAACTGGACCGACCGCACAGCAGATGATGATGGATAGATAGGGCTGATCTCATAGGTGACAGGTGCAACTTGACGCAATACGCGGCAAAGTTCTGTGTAATGAGAGAGAAAAAGACTTTATTGAACACAATGGGCCGGCAGTTTGGTCTCGGTGGCTTTTGGTGGCGGCTCGTAGTACCTGGACTCGGTTGGCATCCTCAACTTGCCGGGTGGACCAGAGTTGGTCGTTCAGGTCTGGGCTGTGGAGGGTTGCCTCCCAGCGGTGGTGACGCCGACGAAGAAGGTCACCCGCGGCTCCCACAGTCGGGGCGGCGGCAGGAACGAGTGAGCTCGAGGCTTCCTGTGATGTAGTATTCATCATCATCATCATCATCATCAGCCTGACTACGTCCACTGCAGGACAAAGGCCTCTCCCATGTTCCGCCAGTTAACCCGGTCCTGTGCTTGCTGCTTCCAATTTATACCCGCAAACTTCTTAATCTCATCTGCCCACCTAACCTTCTGTCTCCCCCTAACCCGCTTCCCTTCTCTGGGAATCCAGTCAGTTACCCTTAATGACCAGCGGTTATCCTGTCTACGCGCTACATGCCCTGCCCATGTCCATTTCTTCTTCTTGATTTCAGCTATGATATCCTCAGCCCCCGTTTGTTCCCTAATCCACTCTGCTCTCTTCTTGTCTCTTAAGGTTACACCTACCATTTTTCTTTCCATTGCTCGCTGCGTCGTCCTCAATTTAAGCTGAACCCTCTTTGTAAGTCTCCAGGTTTCTGCTCCGTAGCTAAGTACCGGCAAGATACAGCTGTTATATACCTTCCTCTTGAGGGATAGTGGCAATCTACCTGTCATAATTTGAGAGTGCTTGCCGAATGTGCTCCACCCCATTCTTATTCTTCTAGTTACTTCAATCTCGTGGTTCGGCTCTGCGGTTATTACCTGCCCTAAGTAGACATAGTCTTTTACAACTTCAAGTGCACTATTACCTATCTCGAAGCGCTGCTCTTTGCCGAGGTTGTTGTACATTACTTTCGTTTTCTGCAGATTAATTTTAAGACCCACTTTTCTGCTCTCCTTGTCTAACTCCGTAATCATGAGTTGCAATTCGTCCCCCGAGTTACTCAGCAATGCAATGTCAACGGCGAAGCGCAGGTTACTAAGGTATTCTCCATTGACTCTTATCCCTAACTGCTCCCATTCTAGGCTTCTGAAAACCTCCTGTAAGCACGCGGTAAACAGCATGGGGGAAATTGTGTCCCCCTGCCTTACACCCTTCTTGATTGATATTCTGTTGCTTTCTCTATGAAGCACTATGGTAGCAGTTGATCCCCTGTAGATTTCTTCCAGAATGTTTATATATACTTCATCTACGCCCTGATTCCGCAGTGTTTGCATGACGGCTGATATTTCTACTAAATCAAACGCCTTCTCGTAATCTATGAAGGCTATGTATAGTGGTTGGTTATACTCTGAGCATTTCTCTATTACCTGATTTATAGTATGAATGTGGTCAATTGTTGAGTAGCCTGTTCGAAATCCTGCTTGTTCCTTTGGTTGATTGAATTCTAATGTTTTCTTTATTCTGCTAGCAATTACCTTTGTAAATAGCTTGTATACTACAGAGAGCAAGCTGATCGGCCTGTAATTCTTCAAGTCCTTGTCATCTCCTTTCTTATGTATTAAGATGATGTTAGCGTTCTTCCAAGACTCTGGTACTCTTCCCGCCAGGAGACACCTCGTAAACAGGGTGGCTAATTTTTCTAACACAATCTGTCCTCCATCTTTCAGCATATCTGATGTTACCTGATCCTCACCAGCAGCTTTGCCCCTTTGCATGCTCTCCAAAGCTTTTCTGACTTCTTCTATCATTACTGGTGGGGTGTAATCTGGGTTACTGCTAGTTCTGATAGTATTAAGGTCGTGGTTGTCTCGGCTACTGTACAGATCCCTGTAAAACTCCTCCGCTATCTTAACTATCCTATCCATATTGGTAGTTATTTTGCCTTCTTTGTCCCTTAGTGCATACATCCGACTTTTGCCTATCCCAAGTTTCCTCTTCAATGCTTTGACACTTCCTCCGTTTTTCAGAGCGTGTTAAATTCTCTCCATGTTATACCTTCTTACATCGCATACTTTACGTCTATTAATCAACTTCGAAAGCTCTGCCAGTTCTATTTTGTCTGTTGTACTTGACACTTTCATAATTTGACGCTTCTTAATTAGGTGTAGTATTAACGGCCGCTATACGCACATCTCGATTGGTAGCGTTTTCACGACTGTCGTCACCGGCACGTGCCCAGAGCATGTGGCTCAGCGTTGCTCCGTGCCCACACACTTTACACATAGTGTTGAGGTATAGGTTCTGGTAGAGGTAGCGTAGAACGACCGGGCTAGGGTAGGAGTGGGTCTGGAGGCAGCGAAAGATTGCGGCATCGTGCCTGTTTGATTACTCTTGCGGTGGCGGGAACCTACGGCTTTCGAGCTTATAGTGTTGGGTGATGTCACGCAACGTTGTAAGACGATCACCCCATGACCATTCTGAATCTTGTTGCTGCGTGCTTGTCGAAGTGTATAGATCCAGCAGAGGCATCGTTCCACTCTCGGAGTCAAGGGGTGGTGGCCACGTGGTGGGCCACGGCTCGGTGAGTCAGACCTCGAGGTGCCGCATGGGCCACCTCGTTCCCCACGAGCGGAATGCTGGTGTGTGATGGGGTCTATAGGAGGAAAACCGTCGGAATGCGTGGTTGTGAGCGCGACGTCGAATCGCAATCTCCGAACATTTGAAGTATGCGCGCCGCTTCCCGCGAGACACGGCCGTGCGCGAAACTGCGGACTGTCGCCTGCGAGTCGCTGCACAGTATCTGCATGGGGTGTTGCGGCGAGTGCTAAGGCTATCGCGGCTTCTTCGGCCGCCTCTGTGTGTCCCGTCTCACCGTGGCACTTGCGAGGCATTTTTTTCCTATGGCAACGACCACACTTGCGTGGGCTGTTCTCCCTTCTTCATGTCTCGTGGCATCTGCGTATACCACGCCGGTACTGTTAGCAAACGTTTTTGAAGCTGTCCAGCCTGCTCGTCACGCTGTGGTATGTGGTGCGTCGGGTGCATATTTCTAGGAATTGGTGAAACGATCAAGCAGTCGCGAACTGAGGCAGGGACCTCCACCTTCTCTCCTTGCGGTGTGTGATATGTGATGCCCAGCGATTCAAAGATGTGTCGACCAGTCTAGGATTTTGTTAAGGCCCATCGCCGAGTGAATAGATAATTTCTAGCTCTAGAAATGTTTCGGTGCTCGCGTTGATCAAGAGGCCGATCGCTCTCTTAAACGCCTTTCGTATCATGCAGTTGATTTTGTCTGTTTCTGAGCCTAACCACTTGAGGTAAGGGGCAGCGTATGTTAATTGCTTATCGCGTAGGCCTGCACGAGACGGATCGTGTAGTGTTCGCGCAGGCCTGAACATTCATTCGTATTACGAGTCAAGAGTCTTATCAAGTCGTCTACTGAACGACGGAGTCGGCGCTCACTCTCACCAATATAGCTGTTTGCCTGTATGTGTAAACCCATAATTCGAATTCTGTCTATGTGTGGTATGGGAGTGCCGCCTGCCAACAGAGCACGTATTTTGAAGCATTTCTTTTTCTCACCACATGGGGTTTTGCGGCCTTCACTTGTAGATTAAATGTTCGGATTCGGTTCCTGAGCACGCGAGGCCCGTTCCAAGCAAGTACTCTAGAACATTGTCTACTACCGCCTGTAGCGTTCTCTCGACGTGACCGTCACAACCTCCTCCGGGAACCGAAAGGCTGAAGTAGTCCGTGTATATACTGTGATACAATCTGGGTATTTTCATTAATTTATCTGGCAGCCCCAATAGCACTTAACAAAAGTTTTTCTGATAGGCCCAGCCGACAATGAGGGGACGAGAGTAAAACGATTGTACCGGGAGCAAAATGTACGTCTCGATGTTCCGCATCGTACCGACGCCATTAGTTGGCGTGCGAAGCCATCAGCCAAGCGCGGGCGATCTGACGGGCATGATCGGCTCGCGGCAATCGCGTTGCAGGCATACTTTCTTGTGGACGAGATATGAGCAGAAATGACTGTGTCCAGTGGCAAAGCCGGCTCTGTTCCTTACATTAAGTATATTGTCGAGAAACCTGCTCTGATGTGACGGGATGACTTATACACGAAAATTGTGTAGGGTAAGGCAAGGTCACAGTCTCTGTGGTCGGGCGACACGTACGCAGCGAGCAGATTTGTGAAAGCACGGTTTAAATCGTTCCGTGAGGTTGTTCGTTTAAGGATGGTGCAGTTGTCAGTGTATGTTGTGTAAAACAAGAACCCTGAATGTTAGCGATGTCTTGACGGACTGTCTGGAGTTGTCTCGGAGCACCGTGAAACAAAATAACGTCCCGTAACATAAAGTCAGCGACGTCGGTTGCACAGCTTGTCGGTAGAGTTTGCGTATTAGTGTAGCGTGTAGCGTAATCTGTAATCACGGCTATTCATTTGTTTTCCAAAGTTTAGGTAGGAAAGGGACCAAGCAGATCTAACCCAACATGGTAAAATAGTTCCGCGGGTATGTCGATTGGTCGAAGATGGCAAGCGAGTAGCAGCAACGGTATTTTACGACGTTGGCATGACTCACTCGTGGCAACGTACCGGCGTACCGAGGGAGCAAGACCTGGCCTGAAGAAACGGTGCCATGCGTGCTCGTACATGCAAGATACGCCAAGGGGTCCAGCCATGAAAGCGTCGTGAAGTTCGTTGAGAACACAGCTTCCCACATGCTTACGCAGAATAGTGAGGAGGTCAGGCCCGTCACGTTGGGAATTTCGGCGGTATAGCACACTTTTTCAAGGGACAAAGTAGCGGACGGAAGTCTCATTTGGGGAGGATTCCGTTCGGCTGATGATGTCAAGTTGCAATGGATCGCATATCTGTACTTCCCTAATGTTAAGGAACTGGGACACGACAGAGTGCTCTATGGACGCGTCATAGTTCTCAGGATCGTCGACAAGGTACTGGGAGAGGCAATCGGCATCATGATGTAGGCCGGCAGAATTGTAGACCACCGAATGGAAAAGCTCTTGAAGGCGCAAAGCACAGCGACCAAGGTGGCCTGATGGATCTTTCAAAGAGTTCAGCCAGCAGAGCACGTGGTGATCGGCAACTACTGAAAATGAGAGATCGTATAGAAAAAGCCAAAATTTCACCACCGCCCATATGACAGCCAAGCACTCACGATCTGTGATTGAACAATTACGTTCAGGAGCGAATAGGAGGCGGCTGGCATATGTAATAAGTAATCATTTCCACGTTGTTTTTGAGCCAGCACTGCACCAATCACATGTCCACTTGCATCTGTATTGATTTCTGTGAGGGCAGCAGGGTTGAAGTGTGCCAGAATCAGAGGAGTAGTAAGAAGAGTGATCAGAGTCGAGAACGCAGAAGCCTCTTCTGTGTCTTTCTTGAGGAGCTACGTAAGCAGCCTTGCTATGTGCGCAAAATTTTTCGGAACGTAGTCGGAACATAGTCCGATTAAGCTGCAGACATCCTTCGCAGATCGCGGTGCAGGAAAGTGATGGATGGCGTTGATTTTTGCCGGGTCTGGTTGTACACTACTGGCGCCTACTAATTGGCCAAGTACTGTCAATTGGTGATCCGAAGTGACATTTGCACTAGTTGAACCACAGGCCAGCGCGACAGAAGCCTAAGATATCTGAGAGGCGCTCTATATGAGTTTTAAATGTTAGTGAAAAAACGACGATGCCGTTGAAGTAACACAAACAGGTGGACCATTTGAATCCTCTGGGTAGGGAATCCATCATTCGTCCGAAGGCGACTGGAACGTTACAAAGGCCAAAGGGCATAACCTTGAACTGATATAGGCCATTGGCGGTGACGAATGCCGTCGTTTCTCGGTCCATTTCATCTACCTCAATTTGCCAGTAGCCAGAACGAAGGTCTATGAAGGAAAAATACTGGAACCCGTATATGCTATCAAGGGCATCACATATTCCTAGCAGAGGGTACACCTCTTTTTTGGTTATTTTGTTTATATGTCTATAATCGATGGACAAACGCCATGCGCCGTCTTTCTTGCAGACTAGCGAGACAGCAGAAGCCCAAGGACTGCTGAATGGCTCAATTATGTCCTTGAGGAGCCTTTTGTCGACCTCCCTTTGAATAATGTGATGCTCGGCCACCAGCACCCGATATGCACGGTTATGAATAGGTTGTCCGTTACCAGTGTTTATGCGGTGGGTCATACGAGTAGCTTTCCCCAATGGATGGCCCCTTAGGTCCGAAAACGTCGATGTAGGACAGCAGAACCCAGTGAAGCTCGTCAGTCTGCTGTGGCGTTAAGTTGGAAGCGATCACCGACCTAATAGTGCTTTCGGAGCAAGCGTCAGATTGATGTTTAGCGTGGCGGTAAGAAGGCGCGGTCATCAGAAAAACATGTACCGCGTTGTCTTCTAAGGTCCAGAGAAAGGCCAGAAGGATCCCTTGTGGCAGCAATTGAGGTGTCAAGCTAAAGTTGACAACTGGGAGGCACGTGGAGTTCCCTGCGATGGACAGAATGGTGTGCGGTATTGTAATGCCGCGGTTGATGAAAACATCGGTGATAGGGTTCAGAATTAGTCACCGTGGGGAACTGGCGGTATTGAGATGAGCTGTACGTAGGTTAGTGTCTGTGGAGGGAGGCGTGCATATCACGTTGTGTGGAGGCAACTCGGTCATCATGCAAGAGGTGTAAGGCAAGTGTAGATGGAGCATACTGGTTGAACAGTCTATGAGGGCAGAATGCGTGGACAGCAAGTCGAGGCCTAGGATTACGTCGCGGGGATTTATCAAGGACAATGAAAAAAAAAAACAACTGTGTCGAACCGCGATGCTTACACTATTGGATCACATTCTAACGATAGATGCTATTCTGTCATCCGCAACACGGAGGAACTGAGTGGTCGCAGGTGTGAAAACCTTCTTGAGCTTGCGGCGAAAATCACTCGTCATCACGGAAAGTTGTGCACTGGAGTCGAGAAGAGCAGTCACATGCACTCCGTCTACTTGAACGTATATAAGGTTCCGTTTCGCCTGTATTGTTAAGAGAGGATTTTCTGTGAGTCCGAGCGATGCAGCGCCACTTCTGGGGGATGCAGCACTTAGTTTTTTGATGTGGATCCCCATGAGAAGGTGGAGGAAGATGGTAAGCGGGGCAGTAGAGAATGAGACTGCTGACGTTGGGGGAAAGGGAGAGGGAGTACCGGTGTTCAGAAGCTGGTTCCTGGGCAAAATGGTCGTGGCTGATCTCATCGCGATAGGTGGGACGTTCATGGAAAGTACGAGGGGAAGCTTGTGCAGGAGGACCCCAGTGACCTCTGCAATGGCGAGAAATGTGCCCAATTCAGTGACACGAGAAGCAGATCGGTTTGTCATCGTGTGTTCGCCGTGCGGGCGGATTACAGAATGTTAAGGGAGAGCTGGTCAGGAAAGAACGCGCCGGCATGTATTGGGGCTGGAAGTCGGTGCGGGGAGGCGGTGAAATAGAGCAAGTACCCAAGTTGGCAATTTACTGCCAGACTACTGCTTGAATGAGGGGCAACGTAATTGACGGAGAGTGGTCAGGGGACGTTGGTATCACCTTAGCTAGAGCAGCCACTTCAAGTTCTCGTTGGGCGAGTCACGTCAAGTTGTCGCAGGTGTCTGGTGGATGATATGTGTCGAGACACGAGGACGTCGCGGCGGTAGTCGGAAGGTGCTGCAACTGATGGAAGATACACCTGCTTTTAGCTTGTTGGAGCCGGTGGCATTCTTGAATAATGGCACGAATAGATGACACATTGTTGAATACCAACAAGTTAAACGCATCGTCAGCGATACCTTTGAGTATATACGCAACTTTGTCAGGCTCAAATTTTTTCTCGTCGGTCGTGTGGCATAGGGCGAGGACATCTGAAATATAGCTTATGTAGGGCTTGGTCGAAGTTTGTGTGCGAGTAGATAACTCGTTCTGCACGGCTTGTTGAATACCAAGTGGTTTTCTAGAAAGCTCACGGATCTGATCTTTGAAGCTGTCGCAGCTGGTAATGTTATGCTCATGGGTGTCGAGCCAGACACGAGAGGTTCCGTCGATGTAAAAGATGATGTTCGCAAGCATGAGCATGGGGTCCCACCTGTAAGTGGCCCTGTCTTGTTAGTAGAGGGTTAGCCATTGGTCAACTACTGAAGCCTCGAGGCCCTAAAACATGCCTGGGTTTTCGAGGGCACGAAGCGTCACGAAAGTTAATGCGTCCGCTGAGTTAGCAGGCTGGACAGGAGGCCGGGTGACCGGAAAGGATCTAGGGGAGTCTAAAGTGGTCATGTCAAAAGCCGCGAGAAATCGTCCACTTTGGAGTTCCTTGGCGAGGACGGGGATTGCACCACTCCACCAAATATGTTATGAGAAGGAGACCAACTTGGAATAGTAAACACAGATATATTTTCAGCCTGTTAAGTGAGCAGCGTCACCACACAGATTAGCTTGCGCAAGTCTATGTGTTTTATTCTCTCAATCTCAATGCACTGGCGCGTAGCAATATGTGTGTCGAGACATGCAGATCACCGTACACATTGCATGCGAGGCGTACATTGCATGCCACAGTCTAGGTGCGCTCATGGTGGTTTTTGTAACTGCAATATTAGGAATATTTGTGGCATGTTTAATGATGAAACCACAATGTGGTTATATGGCAAGTCGTAGAAGAGGGCTTAGGAAATCGCTACAGTATGGCATCGTTAAACGGATGCTCACCCTGCACAGTAGGTTTAGCATTTTGCATGCATTGAAGTGCGACCACCAGACCCGCAAGAAAGCCCGTAACCTTCAGCCTAACTGCCAATTGCAGTAAAGCAGCCACAAGAACTTTACTTACAGAACAAATATTACCAGAAGCCTAAGAGACAGTAGGATTGGGCATGTTGGTATAACATGGTAAAGAGTGCTTGACAGCGCAAACGACCGAAGGGGATAGCGCTCTCCCTCAAATCTTCTATCCCCACCTGTCGTTCAGTGCTGTTAAGCACTCTTTACCAAAAGCCGCTTTTTCTAAATCTCGAAACTCAATGAGCAGGTCGCACAAAGTCAATTATTTGATCTGAGAATCTGTATCCTGGTATAACTATGGTAATAAGGCCATTTTTCTTGTATTCACAACTGCTGTTTTTATTCATTTATGGTGCCTGCGACGACACAGGATGCAATTATCGGGACCGCGTGCAAACATTCCGTTTCCTTAGTTGTAGGGATATTTAGGGCGCATTTCTTGAAACGCCTTGTGCGCCATACAATTCTTTGCGTAATCAGAATGTGACCTCGCAATGTGACAAAAAGAGGTGTTACTCACCCAGAGCGTTCGAAGGAAGGCTTGCCCGAAAAAACAGCGGTATCAAATACTTGGTTACACAAATACCCCACTCTGTCTCACAATTCGCTTCAGAAGTTGATGGCATATGGCTTTTTTACGCCTTTTTGGAGTCGTTTTATTTCTTCTCTCAGACAGATGGAAACCTGATGAAAGCGATACGAGGAAACAATAAATGAAAACCTGAAGAAATTTCAGCGACATCGTAGCTTACGTGGCGTTCTTGTGGTTAGCATAGGCAAGCGCTATTTCTTGTGACGGTGGCGAAAGCAGTTATATATCATCAGTGCAATACATTGTTCTCACATTTATGTCGTCTTCCCATTGCACATTTTGTCTTTCCCCGAAAAAATAAACGCAATGATTTTACTGTATAATAGCTATATTAAGAATATTGTTTATGAAACTATCACCAAGGAAGGGGATAATAAATGAGCAAGCAGTGATTTTGCGAGAATCAATGCGAGTATATAAAAAGCATTTCTGCCGTGAACTTTTACTCTCAGACAAAACATTTTGTCTACAATATGGCAGTTTGGGCTCAATATAGTATTCATTCTCGTGTTTAACATCTCAAAACCACCTCGTGAGTACTAGAGATGCCACAGTGGAGGGCTACAGAAATTTAGGCCACCTGGGGTTTTTTAAAGTGTGCCGATATCTAAGTACGTGGGCATCCAGCATTTTCGCCATCATCAAAAATGCTGTCACTGCGGCCAGAACTAGGTTCTGTGATCTGTCGGAAACAGATTTATTTGCAATGAATACCAAGCATACGCCACAATGCAATATACAGCATTACAAGGATTATGCTACTACGCATTGTGATACTAAAATTGCGGAGAAATGATATTGTATGTTAGTAGTACTAAATATAATGGAAATGAAAAGAAATTAAGTGGACAACCAGATGCCTTGTTGCCCGCAGGAACTGAACGTGCGACATTGAAACTGGTCCAATATTCAGTTGCTACCGTTGGGAAGCCGTCCTTTCGTCAACATTTCAACACTTAAATACGAACACGTCTACGTTTAGTTAAAAAGCATGCATCATCCAATAATGAAAATAGTCGTACTGTGTTGAATAAAAAACACTTAACGGCCAGTCTACTCTGATGCCACGTGCGTCTGTCAAAGTCGCTAGCCCCCAACGCATCTCTTATTTCGTTGCGTAGACTGGTGAAGGAGCACAAGATGCGTCTACTTATGGCGACATTCATTCGCGGATTCGGACTGACCCATGAATTCTGTGTCGGAGCACTTCACTGCTCACCCTAAAAAATGGCAGCATAAAAATATAACGCCATGCGCGCGTCTCTCTTCTTGCTTGAGTGGACACGCAGGGCACAACGATGCTACACTAGAAAACGTGACCAAAGTTGGCCCCGTTTCAAGGCACGGGGCACTTGCTTCCGGTCGAGTCCGCCGATCTTCGCGGAGAAGAAAAAGTTGCTCCGTGAAGTGCATTTTGTGATGGAGCTGCTCCAGATGTGGCAACAAAACATACAGGAAGATCTCTCAATCTGCCAATCGAATAAACTTGTTCTGCATGGAGCAGAAAAATGTATTACGGGAAGTGCTCCGAATCTGCCAATAGATGACATCAGTTTCATCATTGTTTCGCAATCTATTTGAACAGGGTTTGAAAACTTTGAATATGCTCACTTTAATTGTGCTCACATAACATATAAAACCCAGAAAAATATAAATAATGGCTGATTCAATCTCATGGAATCGCCCCAACGCAGCTCGTCGGACGTGTTTACACGTCGCTGTGCAAGGATCGACTTTGTCACTACCTTCGTCATTCTAAAGCCTCCACATACCTTCAAGCAACTTGAAGAATCGCCCTTAACACTTGCACGTGCGTGTCCATGAAGAACGTTAGTTCAAAATAAACCTCCGTGGTTATTCCCACGAGGTGCCTTACTCTAGAGCTGCATTGGCCGCGGCAGCTCGTTGGGCCGGGTCTACTGTGAACAGTTTGCTCCGTAGTGCCTGATAACAAAGTCATATCTAAGAAGACGAAGTGTTAAGTGTTTGTAGCGAAGACATCGTGCCATATACTAGACTAAAAGGCATCAACGTAGATACGATACATGCTCTCGTACCTACATGATGACGGCGAGAGCACCAAAATTTACGAAGCCACGCCTCACGCCCCAACCTTGCACCATCCAGCTCCTACACTTCCTGCTGGCATCCTTATATTGTGCCGGTACCACCACGCAGTCAGAAAAGCTTTGGAGAGCATGCAAAGAAGCAACGCTGCTGGTAAGGATCAGGTAACATCAGATCTGCTGAAAGATGGAGGACATATTGTGTTAAGAAAACTAGCCCCCCTGTTTACGAGGTGTCTCCTGGCGGGAAAAGTACCAGAGTCTTGGAAGAACACTAACATCATCTTATTACATAAGAAAGGAGATGACACGGACTTGAAGAATTACCGGCCGATCAGCTTGCTCTCTGTAGTATACAAGCTATTTACAAAGGTATTCGCTAACAGAGTAAAAAAAACATTAGAATTCAATCAGCCAAAGGAACAACCAGGATTTCGAACAGGCTACTCAACAATTGACCACATTCATGCTATCAATCAGGTGATAGAGAAATGCTCAAAATATAGCCAACCACTATACATAGCCTTCATAGATTATGAGAAGGCGTTCGATTCAGTAGAAATATCAGCCGTCATGCAGACTTTGCGGAATCAGGGTGTAGATGAAGTAAATGTAAACATTCTGGAAGAAATCTACAGGGGATCAACTGCTACCATAGGGCTTCATAAAGAAAGCAACAGAATACCAATCAAGAAGAGTGTAACGCAGGGGGACACAATCTCCCCAATGCTATTTACCACGTGCTTACAGGACGTTTACAGAAGCCTAGAATGGGAACAATTAAAGATAAGGGTTAATGGAGGGTACCTTAGCAACCTGCTCTTCGCCGATGACATTGCATTGCTGAGTAACTCAGGAGACGAATTGCAACTCATGATTACGGGGTTAGACAAGGAGAGCAGAAAGGTGGGTTTTAAAATTAATCTGCAGAAAACGAAAGTAATGTACGACAACTTCGGAACAGAGCAGCCCTTCCATATAAGTAATAGTGCACTTCCAGTTGTCAAAGACTATGTCTACTTAGGGCAGGTAATAACCACGGAGCCGAACCACGAGATTGAAGTAACTAGAAGAATAAAAATGGGGTGGAGCACATTTGGCAAGCACTCTCAAGTTATGACGGTATATTTCCGCTATCCCCCAAGAGGAAGATATATAACAGCTGTATCTTGCCGGTACTTAGCTACAGAGCAGAAAACTGGAGACTTACAAAGAGGGTTCAGCTTAAATTGAAGACGACGCAGCGAGCAATGGAAAGAAAAATGGTAGGGGTAACCTTAAGAGACAAGAAGAGAGCAGAGTGGATCAGGGGACAGACGGGAGTTAAGGATATCATATATCAAATAAAAAAGAGGAAATGGACATGGGCCAGGCATATAGCGCAAAGACAAGATAACCGCTGGTATTTAAAGGTAACTAACTGGTTTCCCAGAGAAGGGAAGTGGGTTAGGGGGAGACAGAAAGTTGGGTGGGCAGATGAGATTAAGAAAATTGCGGGTATAAATTGGCAGCAGCAAGCACAGGACCGAGTTAATTGGCGGAACATGGGCGAGGCCTTTGTCCTGCAGTGGACGTAGTCATTCTGATGATGATGATGATGACCACCACGCATTCCTGGCCTCTCTTGCAATATACTGGCTCAGTATCATGGCCATAACAATGTCATTGCTGCCACCTCACCAGTGAACTGCTTCATGGAGCCAATCACACAACAGCCGGAGCTGCACCATCGCGGACGTGAGAACATGCGCGTCAACTGTCTAAGCTATATGACGACCCGTCATTTTAACTACTCTGTGTATTGCCAGGCTTGATATGTTTCACCCCCTAGGGATACACTAATGGAGCAGGTACGTGAACTGGTACGCATCTGCAGAGGCAGATGGAAGTGGCAGTGCTGCGATTATGTGGAAGGCTGTGTCCTTTGATGGTCTTGTAGTGCTCCATCATGTGGCTAGTCTACATCACTGCGTGACCTCATCGCATCATAACATAATGAATACTTTTTGTTGCAGGAGATGGATTTTCTGGTGCTTAAATTGTTTAGGTATGTGTGTAAGTGTGGCCATGTGGTCAGTACACTAGGGCGATGACCCTACTATGTATACCAGTATAAATATAGCGTATAGTCTTAACAAGTCGTGTGGGGATGCTCGGACTTGTCATGTGGGAATATGCTCGGGTATTCCTGGCATGATCGCTGCTTGAGTTGCAATACGGATGGGCGTGCTTCCTTCCCGTAAGGCATTGCTTTTTGTAAATCGGCCTCCTTGTAATGGTTTGTTCATGGTGACCTTTAGGTGCCCTGAGAAGGGTCCATGAGGGCGGCGCGAGTCATCTCTTCAAAGCTTGTTTTGCTACGTACGCGTTGCCTTATAAAACATTCATTCCAGGCTGTTTCAATTTGGTAATTACTTCGCTTAAAGGAAGTCTTGTTGTATAGCAGAAATGCGTGTGGAGAGAGCATGGTTTTCTCAGCGCTCATGCATTGGGCAGTGAATAACCACTCATAATGCTACAAACTCAATTTTTAGGCCTCAAACAGCTTATATATGCTGAATTTTAAAATCATTAGGGCCCATGTGCTTACCTTATTATAAGGTCTGGCGCCGCAGGCCAGGGGGGTGAGTCTTCACTGTCGCAAAAAGGTGCGCTTCCCAAAGAGCTGATTCTCGGGAGATGATCATCCCGGCGTAAAGACGCCTGTTCTGGTAAAAACACCGTGATTGGTCGCCACTTTTAGCAACCATCTAGGTGGTCCCTGTGCAGCGGAGTGAGGACATGTGGTGTATCGTGAAGACATCCGGTGTATCGACACCCATCCATCTAGATTAGAGTCCGCGGGACGGCTGTCACGCTGGACAGCACAGTTATCTCGCAGTCATGGCAGGGGCCCCCAGCCGAACGGTGTTACCATCGTGTGCATTCGCACAGTTCGCGGAACGTCGTGTGCAAGCCGGTTCTTTCGTCTCCCTCTCTGCGACCGAGAGGTCAAGTGTTTGAATAGGAGAGCGAGAGAAAAGGACTGCAACAAGTGGGTTTATTCTGTTCATTAGGGGAATGAATTGTTTTGGTTGGCAGTGAGGAGAATTGGGAGGGGCAACCGAGGGGTTAAAACCTGGCTCCCGTTTCCTCATGGTCGTTCTGGTCGAGTAAAGAGTGATCTGCACTATCGGCTCTGCCGAAGCAACACGCGACGATTCCAACAATGAAGAGTCTCGTAAGTTTTTGCATGAGTTCCTGAACATAAAGTCGAGCTTTTGCAATGTATCGAAAGGCGCTGGTGTCCTTTCTTTACAGGCAGCAGGAACTACGACAGGACAAGACGGACACCATGCAATCAACCTTCCACACCATCTATAGCAACAGCTGATACGCAGCTGAGAGAGGAAACAGAGCGAGTGGGCAGAAACTTGAGTTTTACTGGCGCAGTCAGACCTGATCTAGACAATGAAAACAAGTAACGCTCTGCGTACGAAGAAGCTCATTGTGTTGTGGAGGACACGGAAGACGGAAGCCAAGACATCGGCTGTTGTAGAGAGAGAGAGAGACGAAGAGTTGGAAAGGTAGGGAGGTTAACTAGACTATGCGTCCAGTTTGCTACCCTACACATGAGGAGAAAAAGAGGGGAGTAAAAAAGAGAGAGAGAGAGAAGGATAGACACATGTCACATCACACACACAATGCCGAATTTCACAGGCGGTTCCTCAATGAAGTTGCTGTCAAGTATCTCAGGAGGGCTCGTGCGGCTTTCTGTGCAGATGTGCTGCGCGACCAGGCTCCTAAGATCTTTGCTTCAATAAATGGCCGGTCATCGAGTCTATTCAAGGCACACCAGAGTGTCCAGCGATTTTCATCAAATTGGGCACAATGGCACAAGAGATCTTCAATAGTCTCTATACAGTTGCAGTTTTCACGCATGGATGAATCTGCCATGCTAACGCGTTGGCTGAATGACTCAGTAAATGCTACCCCAGTCCACAGCCGGCACAGCATTGTAGCGTCACGTCGAGAAATCTTGGATGGCAGTTGTTTCTGGAGTAATGACCTAAGATTCTTAGGGCGATGATTAGAGTTAAGTGGGGAATTCCAGTGCGCAAGCGTGGCATTATGTGTAATGTGACGAAGTTCTCTAGCTGCATCTACTCTTGACAAAGGTATTAACAGTCTGGACGCTCCATCGTGGGAACACCGGGCAGCGTCGTCGGCGATGTGGTTACCACTGATGCCACAGTGGCCCGGCAACCATTGTCCAACAATGTCGTGTCCTTGATCAGCAGCGCGATGACAAATTTCTATAATACGATACACCATCTGGTGGTAGTTTCCACATCGTAGACTTCGCATGCATTGAAGGGCTGCCTTGGAGTCGCAGAAAATGGCCCATCTGCTAGGAAATTCTTGCCTAACAAACTCCACAGCGGCTCGAAGAGCGGCGATCTCGGATCCCGTAGATGTCGTGACGTGTGCTGTCTTGAATTTGATGGTGATTGATCGAGATGGTATGACAAAGGCACCTGTCGAACTTCCCGAGACCGAACCGTCCGTGTAAACATGAACTCGGTTAGCATACAACAAATGCAAAAGGTCCAGTGAGATCTGCTTGAGGGCTGCAGATGACAGGCTTGCCTTTTTAGACATCCCTGGCACTTCAAGGTGCACCATTCTGGAGATAGTGGTAAGGTTGCGGGCGAGAATCTCTACGAGATGGAATTCTGGTTAGCCGCAACAACATTAGAAACGCTGCCTTTGGTGTTTCTAGTGGCAAGCTAGCAAGGTGGTGGTTAGGGACTCTGGATATGTGACGGATATGTGTACGGAGTGTGTCGACAGTTAAATATGTCGTGATCGGATGGTCTTTAGCAATACCATTTGCTGCTTACGTATTAGCGCACCAAGGAAACCCCAAGCGAGTGCAGAGGACTTGGCCTTGAATGCTTTGCAGGACCCTGTTGTTAGTTTTTCCGGCGTTGGAAAGCACGGGCGCGCTCTGCCACAAATATTCCAAGAAGAGCGCTCTGTACAGCTGAAGCATAGATGTAACTGATGTGCCCCACGTTTTACCAGCGAGAAATCTCATCACGTGTGTGTAAGAGCTGAGCCTCTTCTTCGAGTGCAAGATGTGAGCACTCCACGAGAGATCTCTGTCAATAATGACGCCCAGGAATCGGTGATGTCTCGTATACGAAAGATTCACGTTGTCGATAGAAACAGGATAACAGATGATGGGCTTGCGGGTGAAAGGGACTAGGGCGCACTTCTCGGTGGAAATTGTGAGGCCTCGGGCATAGAGGTACGTCGACGTTATTCTCACTGCTTTTTGGAGCCGTGCGCGTACTTGGAGTCATGTCACTGCTGAAGCCCAGATGCATATATAATCAGCGTATGTAGAGATATGGACCGATCGAGGTAGACTTTGTACAAGGCCAATGATCGTGAGGTTAAACAGCGTAGGGCTGAGAAACCCGCCTTGTGGAACACCATGAGCGGTGTAGTGATCAACGGTACGGCCATCAGCAGTGAGCACGAAGAAGGATCTCCGCTGTAGGTAGCTCCGAATCCATCGAAACATTTCTCAATCGATTCTGACGTTCGCCAAGGCATCTAAGATGGCATCGTGCGTTACGTTGTCGTATGCACCTTTCACATCGAGGAACATTGCAACCGAGATGCGCTTGAGGTATTTTTGTTATTGCACAGAGGTTACGAGGTCGAATACATTATCAATAGAAGAGCAGCCTCTTCGAAACCCAGCCATGGCCTTTGGGTATATATTATAGCGTTCAAAGTACCACTCGGGGCGTGTCAGAACCATTATTTCCATTATTTTTACCACGCAGCTGGATAGCGCAATGGGTCGATATGATACCAGATCAAGCGGCGACTTTCAAGGTTTAAGGATTGGTACCAAGCGGCTGGATTTCCACCTTTCTGGAACGACGCCATCGTTCCATGACTGGTTGTAGCATTTTAGTAGCTGGTCTCTGCCGCGTCTTCCAAGATGGCATTAAGCAGCGTATGTAATACCGTCCGGCCCAGGTGACGATCAACGTCTGCAGGCGGCCGGAGCTCAATCCAGTTCGTCGACTGGGAAAAGCATATTCAGTTCAGAAACTCGTGCTACAGGAACATGCCTGAAAACTTCGTCACTCATGGTAACCACATTGCCCACGATGTCGTTACCGGCTGTTGTAACAAAGAAGCAAGCCACTGAGCTGAGGAGGCTGCGGTGTGGCAGCCACCAACCCGAGGAAGTCGGTGGTCCAGCAACGATCTTCCCCAATCATCGGTCCGGTGACAACCCCGGCACAATCGAGCGATGTCCAGCGTCTGACGACGGGCAGGGCCAGACACCTGCAAGCAGCCACTTCACAAGTGATGAGTTCTCTGGTGTTCTCACATCTCAGAAGTGCCGGTGCCTTTCTTGAGTTCTAAAGCGTACTGTGGACACCAGGTTTGCCCACTTAAACCTGGACGAGCGAGCGCAGGCCATTAGTCGTGAAACCCGGAAGAGGGTAGTGCGCGGGAAACCAGAGAGATGACCGGTTCGGAAATCTCACGCGGGAGCGTAGACTGCAGGAGTCGCGGTTGGAGATGGAGAGACTGTCGCGGATGATGGGCGGAAGCTCTCGAGCGAGTGAACCTGAGTTCGGCAGGCGGGGTCCGTGTAGCGAACTGAAACGCTATTCGAAAGTCCTCACAGGGTGGTCCCCAAACTTCCAGCCGAGGCTGAAGCACCAGTGTGGTTTGAGTCCATAAAAAGTGCCCTATAAGCGTACGAGGTACCGGGGTACTTTTGGGGACGCTAGGTTTTTCAATCGGTTGCGGAGAGAGTCCCAGTTTTGTTTACGCTACTAATGCCAAAACAGCATAAAATTACCAGGTAATCAAGCAAATGGTGCTTGACGAGCTCAAACGTTCAGCCAGGGAATATCTAAAAAGAATCTTGGGGTCAGGCAAGCGTGCGAACCAAGGGTGGAAACCTTTTTCATACGTTTAGAGAGCTACCTCCGCCTTTACGTTGAGGCACGGGGGGTGTCGACATTCAAGGGCCTGGTTGAGCTTTGGTTGCCGACCAATTAAAGAATTCTAAATTTGTCGGAGGGGGCCGTGCAGTATGTGACACTTCAAGAAGAGAGAAAGTGGATGAGCGTCCCAGAGATATCCGCGTTGCTGCAAACGTTTGAAGAAGTGCAGGGGACGAACAGTGCCACGAGGCAGGTGATAAAAAGAGTGGCGGAATGGCAAAGCGTGGCGGACTCGAAAAGCGTGAGCAGGGCTAGATCCGACAAAACACAACGAGGAACCGCGGGGCTTGGAAATACCTAGGCGCGGAGGGAACACCAAAGCCCAGGGCTTGCTACAGTTGCGGCGGTGCAGGTAACCAGAAATGGAATTGCCTGCAGTGTCAAAAACAGCTGACGGAAGCGCTTCGAAACAGTAAAGGAGACAGCTTAGCGGCACGTGTTTCAATTGAAGGAGCCCAGCCACAGACAGTGATTTAATTCCAGTATTGCTCGACTCTAACGACAAACATATAGAAGTAGTGTTGGACACAGGTGCAGGAATCACAGTAGTCCATGAGAGCGCGGTCCCGCCAGAATCGGTGCAACCGCATGGAATGATCAACCTGACTTCTGCATTCGGGGAGAAATTACAGGCCAAGCTCACAGTTATCCGGCTGACTATGTCGCGTGAGCGTGGAGTTTTATTTTATGTTAGGGAACCAGTTCCAGTGTTGTGCGCGTTAACGGACCATATAAAGGCACGAACAGATTGCCTACTTTCCGAAGAAGCACGGAAACTACTACACGAGGAGAGCACTTTTGAAGGAATAGGGGAGGGTACCTTAGAAGTGGGCGACGCTCACCCAGAGTTCGAAAGCGAGCCTCCGCACATCGAGGCCGTATGGCGTCAGGGCGAGGTGAACACTTGTGTAAAGTTGGTGGAGTGACACGCGACAGAGGAGGTGTTGATGAGCGAGGTAGCTGTAACAAGCTGCAACGAGGGGGATCAGCGGGATGGCAGCGTGTTGTCTCACGAAGCCCCGGGTATCAGCGTAACGGAGAGGTCCGCGTCAGACGAATTTTGCGAAAACAGCGGGGGGAACCAACTTTGCAGGAAGCGTGGAGAAGAGCGGCGACACAAAAGGGCCGCATGCTAGTAATTGACGGGTTACTTTATCATTACGATAAGGTGTTAGGACATTCGGTAACGCAGCTGAGACAGCTTGAATGCCGCAGAGGGGAGGTTTTGCAACTGGCGCACGAGTCAAGCTGGGCCGGACATTTGAGTTGCCATAAAACAAGCTGTAGGATCGAGTACAGTTTGTATTGGCCAGGCATAAGAGACGATGTAAGATGGCAAAGCAACAGTTGTCATGGTTGCCAGGTGAAGGCAGACTTGCGTCGAGGGAACCGCGTCCCGATAGAACCCCTTACGAGACCCATATATCCGTTTCAGCAAATTAACGGGGACGTTATTCGGCTGCTGGAGCCAGTGTCAGGCCCGGGCCATAAGTACTGTTTATGCGTCATGGACTTGTGCACGCGCTGGCCCGAGGTGGTGTGTTGAGTTCATTGAGCGCTAGGGCAACCTGCGATGCCTTACTGGCAGTATTTGGCAGGACAGGCGTACCCGAGGTTATAGCGTCCGACTGCGGCACTAACTTTTTAGCGGCACTGACAAGAGAGTATTTGTCGAAGCTTGGTTGCTCCCCTCGATTTTCCACGCCGAGGCACCCGAAGAGCAATGGGGTGGTTGAGTGTTGGAACAGGACCTTTAAGAACTTGTTATACCGCATAATAGCAAAGGAGGGTAGAAATTGGGATCGATTTGTGCCTTTCTTGCTGTGGGTGTACAGGAAAGTCCCACACGATGCGACCGGAGTAGCGCCTTTGAGATGCTGTAAGGGAGGCAACCAACGGGTCTGTTAAGTAAATTCAGGAGTGCTTGGACGGGGGAAACTGGAGTGCTGGGGAAGACGGGGGCGTCGCCAGAGGCGTACATGGAAGAATTACGAGGGCGGCCGAGGCGCGCGGCGGAAGTAGCGGAATGGGTCAGCTTGAATTCGCAAAACACCTACGCTGCGCAATTTAAACAAAAGGGCGAAGGCAAAAGAGTTTAACGTCGGTGACTTGGCACATGTGTTCGATGATCAACGACCAAGGAAAATGTTTCCGAAATGGGAAGGGCCAAGCAGTATCACCGAGAGACACCGCGAGCATTCATACTTCGTGCACATGCCAGCAGGTAACCCTAAACTGGCGCACGCGAATAAGCTGCGTCCGTATCAGTCCAGGGTTATGTCGGTACGAGTAATGTTCGAGGAGGACGATTTTGGTGACGTAAATTGCGCCCCGCAGCCAGTGGCAATGCGTAGTGCAGAAGTTTTTCCATCGTGCGATATGGTCGCCTATTTATTAGAACGGGAACGCGGGGTGATCGGCGAAGTGTTCAAAAGGCATGTGGAGCGGTTTGGTGGAGGGCCAATTGTAGCGGCAGTAAGGCCACACGAGATAAGGTTGCAAGAAGGGTTTGTCCACAGGGGCCCGCATCCAAACAGGTTACCCAAAAGCTTACAGGCCGAGGTGGAGAGGCAGGTAGACGAGCTGCTCGACTTGGGGTTGATCTTTCCGTGTGAGAGCCCGTATGCCCATCCACTGGTGTACGTTCTGAAGAAAGGCGGCAGCATACGACTCTGCGTCCGTTTTCGGGCATTAAAGGCGGGGACGGTGGCGGACGCATACCCAATGGTCCTTAAGCAAGAACTCATGATGAGCGTTGGAAAAGCGAAGTACATAACGCTGCTCGACCTGCGATGAGTTCATTGGCAGGTACTATTCTAGTCTTCTTCGCGCCTGCTGACAGTGTTTTTTGTCATCGCGGGCAGTTTGCCTGTACGGTAAATGCTTTGGCTGTGTTCCAATGAGATCTTAGACAGCACGTAGACAGTATGTGCAGACTGCTTAGAAGGCAGCATTGAGCCCATGCTGTCCGAGAATCGGAACACTTCTGGACGGTTTTTACGCGACAATGCACCACCTCGCGTTGAGTAGAAAAAGCAAAAATAAATAAACGTAACAGTTGTATTTTCTGGCTTATTTTGTGTTTAAATGAAAAGCAAATAAACTTTACTCACTTTGAGTGTGTGGGTAAGCGTCTGCTTGTGTGCAGACGACCATTCTGGTGAGATTTGATCTGAGTGATTCACTCAGCCGCCATCTTGTTTAGACAGCAAAGTAGCCTGCATCGTATTTGTCTATGATGCGGTCTTCTCGGAGCTGTCTATTTTGCCGGCTACGTGAGAATTGTAATGGGACTTAGAATGGCCGCCGTCCATTTAGCTGTCTCTTTAGCCGTCTACAGTGAGTATTGGAACACACCCTTTGACGCATGCGCGTTTCAGCGCGTCCGGCGTACCTCCGTGATCAAAAGAGGGGGACGCAATGTTATCTGTGCAGCGCATCGATGTGAAATGCAGCATGTCGCATTCGGCACCGGTTGCCATCGGCCCGCGCCGACGGACCCTGGTCGCGCCTGGCGTGAAAACTATAGAGTATTCGCATTTTTCTAACGTAGCGTCGTTGTGCCCAGCGTGCGCGCGCGTCATTGCTACATTGGAGTTTGTTGTGCCCTTCATGATGCACTCACAGCGGTTTTTCTAGCTCCAGATATACCAGATTTGGTGTTACGTGACGTCAATGGATGAGGAAATTATATGACTGGTGCAAACATGATAATCCTGACACGCTTGTCTTGTTAGAACATGACACTTTACCATTCTCATAGCGTGCTCGTGGTCGTTTTGCTAGCTCCACATATACTAAATTTGGTATCACGTGACGTCAATAAATGACAAAGGTAAACGACACATCCCAACGGGATAATTAAGACTTGGAAGTCATGTGCGGTATCATTTACCTCCAACTCGTAACGTTGTGCTGATTTTAAAGTGACATATCAACAATTTTCATTTGTGGTTCGCCTATCATCGATTCCCACTTTATGTGAGATCTGCAAATTTTTTTGTGTATGTGTATGACTAGAAGCATGCAGGAGTTGTACGATTGTACTTGTGTACACTGTGATCTTGTGATGTTTTTCTTTCTCTTTTTGGGTTGATTTGTGGTGGCGACCGTTTGGTGGGGTTCCGAGGTTTAGGCAGAGAGAATATTGCATGCGTTGCAGAAACGCCTCTTGCTTTAAAGGAACTGCTAAGTGCAGCCACAGGGCTATGGACATTTGGCGCGATCCCTTAATGTTGTTAATCGCGTAGCTGCATTTGGGCACTTGCGCGAATCTTGGGAAGGGAGTGTAAGGTCTGGCACCTCCGACCAGGGGGCTGAGTGTTCTTTGTCACAAAAGGATGCGCCAATTCTCGGGAGACTGTCATCTCAGTGTGAGGACGCCTGTTCCGTTAAGAAGAGCGTAGTCAGTCGCCGCTTTGAACAACAAGCTAGGTGGTCCCCGGCCAGCAATGCGTCGGCGGGAGGCGAGAGGAGACCCAGTGTATTGACACCCATATATCTAGATTAGAGTACGTGGGACAGCAGTCATGCTAGACAGCGTAGTTATCTCGCAGTAATGGCAGAGCCCGCAGACGAACGGTGCCACCATCGTGTGCGTTCGCACAGTTCGCGGAACGCTGTGTGCAGGCGGTGCTTCCGTCCCTCTCTCTCCGACTCAGAGGTTGAGTGCTTCAGTAAGAGAGCGAGAAAAGAGGACTGCAACAAGTGTGTTTAGTCTGTCCAATAAATGGTCTGAATTGTTTCGGTTGGCCGCGAAGAGAATTGGGAGAGGCAACCGAGGGGTTAAAACCTGGCTCCCGTTTCTTCATGGTCGTTCTGGTTGCACCAAAGAGGGCTCTGCACTGTCGGCTCTGCTTAGGTAACATGCAACGGTTCCAACGATGAAGAGTCTTGTGAATAAGCTCCTGTACATAAAGTCGAGTTGTCGCAACGCATCGAAAGGCGCTGGTCTCCACCCTTTTCAAGCCGCAGCAGCTACGATATGACAAGACGGACACCATGCAACCAATCTTCCACTCCCTTCTATAGCAAGAGCCACTACGCAGCTGAGAGAGCTCCGCTCAAGGGAACGGAGGGAGTGAGCAGAAGCTTGAGTTTTACTCTTATTATTTAGGTGCCCGTAAATAACTCCGAAAGGTTGAAATTTTCTTAGTCTTCCGCTATGGCGTCATAATCATCGCAATAGCGAAGAACCTCACAGCACGAAAATTATCGAGACTGTGCAATCGATTCTTAAGCCCTACAATAAAGACTTACCCATACTGGACTGTCCGGAAAACGTGGACAAGAGACACGCAAAAGTGTTGGTGCGTATTACTTTTGAAATGTCTTCCCGTATTTTTCAAGTCACAAAAAGGTTAAAATATTAAAATTACTAGCCGTTGGGCTTATTAAAAATAATAAAGTTACCAGCCAACACGGAAACATTTCAGACTGGGAGGAACGTGCATGACTATATTAGCCAAAACGTCACAAGAACGCTTCACTAGCAGTGCCTTCTTTTTTATCAATTCTTCAGTTGCAAAGAAAATATTGTACTACCAAGCGAAAGAATGCTTGATTGCTAAAACTTTATTTTCCTGCGTCTCCGGCGTGCCTTATTTCATATGAGATGGTTTCTCATCTCTTCATCCGTACACTGAAGACTGCATCTGAGCTCCCGTGGGCTTGGCATTGTGTATGTATGTAGGGTCTCAGCGTGATGCAGTTAGACTTGGGGTTTTCTTTTTTCGACGCTATAGTGACCTACTACAACTATACCAGCAGGTTATGTTTTTATTTTGTGTTGTTTTTATTTTATTCTTTTTATTTTAGGTGGTTATATATATAACGAACATTTTAATTGTCTTCATTCTTCTTCCTTTTCTTCCCGTTCTTCTTCTTGTTGTTTGTCTTTTTCTTCTTATTATTGATGTTGTTTAATATATTTTGACATTCACCTGCTTAAAGTACTCATTTCTTCAAAAAAATAAGTTTTATGTCATTTCTTCTGCCGGTCGATGACGGATCAGGTCGCTCAGCGTTCTGAACGCGTTGCAGGATGTTGCATGCGCGCAACATGGAATATTCATTGTTTTGTCCATTTCTTGCAGTTACTTAAAACAAAAAAAGGTTTCGGTATAACCACGTTGATTCTTGGCATATACGCCTGTTACTGTGTTTGCATTTGCATTGGTACCACCAGTAAGTGCAGCAGCAGGTATACGAACCCGAACATTCCTTGCGCGCGCTAGCTTCCGCAATGACCGACAGCGAGTCCGCTGGGAGCGCCCCTGCGAGATCGCGGCGATAGTTATAAAAGCCCCCCGTGCACGGGCGAGTACGCCTCCAGTCCGGCAATGGTTCAGGACACTAGGCGCCATTATGTAAGGCACGGACTTTGCAGATTCAATCCAGCCATAACAGTTTCTAGCGATGCGTACATGCTATTGAACGGCAATTTTTTATTTCTCTTTTAGTGTGCTAACAAATATGCACGACTAGTCATACAATCCCACAGTTACGCTGTCGTTGCTCCGCGAGAACTATGAAAAGCTGGGGTAACATAACTCCGATGACATAAGTTGTAATCATGATTTTGTTTTACAGCGAAAGGTCTTGTGAGATCACAACTACGGTCACACACAGTTGTCCGCCTGTGTTCACCACATCGCACCACCGCCGCCGCCACATGTGTTTTTAACAACATCAGACAAAATTAGAAAATAAACCTAGCCTAAATCTAAAGGGAACACAGTAGAGCTTTAATCCGGGTGTGCTTGGTGCCATCTCAGCATTCAACCAATGAGCTACGCCGGTGGTTGTGATTTGTTGGCGAACTTGCCTTTAGCAGGCTTGATGTCGGATAAGCATTCGCATTATTCCGACGTATAGGGCGTTTTCAAACAGCGAAAAAAGAACCAGTCGTCGCACAATGTGAATAGCGTAACGACTGGGCCTTCCAATGCTTGAACGCATCACAAAAGCTCGTTCTTGTTTTCCTAATAACTATGGCGCCTACCCACTTCAGCCATAATTCCCTGTCGTCGTCAGCCTCTGCATGAACAATTGGCACAGAATTCTTTTCAAGTGTTTATTGGGTACCATGGTTCTCAGAAGAATGGCGGAAAGTAGCATACCAAATGCTGGCATACTAATCAAAAATTTACTATTATTGCTCCAGTGAGTATCAAGCAAGTGTGCCTGCAGTAGTTACAGAATGATTGCTTTGAAAAGGCTCTGAAAGGCCACTCTTTTAGCTCTTGCTCTGACTGTGCTACGCCTTCCGCGCAGGCCTGGCATTTTTTTTCTTGGTCGTGCTTCTTCATGAATTCACATTTCAAAATTAACGTATACAAAATAGACGTAAAGAGACAGAGAGAAGAAATGTAGGAAAGGTAGGGAGGTTAACTTGACTATGCATCCAGTTTGCTACCCTACATTATTTTTTTACGCCCTATACTGTATATACGCCTGAAAAGGCCGCCATTATTGAATAAAAAATAAACCAATATAAATATTTATTGAGCAATAATAATTATTTATTCCCTATTCAACGTCCATTTCGCTTAACGTCAGCACGATTTTCTGAAAAGAAAATTACAAAATAGACGTAATTTTCTGTTCAGAAAATCGTGCTGACGTTAGGCGAAATGAACGTTGAATAGTCAATAAATATTTAATATTGGTCGAAAAATACCTAATATTGGTTTATTTTTTATTCAATACTGGCGGCCTTTTCAGGCGTATATACAGTAGAGGGCGTAAAAAATAACACTCCATAATAGGACTTCGTGTTGGGTTATGATTACGATCTAGTGAAATAGAAATATTGTTGCTACTAAGTTAGAGCCGTTGTTGGTAAGCCTGTTACGGCTAAATGCTGGCCTGAATATGCCTGCTGGCGATCTGTGTGGGTGGTTTCCACACCATGTCTAAGCTAGCACCGGGCTTATCATGCAGCTCGAGAACTACACATTTTTCCTGAGTACTATTTATTTCTTTCTTATTTGTAACGCTTCTTTACAAGCACTTCTATTACTTGTTAGTACTTTTTCAGGCTTCTTCTTCTCGTTTGTTATCAAGTGTCAATTTTATTCAGTGCCAACGGTGAGGTCTGTAAGATATACTGAAATAAATAAACAAGCGTCATTAGTAGGCAATTCGTGCTTTACATAAAAAGCTCTTCTATTCCACACAATTGAGTTCTACGAACAGCGAAGTGGTCGAGCACGCGGCGTGGAGATGACATAATGGGAACTATAGTCGGTGACAACCGAAATATAAATATAAGGTTCACCCGCGAGGCTGCATTTCCTTTATTTTTCATGCCTCCGCGGAAGCGTAGGAAATAGTTTTCAACCATTGGCAATAACGTTCACGCATACAACTATTATCATTGAATATTTTATTCATATTGAGGTAAACGAACTAAAGATCTATGAGGAAACTTGAGAAGACACGGAGTTTAAAGTCGGCTTAGCAATATATCTGGGTTTTAAGTCACCTCCCCCCTCCCACCACGCTAGTGTCTGAGTTCATGAAGGGGCAATGTACAGTGCCAATTTTTGTGAAAGGGAACAGGGAAGTGCGTGGCCTGCACGCTTCAGCAGCAGCTGGCAGCGCACTAGAGCGGGAGCGATAGCAACCACAGTCTCTATTTGCTTCATCACGTGGCGGGCAAACCAAGCAGTCATTGATGATATTGAGCCCCTGGCAAGATCGCAACCCTTTCCTATTTAAGACGAGAACCAGCTTTTACGCAATCGCCTTGATGGGAAAAGGGGTTGCAATCTTATCAATGACTGCTTGTTTTTTTCGCCGCGTGATGACGCGAAAAGAGGCTGTGGTTGCTCTCGCTCCCGCTTGAATGTGCTCCCAGCTGCCGCTGAAGCGTGAAGAACACGCGCTCCCGTGTTCCCTTTTATAAAAATTGACACTGTACGTCTCTCGAAGGCGACGTTTGTACGCGGAAGCTATGGCGGTCCTATAACAATGTCACTTTTAACGTAATGTTTAAAAGGAACGAATCGCACTTTTGAGGTTTCAAAGAGTTGTACAGTGCATTAATTACGTTTCAAAACATCATTCGCAATTTTTTATTGTTTGACAAAAGTTTCGCTGCGAGCTTTTTTCACAGCCTTCTGTGACTATGGCAACTATCACACAAAGTAAAGAATGGAGATTGACATCATGAATTTTAATTCTTGCGCTGCCGTAAATACCAATAGTGCGTCTCCCGTCGCCGTGCTTATCATCGTAATTGAGGTAAACGTCAATATTTCATTCGACGTCTTGTTTCATCGAAATAAATGTGGGCAGCGCACGTCTTGGTTAAAAGCGGGGGTAATTGCTTTCGTGGACGTTAAGTCAAGTTCAAGCTGATGTACGCAATTAAAGTGGCTGTTAGTAAAAGCTGCAGGGAATTTTGTTCTCGCGTCGACAACTTGCACCTAATTGTGCTTCCATGAACCCGTCGGCCCTTGAACAATCAACTTTTTCAAATAGAGACCCGATTTTGCTGAACCAGGGGCCACTACACGTTATATGACTGTGCCTGTGTGAAGGTCTGTCTGTGCAAGCAACGGGGTTTTCACCCTCCCGTGAATGTGAGTGAATGGCGTGCCAGACTTTGCTTTCAGAGAGTAGTGCAATGCATATTTCATGTTTTCTTTTCCGGCACTGTAACTTATTATGAACAAGTTATCGCTGCCTATAACATGCACGCTGTGCAGGCGAAATCCCACCCCTCATAACAAATACGTTTGACAAATGTAAGACTTCCTAATGATATATCGTGAAGTATGATACATTGCCTTAAACAGCAAATTTGAATTCGCTCATTGACAGTTTTAGCGGCATCGCTTCAGTAACGATCACGATCAATCCTTCTAATTGTAATTATTTGTGCTTGCTGCATCGATCACGATCAATGCAGCGATATTACATAGCGTGCGTCATTTCGTGGTTTCAATAACCCCGCACGGTGTTTCGCATCCAAAGCGTTTGTGCATCGAGTGTTGGACAAGCGCTTACGCAGCGGCCACTTCACCCGGGCACATAATTGTGAGCCGGTAATTTGATTAGGATGACACAAATACGCTAATAGGCAAATGTCAAAGTAATCGCACAGAAACACGCCGGATGATCACAATTCGCTTTATAATGTATACAACATTGCGTATTGTCCCTACTTTGTTTACTTACTGTCGTACTGTGTCGCACTAGCAGGCTCTGTTGTGCACTTTTTCTCACGCCTCGACCGCACTCACATCACTTATATGAGCGCACAGCACAGCGCATACCGCAAGAGATCAGCAGGATTCTGACATCGTGACAACCAAGCAATACGCTCACATACGCACATGTAGCAATGCTGATGCCGTGGTTTTTACGGGTGATAAATCACAAGCGTGCAAATTTGACAAAACACGACGCGCATATTCAGAAGTCACCTTCATCTTACTGCACGCGAATGAGCGCGACGACAATGATGAAGACTGGTGTCCCTCAGAAGATTGCTGTCGTGCACCCCGGCGACGCGAAGAGCAGACGCCATGTTGCTGCGTCACGCTGCTAAATCGACGGAACGCGATGAAGCTCTGCTGGTTCGGTACACTTCAAATGCTGTACAATCAGTCTCGTCAGCAACCAAGATGACCTGTAGGATGACACTGAGTGCGAGTGGAGAAAATAGCTTCGTCTTGACGAATATGCTACCATGAAGCATATTCAACCAATCATGAAACACCCTAAAAAAACAGAATGGACGAGTGCCGGTCTCGTTTCCGCGCAACCTGACCTCTCGTCACGAACGGCGTTATGGTGAATTTTTCATTGGTTCACCGTTACTCTTACGTCCAAATGAAGAGCGGTCACAGTTGGACGCGCATGATACAAATAGACAGTGGTGCACTTAACTCTTTATTCTTTAGCTGGTCAGCGACTAATTTAAATGGGAACCCAGGACACTAAGTCCCAAAGAACCGTTAGGCTGGCTGCTATCAAGTTCGGAAGAATAGCAGTTTGTGAGAGTTGTTTCAAATGCACTAGACATCACACGTGGTGAAATTGAAACTATGGGAGAGGCGGCCCTGCTGCGTCATGGCCTGCGCAGCGTCTGCACCACCTTGCTGGCAACCCAAGACGCCCTCGTTTTCGATTTCATGGCTTTGAGACAACGAGAACGTCAGGAGTGAAGAGAGGCTTGAGTTTTACGCAACACCCTAGAGGCTCTCAAACTTCTTGGGCCATCATGTCACTAAAGTTCCAACTCGAAAACTCTCTTATATTTACAAAATCTGCAGAAGTGCACAAGGTTTTCTATTTAACGTTAGCTTCTTTAAAGCAATTCAACTCTGATTCGCTTTATTGAGAAGTGTACCATGCAGAATATTTACTCTTTATCTATTCAGTTAATATTTCTTTTCGGCCTACACGGTTACTTATGCATTGACCAATTTAATTATTTTTTTCTGATTTCCTTTAGTATTGATGTGGTGTTCATCCGTACAATTTGAGCAAACTTAGCTGAGCCTTTAGGAGTTAAATGGAAAACTGATATCTTGTCTATAGTTCGTACTTCAGCCACTTTGTGTATGCTTTTTAGGGGCAAAACTCTGTATAGCGGCACCTGTTCGTCCCTCGTAGCCGTTGTAGTGTGTAACAAGTATAAAATTTTGACTTTTAAGATGGTGCCGGTGAGAGATTTTATCTGTGCGTTGCTGAACAATAAAAAATAGTGCTCAATGTACAAGCCAACGGTTGCTAATGGGGAATGAGAGACAGGAGCATACGGCTTTTAGTTAACGCGCACACGGCGATCCCCATTAGCAGCCATTGGCATGTACATAAAGCACTATCTCAAAAGAAAGGGTTGCTACGTTATACTCGCTGGGTGCAACCTCCTTAGTTGAAGAAAGGTTTAGCGAGCGTTGAGCCGCAGTGCCATGATTACAATGAACTAGTATATACCATGAACTCGAGGTGGTTAAAGGTGGAAAGTGGACCCGAAGCGCAAGCCGTAAAAAAGTGTGCGTGTGCCACCTCTCATCTAGTCCTGGATATGTCCGCTGGATGACGAGTATATGATGAAAAGATGCGAGATGGTGGTACTTGGAGTGTTGAATAGATGGACGAATAGACACACGGACAGATGCATGGATGGACGCATGAACGGACGCAGGGGCGGATGCATGGACGAACGCAGGGACGACGCACGAACAGACGCACGCATGGAAGGGCGGGTGGACGCATGGACGGCCACACAGACGGACGCATGAACAGATGGAAGCAAGAACGAATGGACGGACGAATGCTTCGCCCCACTCTCCATCATTCACTCCGTGGATATGCTGCCAACTTTTTTTGCGTCAAGATCCTCGACAACTTAAATTGGGGATTACTAAATATAAATAATAAAGTTGAAAGTTGGTAGTGTCGGAAGAGCTTCCACTAATGGCTGCATTTTGCGTGATGGCAGCTGCTTTAAACCACGAGCAATTGTGCGCTTGATATACTATCGAACTTGCTACGGCCCCACAGCTAGGTCTCAAGAAAATACGCGCAGTAACTTGCGTGCCTTTTGTAATAATTGGTCGGCCTTAAACCACGATGCATGTCTCTAGGATAATCACAAGTTCGGATGCCCGGTGACAACGTACACTTGTACCACGCAATATTACTTCGAGAATATTTGTTGTATTGTGAAGCATACATACAAAAAACGTCTTTGTAAAGCATGCATAAACGTTAGTTTCACTGCATTTTAAACCAGGCGAAGTTATTTTTACTGCATTCACTTGCCGAAGCGTTACTGCATGGTAGAACACTTGCTTCCCAGCAAGCGGCGTGAGTTCGATCCCCAATCAGACCCGCAAGTTTTTATTTTCCTCATTTTACTTTTTCTCGATTTCTCCGTCACGCGCAAAACTATGACTCTTTGCGCACAACCAGCGATATGTTCATCTTCACACAGCAACACCTGCATGGGAATCTATAGCTCTTATCGCTATCGCATAATTAAGCCTGAAACATGCTGGTGAGAGGTTTTCTGTTGAGCATTCAGTCGCAAGCGTGCTACAGTTTCGCGGAGGTCCAAATCATCTATACGTCTTATCTTTAGAACCAATTTTGGCAGCTTCACACTGATAGTGCCCAGATCGACGCAAGTGTCCGGCCTTCTTTGTTGATCTTTATTTTTTGTCTTCGTTTTGTCATTCTCTCTGTATTGTTGCATCTAATTTTGGTATCTGTTTTTCTCCTATTACTCTCGTTCTCTCTTTTTTTTCCAAGTCCCTTTTTGCTTTTTTTTGGACCCTAACCAGTATTTATTCTTTCTTTTTTCCCATTCAATTATTTCTATTTATGCCTTGTTTTGTGTTTCTTCCAGCACTTTTCTGTGTCTCTTCTTCTTCTAAAAGATTTCTTTGTGAGTCTATGCTCCTCCTTGTCTGCCTTTGTCGCCATTCCCTCATCTTTCTTTCTTGCCTAAACTTTATTTCTCTCTCTTTTTGTATGCTGTCGTATGTTTTTTTTTCATTTTCATTGTGTTCATTCCTTGTATTTCTTTTCATGTTTCACCTCTCTCTTCTGACTTGGTCATTTTGGTTTGGCACTCAAATCAGCTTGACAGTGTATTGGAACTTGCTCAATTCTCGTGGCGTATCCCTACTTGAATACAAGCTACGACAAGCTTCACCAGTTTCACTGGTAAACCTTCCAGTCTGCTTTATTACGATTTAAAGTTTGTGCCGAAGCAAAAGAGTGCCATGTAAGATACTACAGTTATTTAGCGCAAAACATAATATATATCTTAGAAAACGACTTGTGCTTTTTTTTGTAAAGTTAGCGGCGATGCGGCAAAATCTCTAGAGTGCGAACACACAATATTTACCTCGCGTGTATAACAAGTTGATTATTTTTTATTTTCATTGCTCAATTTAGGTATCCTATAAGGTTTGTTGCAAATGATATGCTCTTGTTTTGTTTTAACGCGATAACGCTAAAAAGCTTGTTTCACAGAAATTTTGGTGTTGGCATCTTTGATTGTCGGCTAAAAATTGTCACTTTGTGAACGACAGAAAATTTGAGAAAAATTCAATTAAAATAAATTATAAACATTTTCATCTGACCCCTTCACTCGCGTTCGATCCTCACCAGGGTATGAGTAAGGATTGAACCCGGGTAGTTTCCAAGGCGAAGACATGTTCTACTTTACATTCACCCCTCTGCTTGGACATACAGTGAAAAGACCTTCCTCTGCTTGAAAAAGCATTAAAAGTAACTTTCATGTTTTACGAACACATGCATCCCGTACACATGGTTCACAATATAATATGTACTATCGCAGTAATAATCTGTGGTACAAGCGTACAATGTCAGTGGGCTTCAGAACTTGTGATTATTACAATTAGGTGAGGTTTAAAGCCAGCCACCCAGAACAAAAGGCACACAGGTAACTATGCCTATCATCTTAAAGCCACGTAGTGTGACAATAGCGAGTTCGAGAAGATTTCACACAAATTATTGCTAGTGGTTTAAACCATGCTAACTATTACATAGAATACAGCCGTGTGCGAAAAAGCCACTTTTAACCTAACTGATTTCGTAGTAGCAATCCACAGTTTAAACTTCTCGAGTAACATCCTGCAACAAAAAGTGTACTTCAAGTGGTTGACGTGTGCACTAGAGACAGGGTATTACGATCACATTGGTCTTTTCATGGTGAAGCTTAAGGATCCCCCAATTTTCGTAAATGCAAATCAGCTTTAATGAGTGAACCACCTTTCCGCACCTACAAGATAACCATTGCACTTAACTCTTTAGTTGCCTTGATAAATCGCAGGCTTACAGTACTCATCCTTGATAAATCGCAGACTTACAGCACAAAAACCTTTCTAAACAGTTCATATATATGCATTAGGTCAGATTCATGAAATGCTTGTTATAAAAAGCGTTCTAAATAATTAGTTTATATATAGGATATATACCGGGTGTTCAAAATTAAGCTTTATGATTTTTTTAAAATTAGGCGCTCGAAGGCACGTGAGAACCACTTGTGCAAATAAGTTAAGCGGCCAGGGGGACAGAAAGTTAGATGATAATTATCGCTGTCAGCAGCCCAATTAACTAAAATTTAATAATTAACTTTTTACTGGCTGCGGTAAGTTGGCATGTTTATATTGAAAAAATGTAGGCAGTGGTGTTTGTACACAGTTTCAGTTGGAAGATTTTTTCTAGCACGCCTGTGTTCCGAGATATCCGGCTCCAAAGTTTAATTGTCTTTCGCACGATTACGCATGCAAGAGGGTGAGGGTCCGCGCAAAGCTCCTCCCTAAAGTGACGCATCTGTTGCGTGTGGTGTTTAGTGTGTGAAGAGGGTGGAAGCGTAGGCATAGGTGATAGCAATTACCCTTGCCCTCTTCGGCCGGCGAAATCAAAATGTGACAGCGCGGTGCGCCATGAGCCTTACGCATGATCCTGATGAACGCGATAACAGGAGACCATTTTTCGCGACGTTTTTTCGTGACTTTAGATCACACTGAGACATCTTCTTGTGAACGCGTTAGCAGGACCGTCCTGCACTAGGGTGCCTCCGGTTAGAGCACAGCGTCTCTGCATTGAAGGTCTACCAAGGAAATCCACGTGGAGTCCTTTCGAGCTAATATGGCTGCTTCTGGCGTGAGGTATTCTACCAAAGTAAAAGTAGACGTGGTGCTTGCAATGGCTGAAATGAATGGCAACGCTTCGTTAGCAATGGAGCTTTACGCGTCTCGCCACCCACACCGTCCCCTTCCAACAAGGCCCACTTTCACAAACCTGTTTCGACGCTTCTGCACAACAGGCTCTGTCCACCTTCCGAGACGGACCAGGAAGGCAATCGTCGATGAAGACTTTGAAATCGACGTTGTCGCGTGCGTAACCTCGATGCCAGAGCTCAGCATCCGACAGATTGCCGATCAGTGCGGTCGCAGCATCGGAACAGTCACAAATGTTTTAAGAAAGCACAAGTTCCATCCATATCACGTTTACCTTCATCAGGACCTAAATGAGGCGGACTTTGAAAGGCGAGTTGACTTCTGCAATTGGGGCCTCATCAAAACTGATCAAGAAAATGACTTTTTGCACAGAATAATTTGGAGTGATGAAGCTCGGTTTTGCCGAAATGGAAGTGTTAATCTTCACAACGCCCATTATTGGGCACAAGAAAACCCACACTGGCTGAGGCAGCACAAGCATCAAGTTCGCTGGAGTGTGAATGTGTGGTGCGGCATACTCGGGGACAGGATCATCGGACCTCACTTTTTTGAGGACAACTTGAACGGAAAGATGTACACAGAAGAAATATTAGGTGTTGTCATTGATGATCTTGTCTGCAGTCTTTCCCTGAATGACCTGCGCCAAGTATGGTTTCAGCACGATGGAGCACCACCACATTTTTCTACCAGGGCGAAGAACTGGTTGGACAGACGTTTTCCACAACAGTGGATTGGGCGCGCAGGAGCGATGTTTTGGCCACCAAGATCACCTGACCTTTCTCCGCTCGACTTTTTCCTTTGGGGCTACGTTAAAGATCGAGTTTACGTAACAGAGCCCAGCGATGTTAATGACATGAAGGACAGGATAACATCTGCCTGTGCGAGTATTCCTGCAGAAGTACTGCGCCGAGTCATCGAGTCGACGCGACAGCGGTTCATGCTTTGCGTTGCTGCCGAAGGCAGGCATTTTGAACACTTTTTGGGGCATTGACGTCTTGAGAGGTGAAGAGTTTCGATGAGATTTGTGCATGACCGAAATATGCTTATGTAGCAGCAGGAAATATGCGTTAGCAAGGATAAAACTGTTTCAGTTATTATTGGTGGAGTTGTTGCTCTTGTTTCAATAAAAGTTACAGTACTCGGACATCAGCAGTCACGCTATTCGCGTAGCCCAGGCAACGACCACGCATGCTTCTCTAGTGATTATTACGCACGCGCACTGGCATCCAGATTCTCCGCTCGCACCATTATCTCGGCATGGTATCTGCCACTATCGTTAGAGGCTCTGCAGTTGCGTGTTACGACACTGGTTGCAAGCGTTCTTCGATTTTTGATTTCGACGGCCGAAGAGGGCAAGGGTAATTGCTATCACCTATGCCTACGCTTCCACCCTCTTCACACACTAAACACCACACGCAACAGATGCGTCACTTTAGGGAGGAGCTTTGCGCGGACCCTCACCCTCTTGCATGCGTAATCGTGCGAAAGACAATTAAACTTTGGAGCCGGATATCTCGGAACACAGGCGTGCTAGAAAAAATCTTCCAACTGAAACTGTGTACAAACACCACTGCCTACATTTTTTCAATATAAACATGCCAACTTACCGCAGCCAGTAAAAAGTTAATTATTAAATTTTAGTTAATTGGGCTGCTGACAGCGATAATTATCATCTAACTTTCTGTCCCCCTGGCCGCTTAACTTATTTGCACAAGTGGTTCTCACGTGCCTTCGAGCGCCTAATTTTAAAAAAATCATAAAGCTTAATTTTGAACACCCGGTATGTTGATGTGCATCACTACTGTTGTCGATCACTAAATCTGTTTTGCCATTCAGCGCAGTTCTATCATGGTGACTGATGTCCCACGGTTAGTGTGAGTAGGGCTTTCATGCTGCCGCTCTATTCATAAATGAATACAACACGCTGCTAATGCAATCTATATAACTCTTTTTCATGTGTCATCCTCTCTTCAACTGTGGTTTCCTTCTTTTTTAATCTCAGCATTGTCTACAATGCGGATGTTGTATTTTCGATGTGCTTGTGCACTTGAAAAATTTAGTTCATCTTGTTCACAAGGTACATTATTTTAAATTCTCGTTCAAATTATTCATGAAGTTGCAAATAACTCATGGAGTTCTCATCTATGTCAAAGCGTTATACTCAAGACGCAATAAAAAATTTCATTACGTTTCATCAGCGCAGCACCTCTTCAGCCCCGGGCATTTAATGCTGGGGACGCGAGTTCTGCACGATTGCTTACAGGATCCTCCCGCAAGCAAGCACGCATTCAGTTTTCCTGCATGAAGTGAAAACATAGACTAAGTGCACAAACAAAAGTAAGACATTGCATCGCAAATATCAGTAAATAATATTGTCATGTACCTCTCAGAAAGGGGCAGAGAGAGTGTGCCATGTCTCGAGTTTCGCTCACTTATTTTTTCTCCGCAATATCGCACAGTGGATATTGATGTAATAGGGCGAAAGCCTTCAATGTCCTAAGCTGGCTTTGTCTGTCCGCACCCTGAATAGTGCCAACAGTTGCCTCTCGCCCTTACACTCTCGCAGCGTCCGTGAGATGACCCAGCGGCGCTTAGCAACAGTTGCCTCACCAAGAGAGTGTTCAAAAAAATTAAAAAGTGACGAAAGAGGCGTGACAAAGTCAATAAATTGACCGCAGGATTTTGCCGAACATAGTTTGAAGTTTATAAAGTGTTCTTCAGTTTTGTCGAAAAATTCGCCATTAATACTTCAAGGTATAAGGAATTCTAAGCTAAATAAGTTGTAATAATAAAGTTATAATTTCGCTAAGTTATAAAATTCAACCGAATGCTACTGCAGCAAATTGTTCATGAAATTATTGAACTTTTCCTATGTAAATCTCAACCCGTTTCAGTTGTTTATACTTTAAGACAGAGAGGCACAAAAATAAATGACAAAATTGCATGGCGCTTTGCAATTAGAATTTAAACGGTATTCACCTGGGTTGTGAAAGAATCAGAAAGTTAATATTTGCATTGGTATGAAAAGCTGCGTCATGAAGAGGTTTCCAAGGTAGTTCATAGTCTCTCAGACAAATGAACAAGTTTTCGTAGTTGGGACAAATTTTTTACCATATATATTGCTAAGACTAATTATGCGGTGCGTAATTGTTACAACTGTGATGTGCAAGGGAAACGTGTTAATACTATGGTAATTTATCCCATGATATGTTATGTACTGTAGGTTGTAGTGTTCCTACTTAAAATAACGGAACAGCATTAAAGCTTCAGTATGGAACTGGCGTCCATCTTAATCTGCTTTATTTTTCACTTCATCCTCCTCTTCCTTCCTGCCCCGGCCCTCGCGCTTCTTCATCTTCTGTCCAAAGGCTCATACCGCTTCACCCTTCCCGCTTTCTTTTAATTACCCCTCCTGGGGTAATACTTGAAGACATTCCCAATTGAAGCACATTCAACAGATCCACGTTCACCAGTGTACCAGACAGTCTTCAAAATTCCGTTCTGGGTGGCTGTCTTGGTCACAGAGTAAGGCCCATAAAATTTGGCACTGGAATCTCTTATTCCTTTTCTCACTAGTACGAGGTCGGTGACTTGAATGTCTGGCATGTCTGCTCGATGCCTCTTGTCGAAATTCTTTTTCATTCGTTTTCGGTACCTCTCCTCCTGTGATTTTTGTTGCCTCTCCTCGACAATCTTGAGGTTTTCCAAGAGTCCCAACTCACGGTCTGCCTGCAGAATAGGGGTCTCTCCTGTAGAAGCGTACTGTGGACTGCACCCCAAGCCACTTGTGTAGGATCGGTTATGATGTTTTACGGCTGCTTCTAAAGAACATTTCCATCCCCCAGGAAAACTATCGTACATCTTGATGTATTGTTTCACGTCCCGTATGGCACGTTCTGCAAGCCCATTCGCCGCAGGATGGTATGGCGCACAGAACTTGATCGATACATTGTGATCTCGAGCCCATCTTACTAGCTTTTCACTCTTGAACGCGGGGCCGTTATCGCATACGATTGTCCGCGTAGTTCTAAACATGTCCCTTTCGAGAAGGGTTATGACGCTATTTGCATCTTCTTTTCCTGCTCGTGCCGCGACCATCCTGGTGCATTCATCTATGGCCAGCAGAAAAGCTTGCGTTTTTCTGACTCCTTCCCGTTTCTTGTTAAGTTCGGCGAAATCCAGGTGAACTACTTCAAAAGGCACGTTCGAGTGGCAAGGTAGTATCATGGTGTCCGTAGGCTGTTTATACTTGACTTTGTGTACTTGACACACATGGCATGAACGAACGTACTGACTAACGTCTTTCTTCATGTGAGGCCACGTAAACCTCTTGACCAACTTGTTGTAGGTACGCCAAAAGCCGTCGTGTCCTCCAGATTCTGGGCTATCGTGGTACAAGTAAAGCACTTTGGAAACAAGAGTTGGTGGGACTTGATACCGACCTTCCGTAAAAACCAGTTGTTCTGAGCCTTCCCACAGCTTCACTTCATTGATTTCTTCAGATTTTTCTGTGTTGTTTTGTACCATCAATCTTGATAGAGCATCTGCATCGGTTAAAAGCGGTCCTGGTCGGTGCGAGATGGTAAAGTCAAATTGCTGCAAGTAATTCACCCATCTGGCGATACGCCCTTTAGTTTGGGTCATATTCAAGAGATGAGTGAGTGCCTGGTGATCGGTGAACAAAGTGAACTTCGTACCTTCCAGGTACGTGCGGAAGTAGTCAACGGCCTTCAGAACCGCCAGTGCTTCTTTTTCCGTAGTAGTGTAGTTTGTTTCAGACGGCTTGAAAGTGTAACTGTAGTAACCGACTACGTGTCGCTTTTCTCGGCCAGATGCTTCAATACATTTTTGATACAACACTGCACCAGTCCCATAATGTGAGGCGTCAGTGTTCAATTCAAAGGGTAAAGTGAAATCTGGTATACGCAGAACGGGGTCAGAAGAAATTCTGTGCACCAAGTCACGGTAGACTCTCTCACATTCGTCACTCCATTCAAAGGGAACTTCTTTCTGCGTTAAGCGCGTGAGGCATCTAGTTTTGACAGCAAAGTCCTTTATGAAAGATCGGAAATGTCCTGCCAATCCCAAAAACACACGCAGTGAATGGACGTCATATGGTTTCTTCAACTGGGAGATCTTCTCGACGGACTCTTGTTTTGTGCTTTTGGTGTTCCCATCGAAGACTCTTCCAAGAAACACCACTTTTTGTTGAAAGAATACACTCTTCTTAAAATTAACCTTGAGATGTGCCAAGCTCAAGGCGTTTAACACCTGAGACAGATGGTCCTGATGCTCAGCCTCTGTTTTGGAGAAGACTATAATGTCGTCTATGTACACATTACAAAAAACACCAAGGAATGGCTTTAGGACGTCGTTCATGATCTTCTGGAACCACGCTGGCGAGTTTTTCCAACCGAAAGGGAGCCGGTTGTATTCGTAGAGATCGAATGGCGTGATAAAAGCGGTGTACATTTTTGTTTCTTCGGTTAGTGGGATCTGCCAGAAACCTTTGCATAAATCGATGCGGGAAAAATGTCGGCAACCCCCGGTCTCATCTATAATTGTGTCGATCTTCGGCATAGGAAATGGTATGAGTTCTGTCTGACGATTGAGAACCCTGTAGTCGGTGCATAATCTGAAGGTTCCGTCTTCTTTCGGTGCGATCGTTATGGGAGAAGCGAAGGGTGATACCGAAGGTCGTATGATATCAGCATCTAGCATCTCCTGCAACTCTTTCTTGAGCCACATCTTTCGCTCCCTTGACATATTGTAAGGTGCTTTCCGGATGACGGTCTTGTCAGCGAGTTCGAAAGGAACCTTGTGGGACTTCATCGCCTGAGGATAGCTTCCTATGCATACAAGTTCAGGGTAGGTCGTTGCGATATCCGCCGCGCACTTGACAACTCGTAGATTATCTTGTCTACCTTGATTTGTCTCGTTCCTTGCTACTCCTTCTACTAGAACCACATCGTCCCAGTACACGTTGATCTTTAGTTTCTTTATATCTGGTCTTGATAGCAAAAAGTCGTACGTTACCCCCTCTATCACCAACACTTCGCTCTCTATTTGCTGACCCTGGAACTCGATGTTTACCAAGGCCCACTGATCATGCAACGTTACTTTTCCATCATAGCCTTGTACTCGTAGAATTCTTCCACTATGCAAGCGATTTGCATCCACCAGCTTGGCATTTATAATGGACACAGAAGCACCGCTGTCTACCAGAGCCATCATATGTTTGTTTCCTACTTTGACGGGAATGTGAAGTAGGCTAGAGCAACTTAAATAAACAGTCTCATTTGGAGTCATCGGGTGGGACTGATCACCCTCGTTTATTAGTTTTTTTTCTGTCGAATACTCCTGAGCTTCAGTGTCGATATTATTCACTCGACCTCTTGGAACACGCCAGGGCAAGTTATCTGTGCGAGTTGCGAGGTGGCTCGGTTCTCGCTGAGCGCGGCTTGACCAGTCCGATTTACTCCGACTGAAACAGCTGCTTGACTCGGCGGTTATGCTTGTTTCCGAAGCTGATGGTATGTTCTGAAGACACGCGAGGAGGTCATCTAGAGTCCTTGGTGACAGTATTTGCACTTGCTTCAACACGTTAGTGTGCAATCCATGCATTATTAAGGCAACTACGGCCGTAGATGGAAGCAAAGGCTCCGCCAGCTTTAAAAGACGGCGTTTCTCAAAGAAGTACTCGACAAGGCAGCTTTGCTCAGACTTGAAATTAAGCGCCGTGTTCCATCTTTCTACTGGATTGCTTCGGAATGCAGTCAAAAACTTTTTCCTCCACTGGCTCCAAGAGTCGTCACTGTCTTCCAGAATGCATGTTTCATACCACTTTCGCGCAACACCTCTCAAGTAAACGCGCATGTTGGTGATTTTAGCCTCATCAGAGAGCCACTTGTTTTTTCCAGCGGCATATTCGTAGAAATCAAGCCAACTTTCTGGATTTGAAGACACACCGTCGAAAGCATCAGGTTCTACGAAATTAGGTGTCGGTCTCTCAGCATTCAGAGAGCTTATAAGAGATGTCATTATTTGGTTTTGTTGAAGCATCTGTTCCTGTTGCAGCTGAAAAGCTTTCAAACGAGGCTCACCTCTTCCGTCGAAGATCGTGATCCTGAGTGTTTTCGACGCGCTGGTTCAAGAACTAGGTCGTTGAAGGTCGCCACACGCAAGTTCACTTTCACAGCACCTTTCCGTCGTAGTTCAGTAGTGTCTACGGCTGCCTTTTCCACAACCAGGTTTACGAGTTCTTCCGAGCTGAGCTCACGAGGTAGGTCTACCGCTGCTTCGTCTTGAACTTGGTACTTCGAAAAGATGATCTCCTCGGAGGTCTCGTCTATGAAGAACGTCACCCACATGATGGCTTCGATGGCCGGCTGCGCCAAAATAATGTAGTGTTCCTACTTAAAATAACGGAACAGCATTAAAGCTTCAGTATGGAACTGGCGTCCATCTTAATCTGCTTTATTTTTCACTTCATCCTCCTCTTCCTTCCTGCCCCGGCCCTCGCGCTTCTTCATCTTCTGTCCAAAGGCTCATACCGCTTCATAGGTGAAGCAGCGCTGCAATGTTGAGGACAGAAAAAACTTGACTACACAGACAAAGCGCATGTAATGTTAAAATTGCAGTGCTGCTTTACCTACTGTACAATACAAATAGCCCTTGTCCCCCCCCCCCCCACACACACACATAAGGTCCTCGGATTCAATGAGTCACAAAGATTGGTTACAGGCAAAACAAACGAGACGAACATAAGGGTGTTACACGTAGAGGTCTGCGCGCGTGGATGCTTTATTTGCAGTTTGCCGTGACTGCAGCTTTTCATTTCAAAAGATGAAATCACATCGTTCCCCAAAGCAAGCCAATAACTTGGGTATCGCATTAATTACAGGAAGAACCATCATGGCAGGGGACGCCGCGCCAGTGTTTTCAATACAGCACTCCCCATGCCCGTTCTCTCCACTCCGCCTATAATCCTCATAAATGGGAGATTTTGTTTGGTGCCCGCAAAATCACTTTTGGAGCAGCAGACATCTTAAGATGTTTAAAGAAATCACTTGGAGCAGTACCCGATAACGTCAATGTTATATTTTTGATTAAGGGAATAGAGTGGTTGTTGTTTTTACGTCCTGATTCTCATTGAGGTCCATGGAGGCCTGCGATGAATTTAGGGCGTAGACGCAATGAAACATAAAAACCAGAAAAGAAAGCATGGTTGGACCCAGTACGATAATCGAAGTCCTTTATGCAAAGAACCCATCGCAGTGTCGTGATTCAGGAAAAAAAAACAGGCCCTAGTAATATTTTCGAAGTAGTAAAATTGGTTCAAATTTAGCGGTGAAAGCGAAATGAAAACAAGTAAGGACGCAGCCGTCATATTCTTCTGAGCCTTCCATAATCACTGAGCATTGTCATATAACCGCGAACGGACTATGTTGTATGGGTGTGGGGGCTCCACTTGCAATATAGCCCGCGTCGCTCACATACGTTAACGCACGCGTATGAGCTGCTTTCCGGTAATCCTTGTTTTGACAGAAACGTCATTGTGCTGCTCTTGTTGTTGCGCTTATCGGTGCTTCGCTATTGGTTTCTCTTTTGAACTTGGTTGAGTTTCATTACACCAGAATAGTTACTAGAGCCCAATTCAAGTTGAATACTTCAAGCTGCGACGGAATATTCGTATGAATGCTAATTCTCCCAGTTATCGATCTAGACGCCTAACATGTTCTGCGTCCGGGCGTACATTAAATACATCCGCTACCGAAATCCTAGGCATCATTCGTCGAGATGATGTGCAGCTAAGCTTCACCGTGGGTATATTCCCTTCAAACGGTACTATAGCTGCCAAACACCACGAGACATTCTGCAAATTTCCAAGTATAAATACAAATAAGCATTGGTTTACACTCCTCTGGGTACATGGTTTACATTCATCTTATAAGGATTCAGACGACCAAAAGATCAATGAAACATGTGAGGTTGTTTTCTTGTTTTTTTTACATTTTCCTTTAGTAGTTAAGTTCACCTCGATGATGCGCGTATTATGCATCCTGGCGCTGTGTCTCGTAGTTCATTGCACAACTAGTGATCATTTTCTTTCCTTTAGATTCCATTCTGGTACTCTTTTTGTCACAAAATCAGCTTGTTTAGCAAAACGACATTTTAAGTGCGCAATAGTTTATGGGCTCGGGCTGTAGTACGCTGTCATCGCTTGGCGAACCACTGACAAAACAACGTATATCAGCGCCATCTGTAGCATACTGGACACGTGCTCACGCCAAAGATAGTCTTTTTCTTTGTGTTCTTCAAGCGCATTGATAATGGTATAAAGCGCGGAGCACCTTATAGATCCAAGCTGTGGTATGCTATCGTCGTTGGGCGTAATTCAGGCAGTACCAGGTATGTACACAGAACGCGAGCGAAAATAGACAGGGCAAGAAAAAAACAAAAAAATGTAGTGAATCATTGTGAATAGACGAAAAACAATAAAATAACTGAAAAGAACCAAATGGACGAAAGAGAAAAGAGAAAGAAAATAATACCAATATAAACCAAGAACGCTACCCAGCTCGCTCATTCTTCAAGCTTGACACCATTAGTGCGAAGCTGGCCTATGTTTTTTTCACTGAGAATATTGTTCTCCATAGGGAAACAGGTTACGAATGTCAAGGTGAACATAAAAACACGTAAACCACTACATTCATGCGTACTGCTTCACAATACGAACTTCATTTACTACACCAAAAGACTGGTTTAAAATGAATGTAGCAATCACTAAAAATGGCAAATACACTTTTTTTTTCCAAAAGCTCATAATTTTCTGCAGTGCGAAAAGGGGGCAATAAGCATTCGCGCACTTTGAGAGAATGCGTATGAGAAAACAACACTTTTAACTTTTTATTCTTCCTTTTCACAATATCAAAATTGAGTCAACTTGATGGTAGTGTCACTAATACCAAATCATGATCGCAATTTTTTAAACCAGTAGAATAAAAGCACGGCGGACAATACGAGTAGTCAGGTTTCGCTGCATGAAATAGCTGTACGCAACGGCACCTGACCAGACGTATTGCACGTTAGACAAAACGATCCATAAAAACTCTTCTTTAGGATAGTTTTCGTCATATTTGAAGATGTTTTGAATGCTTGTAATTGCAGATTCTTGTGCTTTATTATTTTCATTCACAATACTAATGTAACCATGATTAATCTTGTCAACTCTTCACAAAGAGCTTCATGTTCTTTCTCTTTTATTGCCATTCGATTTCACTTTACCAGGGTATATTACCGATAGCTTGGGGTAATGTATTGTTGTTCTTGTGTATATAGTGTAGTAATATTACTATTCGTATTCTGATTATTGTTCGACAGCTGTAGTTATTATTGTATTTATATTAGTGTGCTTAGTCGTGCTTGGACGTGTGTTTTTGGTGTTTACCGTTTGCGGAAAGTATTTGAACGACTCACCCGGAACACATTCGAAGGATATTTGCAGTATCGTAAATAAACAAAAGAACAAATAAAATCAATAGAGAAGTAAAACTGTTTGCAAATGATAGTAGCAAATAGGGCATACTTACCCAGGTTGCAGCAAACCGAACCTAATCCACAGCCATGGCGAACAGCCCAATATTTTGCCAAGCACAAGTTAAATGGCATGCATCCATAACCGGTAGCATAACATTTTCTTATTTTGAATGACACTGAAAAAAAACGCAATCACAATATTGCTACACAAACATTCTAAAAAATAAACACATTCGAGTAGACTCGAGATCATTTTCAAGCAGCAACACTGTTACTTAACTAAATGACTTTTTATTATGACCTCCTTAAGAGGAATGTCATAGCTAGGAGTTCCGAAAATTTTCCATCTGGCCTTGTTTACCATGCACTGGCACTATATCCTTACTATTTTACGCCTGTCGAAATACGTGAGCCATGGTCGGAATCAAACACGCGACGCTCAGGCCAGCGGCCGTATGCCGTAACCACCGATCCACCATGACGGAGGAATTTCTCATAGGGCGTAACACGTCTGTGACTCTTGCTACGTAGTATTGGTATCTTGGATGAAGTCAGTATTGGCAAGGTGAAGTCAACTATAAAGAGAAAGTGGGCGCCACAATTTCAAATACAAAAAAGGCGTCTTCCTGAAGTTCAACGCTCGAAAACCGCGATATGACCATTACAAAGGTACGACGACATGCATGATGCCAGATAATTTTGATTACCTCGGGCTTTTAGGCTAGCATTGATCTGCCACAGTTCATGTGCATTTAGCATTTGATATGCTGATGCTGATGCTGATGACCTCGTATGAATGGCGCTCGCCCACAGAGGGGGATGGGCCAAGGACCGGGTGGCAGGATACTTAAGTAAAGCTAAAATGAAATGAAAGCCCATCTCAAAAAATAGGTTAGATAAAACTGCCAATAAATAAAAATGTTTGCTGAGAAAGCGGTAAAACCATCTCTTGTTCCTGACAGACATTGCTACAAATTATAAACTAAATATCTGAAAAGGTTAGGGTTCACTATTTCAATAATTTTTTAGTTGCATTGATGTAGTCAAATACAAAGGATCATATATGTCTGTAACAGTAACCAAATGAAGTGCCGCCAAGTGTTAAAATACTGATACATTTACTTGTATTCCTAACTTATGTAATTTAGCTACCAAAAATCTTTTTCTCTGATGAAAATAATGATGACAGATTAAAAAAAATTTCAATTGTTTCAATTTTGTTGCAAAAAATGCACAGCGTTGACGCCTTGAGTCGAGCTTCATTAGGTAATAATTTAGCTGTGGGACTGCACAGCGCACTCTCATATAAAAGAGCTCTAACTGGCGAGATACATACCACCGTTTATACCAGCAATACCTTACATGCTCTAAATCTTTAAATTTATCCAAATGTACTGTTCTCTATTGCCAACAAGCATTTCGAAACCTTAGCGCTTTCACGTAAGCCGTATCTGACAAAACTGGGATGGTGGGCCCTCTCAGGAAAACTGCAGCTAAAGAGTCCGCCATTTCGTTCAAGTATATTCCGCGGTGTCCTGGCACCCATAGGAAATGCAGTTTTTTACGTTTCTTGGTATTAAATGACAAAACGTATTCTTCAGTTCCGCATTTGCTGCCGCAGAATATAATTACATACTGATAACGAAACTGTAATGATCACTACTTATGATTCGCTTGAGGGTGGTTTGCGTAGGGCAAGAATAATAGCCACTAATTCTGCAATGACTACAGGGATATAATCTGGTAGTCTAAATAAAAAGTACTAGTCAAAAGAAGGCGAGAAAATACCAACCCCAGCCCTTTCTTTTGACACGGATGCATCAGTCGCAATGATATTGCTTATCCATAAAAAATCACAGCACATTCATGAAGTGAATGATGATGAATAAGGCAAATTGCTTTAGCGTTTCTTCGCAAAACTTTGTATCATCGACAAATATCGCCCACTACATCATCAAAGACGTGACAAGCACTGTATATATTGGTACAAAAAATTTAATATTCGTAAGTGGTAGCTACACGTCACTTCCGTTACCCCTTCATTATAATGGTTTGTGGTCGGTGAAATGTTGGATAGGTGATGAGGCATAGTGTGATGTTCGCAAGAACGAAGTAGTGGGCAGTTTGCAAAGGGGAAAGTATAGTCAGCCACCTACAAACAAGGCATGGTAACAATGGGACAATACATGGTTCTTTAATGCGCACATGGATACAAGTACGGTACGATCTTGCATTTCATATAGCTACTTCTCAACAGTATTTGCTTTATGTAGGTGAAACGGTGTAAAGGTGATGGGGCGTAGTGGGATGTTTTCAAGGACGAATTAGTAAGTATTCTGCGGTGACGTACATACATACAAGAGATGGACAGCCCCACGCCTTTAGCAGCTTAACCTCTAAAGTGAGCACCACGACAGCAAATGACCCTGAGTAGTTTCCCCTCTTAACTGTTTTGTGAAATCACTACAACTCTGCTATAATTTCATGTGGCGATTACACGATGACGCAGCATGGCATTTTTGAGGCAATGGGCTTGGCGACTTTCAAAGCCCAGCGATTATCCTAGACACAGCACAGCATTTTTTAGGCAATGGGCTTGCTGACTTTTAAAGCCCAGCAATAAACTTAGTTCTGCTGCCCAAACGTAAATAAAAAATGACATTGTGTCGCGACTGCAGCCATTGTTGAGGGCCGGCTTGATTACCAAAAAACACACTGTTTGAAATCAGATTCGAGAGCCCCACAGAAGGTCAAACGTCGTTGAAACATCAACGAAGGTACAATAGCGACAGGCCAAAGTAATGCCCACAAGCAACTGCACCGCAGAGATCAGGTACGCTTGGTCATTACATCGGCCACAACGAATGTGCCCTTCGAACTCAACTCACCCTTGTATTTTTTCATAACACAGGAAAAATTTCGATAAGGAGGATATGTGTTTTCCCACTAAATACAAACATCTTCTGCATGCGTCCTTTTGTATCCATATGTGTGACTCTCCTGTGTTTGGAGATTGTACGTAATATTTCTGTGTATCCACGATTATGGTATGGGTGCAGTCTGTTTCCCACTTAGGAAAAATATCGTAGCACATAGCGTCGCGATGAGGCCATGATGCAGCCGGCGTGGCAGTTGCACACCAACACAAATCGCGCGTTCCGGACGCATGAGGGGCGCAGTGCTTAGCGGTTGAACTACGTCGTCGGCTACAGTGGCTGAGCGCTGGCCATACTATCGGGCAGTAGGTGAATTACATCGTTACTGCGGAGACTGCGCCGATATCGCTCATTAATTCACTCTACGCCTCACTACCATTCAAAGTGACTGCTTTCATTGCTGCCGTTGGTGACATCACAAGTTATTAAGTGAAGTTCGAAGCTTCAGCCGTGGATATTCGCGCCGGAGAGTTAGTGCTTCCTCATGTGAATGCCATCGAGAAGTAGCACCTTCAGGTCGCCATGAGCATTCATGAACTCATTCTCGTTTGTTTAATTGTGTTGAACCCGCATAATGGACAGCGGACACTGTAGAGTGCTTTGTTTTTTTAGAGTTAAATAAACATCCCGCACGGCACATGCTCAATATGGTCTTTCCTGCCATGGCGTACTGATGTGCACGCGTAAAGAAGCAATCTACGTGAACCCACTCAGTACCACCGCATTTCAAGAGGAGAAACAACGTCTGCTTTGAAATACTGTTTCCAGAACCCAATTATTGCCACCGAAGGCTGATAGGTTGGCATCTCCATATGTTTAGTGCAGAATATTGGCCTAGTTCTTCAGCAACGATGAAAACAGCAGGCCGCCCGACAATGTGGCCAGCGCGTAGCGCTGTTGCAGACGGTGCGGTTCAACATAACGTTTTTCAAGAGCCGGCGCATGCGCGAGCTGCTTCCGGCACGCTACTACAGCGCTGGCCGCGCCGAGCTTTCACGCACACCGATATTTTGCCCAAGTGAGAAACGGAACGTACATCATAGAAATCAGCCAGCACCTGGAGTAAAACGTCAAGCAATATAGCAGGCCGTCATGCTGAACGTAGAACTACACAGTTTAGAGATGGTTTACTGCACAGGGAAAAATAAATGATCAAGAACATGCACACCCCTCCGCCTCCCCCAAAACAGTTTCTGCCTACACCATTGGTTATAAGGGACCCCGATGATACACAGCGGTGCAAAGCAATGCGTGATTGCCTTGCTTGCGTGTCATGGCTTTGTGGTGAGCACTGTATTCATACAAATTCTCACATTGTCGAGATAAATTACTAGCTGAGCAAGCATTGGCGTATCTCATATAAGGGTAGTACATTGAGATGTTAGGGTAGTATTTTGAGATGTAATCACTTCAAAGATAATGTTAAGACGTGTCAAAGTTTTGTGACTATACATCATCTGAAAAAGTGGCAACCTAATGGAGAAATGGACCGTACATCATAGAAATCAGCCAGCACCTGGAGTAGAATGTCAAGCATTAAGGCAGGCCGTCATGCTGAACGTGGAACTACACAGTTTAGAGATGGTTTACTGCTCAGGGAAAAATAAAAGATCATGAACATGCACACCACTCCGCTTCCCCAAAAACAGTGTCTGCCTACACCATTGGTTATAAGGGACCCCAATGATTCACAGCGGTGCAAACCAATGCATGATTGCCTTGCTTTCGTGTGTCATGGCTTTGTGCTGAGCACTGTATTCATACAAATTTTCACGTTGTTGAGATATATTGCTAGCTGAGCAAGCATATGCGTATCTCATATCAGGGTAGTACATTGAGATATTAGGGTAGTATATTGAGATGTAATCACTTGAAAGATAATGTCAAGACGTGTCCAAGTTGTGCGACTATACATCATCTGAAAAAGTGGCAACCTAATGGTTTTGTAAAGATCAGTGCGAAATGAATACGTCACGTGCGAATACTTCGCACGAATTTTAAAAGTGAAGCTGTTAACAATGAAAGTAAACGGTATGACCGAGAAAACTATCATCATCATGAATGGGTTCCTGCCACCTAAACGCTGCAAACCTACCACTCACCAAATGTCCACTAATATGATGAAGGCAGCAGTCAGCCTAAGAAATGGCTGCAAAGTGATGACGATAATCTGAAAATCCCGGGTGCCTACAACAAGAGACAACATGGGGACGGAAAACACAACGCTGATTGAGATCCCGAAGCAATGAAAGCTGTACGCCTACGACAACATGCCCGTAGATCTACGTGAAGCGTGAACGCTTGGTTTCAGCGTTAGTTTTGATTTCTGGTGCTTGGACATGCCTGTAAAATTTGTATAGCCTGTGGTTTAGATCAAACGTGCCCGCTTAGAATAAAGCTAAACACAACCTAGCGCCACCTAGATGATGTCTACAAACGACTATGAATCAATCAAAAAAGAACCTCTCATCACCTAGCTAAGGTCAAGGTAAAACCTATAGGAGCAACGAAACTACATTTCAGAAACATCCAGTTTTGTCATTTCAAGCATTGCATGACTCAAAGGCCATTAAACTCTATAGCCTTGCGCCATCTTGTTAGAATACTACCCCTCTATTGGCTATCAAAAATCTCATTTGTGACGTTTAAACGCGTCTATTCGAAGCTATCACGTTCGTGCGGACTCCTCGTAAACATAGGTTCTTCTACGCTTCACGTAGTTTGATTGCTTTGTATTCGCGTTTGTGCGCGTTTGTGTGTATGTGTGTCACCCAGAATATGTGCAGTGCGCTCAGTTTCCATTATTCTGTACCTGGCGTCCATATCATTCACGCAGTGTTATTAGTCTACAAACGATGTATACCCTAAGAGTTTACGCTTCAGCAGTGGTGTAAGTTGCATCAGAACTCCAGTCTAAAGCATTGAAGGTCATGTGGGAAAATTTTTATTGAAGTTCTTCATGTTATTTCTTTTTAACTTTTTGTGGTGTGACAATTTGCTGCAAATACTTAAGCAACTAACAGAACTAACCAGTGTAGCTGATGCTCGTTGGAAAACGATAGTTGTGAGGGCGAAACTTTATTAGCTCTGCACCTATGCATATATTTATTACGAGTTTAGGTTGAGTTCATTTGCTCAAAAACATTGTTTCATTCCTAAATACAGGTAATATCAATAAGAAAGGCATCTTCTCATATTCGAATACATGCTAAAAAATTGAGCGCCACAAGAATTCAGCAGTTATCAACAGAAGACTTCGTGAACTCGCTGAGTGAATTCATCCCCACGTGCACAACACCAACTAAGGCTCACCGTCTAGTTTTATAGATGCATTAAGACAGCAAAGAAAATACCTTAAGCTTTGTCGCACTACGTGGTCTTACTTTTTCCGTCATGATACCGCGTCACTACTTTTCACAAAGAACGCAAGAAATCCAAATTACGTGTTGACCATTCATCATGGTGTGCCCTTACAAAGACACTGTGGAGAGAAGGAGGAGAAAAACTACGCAGTGTTCATCTTCACAGGAACGAATTTTTAGTTTGGGTGGACGTCACTGCGTTAGCATAAAGACCACAAGTAACGACCGAACAATGTCGGGGGTTCTGAGCAGACTTTGTGTAGGAATGTCTCCGCCTCACTGTTGAGATACATGTAGCGGGACTGTAGTACAGCGAAAGCCACAGTTCTCTTTATTATTTTTGGAGGGTTAAGAAGGGTCTAGAAAAATAAACACCGGTGTCGGTATGTTTCTTTCTAGACCTGTATATAATCGTGTCATCAAATTCATAAGTGTAAATGCTTTAGTTTCATTGACGGCTCTTAAAACCTTTGAGGTTCACAAGCCAGCAAACATTTAGGACCCAATTTGATCGAGAAAAAGGTGTGTGTATGAGTTCGGCTTCTACTATGCAATGCGCATAACATTTTCAGACATCCCGCTCTGGCCTTGCAGGGCAGCGCATCCCATATGTCCTATTTTTTATTCAGTATGTTGTAATTTTTAAACGCGAAGCAGCTTATGGTGGTGGCTTTTTGCGTTACTTCTTTTCCTTTCCCGCGGCGGCTACACGCCCAAAGCGCATGCGCGTCCCGTCCCCTTCTCTATTCGGTTCTACGTTCCCGCACCCTTTCTCTGAAAATTCTATACTTTTTGGAGCGGTGCACTAGACAGGTGGTGCGATAGCTGCTTCTCCACTGGGGACGCCACGGTACAACCACGGTATGAAATTACGGAGCGAGCGCGCCCTATTCTTTCCCACGCTACGCAGCCATGAGCGCCAGTGTCAACGCCACCGCCAGCACCCGCGTTAGCGCCAGCACAAGCTCCAACACAAGATGGAGTGAAGTAGTTCATGTCCCGCTCTGGCGAACCATCTCTTCGCCGTTTTCCATCTACACATTGTTTCCTTTTGCAGGAGATGGTGTGATTTTTATATGTAAACCACAGAACCATTGCCTAAAAAGGTTTGTGGCAACCGCGCTGGTGTTCTCTACGAAAGTTTGGTATGTTTGATAGTATTCGCAAGGTGGCAAAGCACACGCATGTTCAAATGAAACCACTCCTTTTACACGCTCTGCATTCTTTCATGAGATTTCGGTGCAATATCCACTCAATATATCCTAAAAGGAAAGCTTGAAAAGTTCATTTCACAGTTACAAATTCCTTGATTTCGCTATATAAAGGTTCTTTTAGTTCCTATGCAGAGAGTTTCCTCAAATGTTTGTCCAATGCAAAATGCACAAATATTCAATGGTAGATTTCCAAATGCATAGTCAGTCTAACATTGTGTAGAGCTGACTGCAATATCCAATTTTTAATCTGCGTCTTGAAGGGAAGTCACTTTGCCTGAAAGAAGCAGTTGAGTCTCATTCAGGGCTAAAAGTAGCCGTTTACAAGACTGCTCAGTCTCCACATCTGCTGCTCAAGTGCAGTTATAGCGTGAGGATGTATAAAAGACATTTATTTAATTCTTGTTGGCGATAGAAAGCTGGTGTTGGTAGGATCCGCCCTTTGGTGATTGTAAGGCAAAAGCAACTTCACCCAAAAAGAGACAAAGAATTTTTTTAAACTAATGCCTCTCAGTGAACAGCAGGACACTAATGTTCCACTTTTTAAATACATTTATAACGCTGTGGGACACATTTGCCCCACTTTTTTTTTCCAAAACGCCTAACAATGGAGAATTCAAGTTCTGTACATACAAGAAGCTGATACAAATGGCAAAATTAAGCCTACCGCGTACATTGCGTACGTTGTTCATAGCAATGGAACCTATACAGGGTCAAAGAAGTTGTTTGAGTTTTTCTCAAAAGTCATCGCACCGCTGGCACAGGCCATAATACTTTCGTACGTGACTTCCAGGGTATTCCCCAATGACAGAGTCTTAATCATGATGACAGATGTATTTAAAAAGGAGTGCTTCGTTTATAAATCCACCTTTACTGTTGAAAGAAAAGCGATGGCGCTACAAGACGTCATGATAGGTTCATCCAACTTTTCAAGAACTTCCATGAATAATATAAGTACAATTTTTATTGTTCCAGTCGTATGAGAATAGGAACTGTGAAGCAATATTTCTGTGAAAATCAGCCCTTAAAGTTCACGACGACTGCCCTTTTGTCATAGCGCAATCGACGTCACGTGCCACTAGGAGCTCAATCGTCGTGTTCTACTGAAGTTTCAGCCACTGGAAATTGCTCATGTTCAGTGTCAAGCTGAACAAAGATGACATTGCACGATCGCTTGCGCAGGTGACTACGTGTCGCCCAACTCTCTGTCCACTCGCAAAATAATAAAAAAGACTATATTTTAAATTAGAGTCCTAATCAAGTGGGTTAAGATATATTTAAATTATTTATGAACACGCATCACAAGTGGGCTGCATGGCCCTTTTAACTAGGTTAGTAGCCATGTCGCACTACTCCTTGCCTGTTTTTAACATAAAAGCGGTTATTGTTTAGCATGGCTAGATCTCATGCTACGCAAGTAAAACTGGTTATTTGGCTAAGTATGGCTGACTACCAAGCGAGCTCGAGAACCACGATTGGCTATAGCTGCTATAATGCTCAAAATACCAAACGGTACACCTGCTCACTGAATGACTAATGAAGTGCAAGTAATTTCTCAAGACCAGCTGTACTTCGCCTATGAATATATTTTTCCTTTCGCTATAACGGTAGCCATGGTACGCCTTCAAGATTTCATTCCTGAGCGTCCAAGCAGTCAGAGTGCTCGCTCCTTCACCAAGAGAGAGAATTTCTTTACAGAAAGGTAGAGAGGTCAGCCTGAGCTATAGTTTGCTCTGGCCTGCTACTCTACACTGGGGAAAGGTGACTTAGGAGTGAAAGAGTGACAAATGACGATGGTAAGGTAGAGAGATGATATGTTCTTATTAGGCTGGGTAACTCTACCGACGTTCGCTGACGTTCGCTGACGTTCGCTCGCATATGCTGGACAGTCGCAAAAATATATGTTCGAGCGTTTCTGCCACCGACCGTGACCACAATTGGGACCTGTGTCATTACAGCCAATCAAGTGGGTGTAACGTCTCCTGTAAGCCACACCGAGGCGAATGCGGTGGATAACGCAAGTGATGCTTCGCTTTAACTTGTTAGGCATATGAAACTTCATTTCTAGGTACCATTTGTGCAGCCGGTTGTGGTGGTGTTCTGGTTTCTGTCAGTGCTCTAAGATGGAGTTCCTTCACCAAGAGAGAGAGAGAGAGAGAGAGAGAGACGAGAAAAAAGGAAGGCAGGGAGGTTAACCAGATGCTAGTATCCGGTATGCTACCCTACACTGGGGTTAGGGAATAGTGGGTTGAAAGAGAAAGGGAGAGTTAAAAAAGCTCCTTCACAAAGATTACAGTAAAACTCAATAGCTCTCTTCGCATAGGTGAAGCACATTACGTTCCACAGCTGGAACGAAGCGTTGCAGCTTCACGTGCCTTCACAACGTGAGCGTTTTCAAGCGCTAAAACATAAAGCGTCATGGACAACTACGTATGTTACCACACAATGTGTACTAGTACAAAATGCCATGATTCTCACAAAATAACTAACAAAGAAAGAAGCTTTCTGTAGCGTAGGAAAACAAAAAAGTTTAAAATTGTAAAAGAACCGCTTGCATGAAATAACACTGAGAAAAAGAACGCAATGATCTGAAATGACTTGTCAGAGGCTGGTGGCATGGTTCAAGTAATCCGTGAAGAGTGAATAGGAGAGCCCGTGTAACACTGGTAGGAAGCGGTTGCCGTTACCTATGGCAAAGAACGGTAGCCATGGCCTAGTTTAATCTGCTTATGTGCACTTGTAATTAGTACATACGAATACCGAGAGTTTACAGGAATGAAAGTGAAGTTTTTTGTCCAAGTGACTATTTCGGGATGTTCTTTTACTTACCTGCAGCATTCGACGCAAAATACACAGCGAGAAGTAGAAGTATGAACATCATATTAGGTAAGGCCCAGTGTATTCTGTTGCTTTGGCAGATAAAAATTGTGGCAGAAAATCTGCCGTGTGCCCTCTCACAAAGGCTTTTGAGGTCTTTCTTGTGCCATATACCTAAACAATTTCAGACTTGTTTCCAGTAGTATTACCTGTCATAATGGGCAAGCTGAGTAGCAGACAAAGCAAATCGAAGCCTTGTGCAGTGTACAGAGTTGGGTAAGATAATGAAGACGGCGAAATAGCAAAGATCATAAATCATGGCAAGGCGGAACTCTGTTACTGCAAGATTATTTTATAATAAACGCCGAGCCACTCATAGTCATTTTTTTATTCTTCGTTTGTATTGTCCTTAGTCATTTTTAAACGTAATTCGCTTCTAGTGTCTCGCACTGATGCTACAAAGGATCCGCGATTATATCATTATCATGTGATTCATTGATTGAAGTGTCGAAGAAGACATCTCGTGTGCTTTTAAAGGATTTACTGCATTAATTTGGGGTTCGAGCTCGCTACATGTTCTCGAAACGTGTATAGAAAGGCAATACGAGTATACGCACAGTACTGCATGCACTAGGCGGGTTTGCTTATGCAGTAGTAGTTACTCAGTCAGCACCATGGGTATGAAACGTAACCTTCTTTATTGAATTTTTCAAGCGCTAAACTATTATTGTCAAAGTTACACAGCTCCGAAAATGTGTGCATACAGCTAGGATTACTTGTAATTTGCCAAGCCAGAGAAAAATTTCAGCAGTGTTAATAAATATAGATATTGTAGTAATGGAAGCTTTACTTTTTTGGTTTTGGAATCGCGTTTTCCAATAACAATGGGAATGTGAAAGTGATAATGTACACGTCCTTTGTGCTAACCATAACATTGTGTATTGTTCTGCTATTTCAGTATCTTCCTCTGTCCCGTAGTTTTCTTCTGCATCGCAACTCACTTATTTCAGGCTACTTTTTAATAATTATGGTAGAGGAGAACAACTATTGCTAGAATTTAACTTTGGTTAGGACCACGATATCTAATAGTTAGAGCAACCAGGAGTGTAATGCAACTGTACGCCTAGTGCATGCGAAATGAACTAAATGCGTTCGCAACGCCACCTTTTCTTCATGTGTAGTACATTACGAGCCTGTCATCATTCAGGTTCAGTAAACGATTCTCTAAAATATATTAACATACTATTTCTGCTACTAAGGAGTACCTCGGTGTGGTAATCTAGTTATTGGCTTAAGCAAAGTCGTTTAATTTAGCACTGAAGATAATTCTTCAATTTTTCCTAAAACTTTAATTTCAAAAAATTAGTGGATGCTTGAGCTTCTAGAGTAGAACGTGATCGAATATTTGGGGTCCGTTAACACCTCGTTTTCAAGCACTTGTCTGCCGGTGCTTCTCGGTTGGCACTTCAATAATGCCGCAAGGAAACGAGCTCCTCTGCGCGTAACAATGGCAACTCTAAAACCATCCTATATTCTAAGAAAAAAGTACGTGTGACTCTTGACAGAGTGTTATAACTTGTTACTATAGTACTTTTCGCGAAGAGGCATGGTGACTCTTGTAATGGGTCAGAGTTTGATAACTGTAAGAAAGTAGACTTACACTCTTGAGAAGAGTGGAAGGACTATTGAGATTAAATATTGGGATAATATATAGGACAAATCACATTACGTAAAAACCGAAGGAAGTCAGACGATTCTTGCCAATAACAATCCTACGTGGGTCAAATGACCCACTCTGAAGCGTGAAGTGACTACACAACTACCATAGGTAAATAGGTAGACTCATGCTGTAGTTGGGCGTCAGTACTGCTGGCAACAGCGAACTATTAATTTTAAGCAATTCCAATAACACTTGCTGCTGTGCTCAGCAACTGCAAAAAATAGTTTGTTTTAGCACAGTATTAAGCAAACTATTCCAATTAAGAGACTTTTTCGGCAGAGCAATATGTAAAAGTTGGATGAAACAGTTTATTGTGGATGTAAAACTTTATTGAGCAATGAAGAAAGCCAGAAAAAATAGTTTTCATGATACAGTGAAGAAGCTGAGGCAACCCTTATGTGCATCGTTATACAAGTACAGCCAACACAAATATGGAACTGTATTGTGCGTAGCATCGTACGTTGCGAAATGAGCTGCACATTTAGATATTGTTCTCAACTTTGCGCTTGATGACTATAAATCTTCAAAAGAAATAGTGGCTATTAGAGGCATTAGTCTTGTGTTCTGGCACGTTGTCATTCCTGTTCAGCATGAGGAGCCATGAGAAATGGCGCTTGAAAAGCACAATGTGACATTATCACAAAACGAAATGGTAGTAAGAGTTGTGAAGACCTATGTATGCAGGGCGCCCTTCAAACATAAACCTAAATATATCCGGCACAAAAATTGTTCCACTTGTGGTTCTTGCCAACGTCACAATCCGCTAGCACATATAGCCATGTACAGCTTATCTGTATTTTATCTTACGGCTGTAGTAGTACAATAAATGTTACTTTGTTACAATGCATGTTTTCAGACAATTACATCTGTGAAGGCAGATTACGTACAAGTAGAATCAAAGCCATGCACAAGGCCATTCCAGTTTTTGCCTCTTCAGCGAAAACAATGAACATTATATTTGTACCATCCTGAAGTATATAGCCTTTTCAATGGTATATGCGTTAGGGTTACAAACTATAAGGTGTAATAATGTGTTGAATCAAACAGGTCACTGACCAATGTCAAACAAAACAATGACGTTTCGGGACCCGTACAGATCCCTTGTTCACAATGGAATGACGGCTGAGCAACAGGTTCTTGTGTAACGTTGAGCGCATGACGCAAAGTCGGGGAGTACACGTGGTTTAGTGTGCCAGATGATCTATTGATTGTGTTACTTGTCATCTGAATGATTACTGATTCGAGGTTCAGTCTGGTTGTAAACTTCTCTGTGGCCATGATGCGTGCGTTGTCCCAGCTTATCTCGTGGCCCGTCTTCTCGGCATGCTCTGCGAGTGCATTTGTCACTGTGTGGCCCTTGGCGACGTCATTCTTGTGTTGCATCAGACGTCTGCAGTAATTTTCACTCGTGCCAATGTACACTGATTCACAATCGGCGCATGGTATCTTGTAGACCACACCAGGAAAGTGTTGCCGAGGGAGAGGATCCTTCACATTTAGCAATTCAGCCTTAAGCTTGCTTGCTGGAACATGCGCGATCTGTTCACCACGTTTTCTGAATAGACGGGCTAGGAATTCGCTTACATTTCGAATTTAAGGAATTGATGCACGCTTTTGCGTAGACGATGTGTTATGCATGGCTTGACTAGTTGACTGAAGTTTGTGCATGACGGATTTAGTTGTTTTCTTAATAAAAATCTTGGGGTATCCATTCCTGATCAGGTCATCTTCAATGGTCCGGAGCTTCTCCTGCAGGCTTCCTTCATCGGAACAAGTGCGAAGCGCTCGTTGAACTAAAGACCGAATCACTGAGCGTTTGTGGGCTATCGGGTGGACTGACTCATAGTCGAGGTATCTACCAGAGTGTATTGGCTTTCGGTACACAGCGAAGGCGAGGCCTGTGGGAGTACGTTTTACAACTGCATCCAAGAAAGGGAGGCAACCGTCTTTTTCTTCTTCCACAGTAAATTTGATGGAAGTCTCGACGCCATTTAGGCAGTCAAGGAAAGCTTGGACGTCTTTCTTCTTTATAACGCAGAAGCAGTCGTCGACGTATCTCAGAAAAACCGTGGGTCTTGGCTGAAATGTTCCCAATGCTTTCTGCTTAATTGCTTCCATTGTGATATTCGCAGTTGTGACCGAAATCGATGCTCCCATTGCGGTACCGAAAACGTGCCTCTAGAATTCACCCTTGTACGAGAAGTAAGTGTTGGATAGGCAAAACCGTAACAAGGTTCACAGCTCGGTGACGTCGAACGGTGTGCGATCGGCCTATGTCGTGTCCTTGTGAAGCAATTGTCTGGAAGTGTCTACAGCAAGGTCGACGGGAACACTTGTGAAGAGGGAGCAGACATCAAATGAAACCAGTATTTCGTCGACATCCACAGTGATACTCTTCATTTTGCTTATGAAGTCATTGGTGTTCCGGAGGTAGTTTCAGTCTTGCCTGCAAGGGGAGCCAGGATGCCGTGAAGATACTTTGAGAGGCTGTACAGGGGTGACCTAGTGAAATCTACTATGGGTCTTAGAGGCGCTCCGCTTTTGTGAATCTTCGGTAAACCGTATATCTCTGGAGCAGAACCATTGGTGCACAGCAGCTGGAAGTATAACCTTTTTGCTGATGCAGGAAGCGTCTGAAAAATTCTAGAGAGCGTCTTTTGCAGGCCAGTTTGGACTTTCGAGGTAAGATCCTTGTTAATCTTGGCGTACGTTGTACAGTCCTCCACTATCTCTGTCATCTTCGACTCATACGTCGACTGGTCAAGCACAACCGTCACGTTGCCTTTGTCCGCAGGAAGTACGGCAATCTTCTTGTTTTTGTGCAATGCCTTAATCGCTTTTTCCTCGTCTTCCGAGAAGACTTGCTGGCAGCCAGACATGCGAATCCTCGATAGTATACCTACTGCTCTCGTACGGACTTCGTCTCGTTCACTTTCTCCAAGTCGACCAATTGTGTTTTCGACAGCACACACGACCTTGCGTGTGTCCGGTTGCTTTGCTTGGTTGAAGTTGAGACCACGGCTCAAAACTTGGCATTCCGCAGGAGTTAGCTCGTATGACGACAAGTTCCTAGCCTTGAACATGGGTCCTCTGGTTTTCCTGCTTTTTTTTTAGCAAAGCACGCACTTTGCGCTCTTGTGACGTTTCCTGCTTTTTTGTTCGTCGTCGCGATGCTTGGTTCGCAACGAGATGTATTTCAGGGAGTAATTCAGGCATGATGAATTCCAGCTGCCGTGTTGTGAAGAAAATGTCAGTCTCAAGGCGCTTCACAGTCTGCTTGCAGTCTTCTATCCGTGCTTGAAGAGGCTGCCGTTCAGCTTTCGAAATGACTTGATGACCGAATGCCGATTTCATGGGGTGCTTTAACTGCAAAGATTTTGGGATGAGTTGCTTGGACTTACAGGTTACGTTGAAACGCAGGTGCGTCTTGAAGGCTGCCAGTCGTGTAGATGCACTCAAGAACTGACGAATCCTGGTGATAGCCGATTGTTTATACTTGTGGCGGATGCTCACGTAGTCGAGAGTTCGACGGAATGCCGTCTGGTCAGGTAAAGGCATTGTTGAATAAAACAGGTCACTGACCAATGTCAAACAAAACATTGACGTTTCGGAACCCGTACGGATCTTTTGTTCACAATAGAATGACACTTTTCTGGTGTGGTCTACAAGATACCATGCGCCGATTGCGAATCAGTGTACATTGGCACGAGTGGAAATTACTGCAGACGTCTGATGCAACACAAGAATGACGTCGCCAAGGGCCACACAGTGACAAATGCACTCGCAGAGCATGCCGAGAAGACAGGCCACGAGATAAGCTGGGACAACGCACGCATCATGGCCACGGAGAAGAATTTTACAACCAGACTGAACCTCGAATCACTATTCATTCAGACGACAAGTAACATAATCAATAGATCATCTGGCACACTAAACCACGTGTACTCCCGGACTGTGCGTCATGCGCTCAACGTTACATAAGAACCTGTTGCTCAGCCGTCATTCTATTGTGAACAAGGGATCCGTACGGGTCCCGAAACGTCATTGTTTTGTTTGACATTGGTCAGTGACCTTTTTTTGTTGAACAATGCCTTTACCTGACCTGACGACATTCCGTCGAACTTTCAACTATTCGACTAGGTGTAATAATGTGTATCCCATAGTAAAAATCATAAAATAACAATATAACAATAACCTTGAAGTTGATTCTGTTTGTGACACTCTAGTTTTTGGTGAAAGAAATGACGCTTATAGTATATGATATAGCATAGTAAGTGAACTAAGTCAAGAATCTGAGAATGCTGAAGAGCCAATGGAAGAAATTCTGCGAAAAAATCTAAATGTATTGATACTTGTATGGAACTGCCATCTTCCTCCTTTTTGGTTTCATCTCAGTGCTTGTGGCAGAACCACAGTTCCATAAACGTGTCGGTAGGATGAAAGTATAACTGTGGTTCAAATTACTTTTGCATAAAAATACTTAGTCATCCAGTGGGGCATATAGTTTGAGCGGTTGTATGAACACAACTGCTTCGGTCGCTGATGAAATGATGCTTGTCACACACATAAACCAATGAAAAAGAATCAAGACCTTAACAATTGAGTTTTACTGTTTGTCAACTGTCTCGATGGGCTCATCACTAATACGATATTAGAACAACACGATGAGAAAGCAACAATGTAGCATTTAGTTTATTAAGACAGCATTAACAAGTGATAATTTAAAATTGATATTTGTGGGAGGAACTTTCGACAGGTACTTGGGGACTATTGTTTGTTACGGAATTATAAGTAAAGCAAACACCAGCAGTCAAAAAGATATTACAAGTTATATGCAAAGGTGGGTGATTGTTATATATGTGAGAAAGAAAACGAGTAAACTTTTAAAACTCCCAAGGTTCCGGCCTGCCAGCTCTGGATCCTGCAGTATGATTCTCTTATGTGGTGCATCTCAACTACCTTTTCATGGAGTACGGTAGTGTTAATCTTCCTCCTGGTAACCTTCTTCCTCCCGGAAACCTCTGAACACCAGACTTAGTCGACAAAAATATGCTTTATTGTCAAAAACGTAAAATAACGACGGCTATTTCCCTCAGCCTATCCGAATTCGCACGCTTTTCTGCACGAAGAATGTACCTGTGCGTTCTGTATGTAATTCGCTTGTCGACCCAGGTTCGAAAGAATAAAGCGTCAAACTGCGGCAATATACATAGCGATAAGGGCAGCGACGATTACTATGGCACAGCTGACGCCACCATCCACAGATATCGTTCGTGACATCCTGAGAATCTAATAGTGTATTTATTTATTTGTTCATCTATTTTATTGTTTTATTTATTTATTTATTCATGCGCCCCACATGATTCACCTTGGAACGTGCGGTGAGAGTGTACAACTTTTTTCTTTTACAGAGAGAGAACAAAAAGAGTGAAACAAAAATAACCAGGCTTGTACCGAAGCCAAGACATGACTGCTAAAATCTGAAACACGAAATAAAACATCGCATATACTGGGAGACACAGGCAGACACCTAAACAAAGCCAGCAAGCGGATCTGTTTTATTTCTCAATCTCTGCCTAAGCTCTGTACGCGCTCGTACGTGTGAGATAGGCCAATATGTGTGGACACGCCGTGAAGTTCGGTGAGGACACAGTGCCTTAAGTGCTCAAGCAAGACAAAAGTTACACCTTCTCTCACTAAAGGGAACGTGTAGATGCCAAGCATCTTGCGATGACGCTTACACTGGCGGTGGTGTTAACGCTGGCGCTCATCGTGGCGTTGCGCAAGAGAGAAACCTGCGGAGGAGTGAACCACGCAGTGATGAACTGGTGTTTTCTGCTGGAGCATGTCAATCGCTACTAATGAGCAAAGCGAGACAGAAGACGCTGATTGGACACTAATACCAGCGGTCTGCATTTAGTTAACGCGCACGCTGCGAATTGTCATATTTCAACAATGCACAGGAGAAATTTTTCACCTGCCTATATGAATAGTGTAGCCAATGACCAGTTTCGCAGCGCGAGTAGTCAGTTTTCCATCAATAAACTCGCCAGCAGACGCTACCTGCTTCTGCGTGGTGAAGCGAGATATGGGGGGGGGGGGGAGCGTGCGAGAGAAGCGGTGAGGGCACGCGTGCGCAGTGGGCGTGTAAACACACCATGGGGAAGGATGCTTAGAGGAGAAATGGGGAAGCGAGCGTTGGCTAAAACGAGCTGCCTGCGTGGGCATTGCGAGGGGATGTAGGGGAAGCGTATGCGTGGTAACGGTGGTCACGCCGCACACCGGTTAGAGCTTGACCCTAATAAGCTTTGAATCTAATAAGGTCAGTCTCGTAATGTCTGAAACTGCGATGGTACGGCACGTTGTTTTGAAGCACAAACTCGCAATAGGAGGCTTCATTTGAGGAGAGATAGCGAGAGAAGAAAAAATATAAGAAAGGGAAGGAGGTTCACTAAGTCCAGTTTGCTACCCTACACGTGGGAAAGACAAATATGGGAGATAAAGAGAGAGCAAGAGATACACATTGAACATAACACTCACACATCGCACACACAATTCAGGTTTCACAGGCGGTCGCGCAGCGATCTTTCCCTCAGGAATTGTAAAAGGACTCGTGTGGCTTTCTGGGTTGAAGTACTTGAAGGTGACGCTTCCAAGGTCTTCTCCGGAGTAAAGGTCAATCATTCAGCCTCCTTAAAGGCACACTGGAGAGTGCACTAATTTCCTTCAAGTCTGCACAATGGCACAGGACGTGGTCAAAAGTTTTTACACAATGGCAGTTATCACAGTTGGGGGAATCAGCCATAGATGTGCAATAACTTAATGAATTGGTGAAGGCAACGCCGGCCAACAACCGGCACAGCATTGTAGCATCCCGTTGGGAAGTCTTTAATGGCAGCTGTAATTGGAGTAATGAAGCGAGGTTCTCTGTGTATCAAGTAGAGTTTAGTGGAAGATTCTAATGCATATATATAGTATTATGCGCCATGTGACGAAGTTATTTTGCCGCGTCGACCTCTCACAGGGGTATGAGCAGTCTGGATACTCCGTCGTGGGTCGATCGGGCAGCGTTTTTGGTGAGGTGGTTACCAGCAATGCCATAGTGACCAGGCAGCCATTGAAAGGTTATATCATGTCCTTTGTTAGTGGCGTGATGGCAAATTTCATTGAGTTGAGATACCATCTGATCGTTGTCCCACGTCGTAGAGCTCGCATACAATGAAGGGCCACCCTGGAGTCACAAAAAAAAGCCCTCGTAGGAGGGGATTCTCGCTAACACATCTGATTGCGGCTAGAATTGCGGCCAGCTCAGAGCCCGTAGAAGTTGTGACGTGTGTAGTCATCAACTTAACGGTTATTGACCGAGATGGAATGAAAAAAGCGCCCGTAGAACTTCGCGAGACTGAACCGTCCGTATTATTATGAGTTCGATTTGCATATGATGTATGAAAAAGGTCCAATAAGATCTCCTTGAGGGCTACAGACGACAGGCTAGCATTTGTGTATATCACAGGCACTTCAAGGTGTACAAGGGGTCTTTGTAGGCACCACTTCGGGCATAGCGGTATGTTTGCTAGTGAGAACTTCCAGTACATGGAACGCTGGTTAGCCCTCTGGAGAACTCTGCCTGCGGTCTCTTTAGTGGCAGGCTAGCAACGAGGTGGTTAGGAAGTCTGGATATATGGCGAATATGCGCCCAGAGAGTGTCGACAGGTATATATGTCGTAAGAGGGTGGTCTTCGGCAATGGCAATAGTTGCGACCATTTTAGCACACCTAAGCGATCCCAAGCATGTGCGAAAAACTTGGCCTTGAATGCTGTGCGGGACCCGGATGTTGGTTTTGCCGGCATTCGAAAGTGCGGGTGAGCTATACCGAACATACCCCAAGAGCACTGTGTACAGTTCAAGCATGGCTGACACGGATGCTCCCCAAGCCATAGAGTTTCCTAATATACACTAGAGGGAGCTCTAGCGCTAGTGTGTATGGGAGCTGCAACGCATGGCGCTTCAGTGAGCATGAGAATTATGGGTAGTGCGCACATTTGCCTGAAATTCGCACTTCTGGCCTGCTTTTGGCTCTGTGTGTGTTTGTGTGGCTTGGAGCTGTTTTCTTACGAAATAAGTATTAGCAAATGTTCAGAAGTTGCGCTTCACATTTTTATTTTTTTAGATTTACTTTCCAAATTGGCTCACGAAGTTCAAAAGGGTTCAATCTTTCTTTCCGACCAAAACCGAAACACAGCAATAAACGAAGCCGTAAATACAATCCGCTGCCCGGAAGTGCGAAGACTAGGCAAATGTGTGTGCTACCCATCATTCCCATGGTCACTGAACGGTCATGGCGCGAGAGTGCCCTCTAGTTAAATTTAGGAAACTTTATGCCCCATGCTTTACCTGCGAAAAATTTCATTACATGACCGATAGAGGTGACCCTCATCTTGAAATGTGCAATGTGAGCACTCCATGAAAGATATCTGTTGATAATTCGGCCCAGGAATCGATGACATCTCGTATACAAAACTCTGATATTCTCGATGGAAACGGGATACCAGAACATTGTATTACGAATGAGTGAGGAGCATGGTGCAAATCTAGAACACAAAATTTTCTTCTGAGCCACATGATAGCGAGACGTCTTGCTTGAGAAGCTCCGCAAGAAGTCTCGCTATGTCTACAAAATTATTGATCAGCGTTGTGTAGAAGCCTAAGGGTCTCTTTGCGGCACTATCTGTTAAGTTCAATGTACAGCCCTACCATCTGTAATCACCTTATACTATAGCAATATATTTTTTTCGCTGTCATTCGATGTTTTTAACCAATATTTCACAAGACCAGAGTGAGCCTGAGTAGGATAGAGAGGGCTGTGTGTGTTGCGAGAGGCGAGTAATTTCTGCAAGCATATGGAAATTCGGGCCAGTTAGTTTTGCTGCATGCACAAGCTTCAGCGCACACACATGAGGGCAGAGACGATATAGACCTGCACTGGTGTTGTGCCCTTATCGTCTCTGTCCTCATGTGTGTGCGCTAAAGCTTGAGTTTGCTACAAGATGTGAGGGTGAAGGATGTCGGGATTTCAATATTCGAGAAACGTGCCAGTATAGGGTGACGGTGAGGTTCGATGGAGTGTTAAATTGCGCGTGATTGTCGGTCCTTAATAGTCTCGGTTTTCAAGATGGCGAGGATTGTCATCCTCCTGATTAAGAGGACACCTGACGGGAGCGTCACAGAGAGTTGAGGTGAGAACTTGCTTGTCGTCGCTGAACCAACCATGGTGTTAGTGCAAGAGAGGCCGAGGATAAGCGCCAATGAACAGAAAACTTGAAAAATCAAGAAGAACAGTATACATCCTGATGAAGGACTGGCATAGGCTTGCGAAGGGGAGCTGGCAATTTTATTAAATTTGAGTTTTTTTTCTTCTTATGACTCTTCAGCGGCTTCATACTACACATCAATGCTGTCTTCACAATGACTGTGTACATTTACAGCCTCACTTGTTTCACTGCTGCTTTCATATTTTCGCTAAGAGTTGTCGTCAGAAGTCTGGAAAAGAAGGCCCGCTTCGATTAAAGACTTTTACATGAAGGAAACGAGCATTTAGCCAGTTACATGAAATGTTGAGAAACCATGCATTGAAAACAAAAATGCGCAGTAATGCAGTGTGTGGATGTTTACACTGGGAAATAAAACAAAATAGGTTGTAGCTACACACCATAAAAATGATCGCTTATTTCATAAGCACGAGTATTTTGCAGCCTAACATAGTGGTTTCTTATATCTTTTTGTTTTTTCGGAGGAGGGAGGGGGAGGTGCAGTCGCATGCAAACTGTAAGTAACAGGGAGGCCTTCACAAACTATCCTTCACCTTTACTTGAGTTTTTACCAAGTTTCTGTAACTTATAGATGCCCTATAAAGGCACAAAAATGGTATAGAAGTAAAAGATTACAAAAGTAGTTCATGAATACTAGGTTACTGTGTACATGAAACGCAATAATGGCTTACAGCTGATAAAAAAAAACTTGAAGTAAGGTTGAGTATGCTATGTTTTTGATAGATATGTGGGGTTTTATGTCCCAAAAGCACGATGTTGGTGTGAGAAGCCGCAGTGAAGGGTTGTGGAAGCTTCAACAACCTGGCGTACTAAAACGTGCACGCAAATCTAATCGCAAGGCCCTATAGCATTTTTGCTTCCAGACAAAGCTTTGTGAATACGGGTCTAACACCTGAATCAAAAGCGAAACTGCTCCAGAAGTGTTTTCTTTCCCTCCGCAAACAAAAGGCAGACGCTGCCTACATCTTAGAAGTATAAAAGCCATAAAGATAAACAACATGGAAAAGTAGATATAGTACGGCAGCTGTTCGTGTTGTTTTTCGACAAAGATTCGTTAGTATGACTCAGTCTTTCTCTTTCGATGTTCTGCTCGTTGTGTGATTTTCTCGGACCAGCTTCTGTATTCAGCAAGTGACATTTCCTAATGACTCTTGACCTATTCTCCAGATAACTTCAAATAGCCCCCAAAATATTTCTTACAACGGAGAGGATATGTTTTCTTCACGTGCTTTTTTGCGAATGTCAAGTTGTGTTTTTACTCCGAATAATTGTCTCGGGCCAAACATTGCAGACTGCGTGTGAAGTGGTCACCGTTTGTCCCACCTTTTTGTACATGCCATTCAAAGTTTTGTGTGGTCACGAAGACAAAGTTCAGGAAAAGAACACGCTTGGTAAGTGTCTTGTTTTCTCTGCGTTGTTGCACCAAATTGAATGTTGCAATATTGCATTTTCCTTCTCCTTTAGTAATAGATCTCAACGTTTCATAGCAACTTCTACGTTCTATGTAAAAGATGTGTTTTCTAGCGCTGCATGCTAGGTCGTACGTTTCATTACACTTTTGCATGTATAAGAGATGAACCATACATAAAAGAATAATTTATGGGGTAATGCTAACAGATATCCTCCAAATTGTTTAATCCTACAACTAAGATTATTTAAATACATAAAAGTTAACTTTATTGCACCGCATGTGAATGCAGCTCATCAGACGTAGTAGTACGATTTGCTCAGCTTTCTGGAAAAGTGGTGGGTCAGATAATATGACTTGTAGAAAGACGAGAACAAGTTTAATGAAACTTAGATAGTTGCATTACGTTGCCTAATTGAAAAGATGAAGATTTTATCCAGAAGATGAAGGAGTACACACTTTGGAGAGTTTGTAATAGTGCACAATAACAGCCTTATTAACTAGATAACCCATCAGGAAGTGACAGAAAATGAAAGTATGTTGAAACAGAACTGTGAGCAATATTCAAACGTAATTTCAGTTTAAATATCATAGATTAGAATACAGTGCAACTTCTTACGGCGCGATACTGACCGCTAAACTTCAGAGAATATAATACTTACGAGCAGTGAGCTCCGACAAGAGCTGAATTTCCTCCTAGCAGTAAACTCCGAAAAATCTGCTTTGCATTTCTAGAAAATATAGCTCCGAAAACACGGAACCCTACGTGTACGCTAAAAAATGTAACGTGAGTTTCGCATATGTATGATGCAAAAGATGATATGAACGACATTCTAGCGTCTTTATTTGGGCCCGGTAAACATTTGGTAGCGTTTCTGGCAGTTAAAAAAGATAGTTTCTTTAAAATATACTAGAGGGAACCCTGGTGCTAGTGTCTATGGGAGCTGCTACCCACGACGCTTGAGTCAACGTGGAAATGGTGGGTAGTACAGAACTTTGTCTAACCTTCAAACGTCGTGTTTCGTTTGGCTTCGCGTAGCACGGAGCCGCTTTGTCAGGAGAGGGCAATCAGGAAATTTTCATTAGTTGCGTCTAACCACCCTAATCTTTTCGACTCAACGATTCCACTGGGGTCACTAAGTTCCCAATGGGCCCCGCCGCGGTGGTCTAGTGGCTAAGGTACTCGGCTGCTGACCCGCAGGTCGCGGGTTCAAATCCCGGCTGCGGCGGCTGCATTTCCGATGGAGGCGGAAATGTCGAGGCCCGTGTGCTCAGATTTGGGTGCACGTTAAAGAACCCCAGGTGGTCAAAATTTCTGGAGCCCTCCACTACGGCGTCTCTCATAATCATATGGTGGTTTTGGGACGTTAAACCCCACAAATCAAGTTCCCAATGGTCTGCTCTTTGATTCGAAACAAAACGAAGACTCAGCAATAAACAAAGCCACAAGGGCATTCAAGCTCGCAAACATAAAGACTAGGCGAATTCATGTCCCACCCATTATTCTCACGGTAGCTGAACAACCGCAGCGCCAGAGTACTCTCTGGTTAGTTTTAAAAAAACTGTTTGCCGTTAACTAGGTGATCCACTAAAACATGTGCACAGACGATATAGCCCACCTGGAACATGAGTGTGCTTATATTGTGTGCACGTGAATGCTCACATGCAAGGCAAGCGCTGCTACACGTAGGCTTCTGAAAGCAGTGAGTGCAGGAAACTACCTCAAACACCCACATCATTTTCGCCCCACACGCGATTGAGTGCGTTGCCTGAACTTTGGCGTATCGTGTTTGCAGCCAAATACGCAGTGCTTTTTTTTGTGAGCCTATCAACGGGAGCAAGCGCTACGAACGGAACACTTGAGATCGTGAAAGCTGCGAACAGCGATGGCACACAAATCTATGCCAGATAACGTAGTTTGAGGGCTTCAATGAAGTTGCCTGGACATCGCTACGCCATTTCGGTGGCCAATTAAGCTGCGATATGGTGCACCTATAAACAGGCGCATAAGCTACTCATCATTGCCCCTTTGAAAGGGGAAATCCCGTGACCTGCTGACCCGCAGGTCGCGGGATCAAATCCCGGCTGCGGCGGCTACATTTCCGATGGAGCCGGAAATGTTGTAGGCCCGTGTGCTCAGATTTGGGTGCGCGTTAAAGAACCCCAGGTGGTCAAAATTTCCGGAGCCCTCCACCATGGCGTCTCTCATAATGATAGCGTGATTTTGGGACGTTAAAACCACATATCAATCAATTGATAAGGAAAGCATGACAGTACAGACACACGTCGATTGCGATGATGCTGGCACGTGAATACAGAATTCCTCAGCACAAAACGTAACACATAAGCACTGGTTATTCTCTATATTAATATATCTTATTGTGTTTTGTCTGCTATATTCCCATGTGATCTTTTATTGACAAGTTCTAATTACACGCAAAAGACGCATGTTGTGTTGATCGATTCTGTCAGCATCGACGATCATTTTTTCTGCGTCGAGTCTTCTGGCTGGCCGCACTGTGTTTCGTCTGCTTGAACAGTGGTGTATCTATATATGCACGCAAGGGCGTTTCCGGCGCAGGAAGCGGCCGTCGGCGGGGAGGCCGCGCCCCTTAAACTGGGCCCCGCGGTCGGCGACGGCACGCTTCCTGTGTTTCCTCAACCCGAGCTCTCGCAACACACAGCCCGTCATTGCTGTCTTCCTCCGCATGCCTCTATACTGTATCTGGCATTCATGCAGGGCTGTAATGTCAAGAACAGTCCCCACTTTTCCTATAAAGGCGCAATCCATCGGCGGACCTACGGCGAATTATGAGAAAGCTTCTACCGCAAGGCATTCACACCTACTAATATATTTGCCGTTCTCAAGGTACGTAGTATATTTATGATGTTACCAATTCATTAGCGCCCTGCATACCTTACCAAGTAGATTCACTTTTCGGGAATACGAAATGCTCAACCCAATATGTTGAATTTGCTCAATATGCCTTTTTAAAGCCTAAGATTGCAGGTATCTTACTACATTAAGTAGGACTTTTTTTAATGCAAGACATGAAACTTTCCAAAAACAAGCACACATCTAATGCTCTATATTTTAAAAGTTAATTTGCAGTATCACACTTGGTATATTGAAGAAGGAAACGGAAACAGTTGTGCCTCAGAAGTAACAGAATAATCGCTGCAGAGCGCAAGTCAGCTAAAGTGCATAGTTTTACTTTAAATAATAGTCAAGTTGGTGTAAATGTTTAGTACTATTAGCCTTTGTGGGTGCCCATGTAAGACGTTTGTTGTCGATTGCCTCAGAGAATAAACCAGGTATTTTCTAGAAAAAAATGTTATTTTGACGGTTGTCTTAGGCTAACAAGGTAGCATCAGATGTCGCTGTGGATATATGATAGCCCGCATGTGTTGCCATTGTGATTTCTGACAATAATGGGAAAACTTTGAGGAGGAGTGCCATGACGACGGCATATACGAATGAAAGCACTCTGGCAGCGATGCGAGCATCTTTTCGTAAAAGGCAAGTACAGCACTATACCTGATATGGCAATAAAACGACGTATTCGGACCTCTATGTAGTATGAACAGGTGGTCATCCACTCGAAATAAAAACGTACCCTCTCCACGAAATGGATTGTACTCCCTTCCAAAATCATACTAAGTGTAAATAAAAAATTCTCATTCGTTGGAAAATGTGTTCGAGACCCCTAATTACACAGGTGATCAACATTGCTGCACTCAACGCATGGGGAATCTGCTAAACTATTGGATGTCAGCAGACCCGCCTTGCGTTGACTTCTTCCATTCGCTAGCCTAATAGCGTAACGCTATGTATACCGGCGCTTTTTTCAGCCCGACAGAAAAAAAATGGTTGCCAACACCCATTGCGCCTGATATTATCATCTATCTGCACAAGAAACTTGAGATACAGTTCAGGTGTACTGTCTGTCATAAAAAATGGAGCTGCGAAAACTGTGGCTATCATCTTTTCAAGAAGAGTTGGTGCTTCGGCAAGTTTGCTATGCCGAAATAATTTTGATAAACCTTGTCTGGACCTATGGAATGACGTGACAATATGTTAGACGGCAAAGAATATTCTCGCTCTAGAAAATTGGGTGTTTGGCTCGCTTAAGCTTCATCTGAGAATCTTTAACATGCAGTCATTTGATCCAGATATCGAAATTTAAGGTGAATGAAGTATATATATGTAGCCTAGCACTACAGAACAGTAGAGATAGCTTTTGAATTTATAACTTCATGGTGAGGGGGGCAACTAATGTCTCGTGAACTGAACTGCAGCTGCCAAACAAAGCCGTATTTAAAAAATAAAGGCTCCAAATCCAAACATCGCTATTGCTTGAGTGTTGTTTTTTTGTTCGGCGTCTTATTTTTCGTGAGCTCTGTTCGGACGGAGGTATACATGCAGCTCCAAGGCATACATACATTCTGTCTTGTGATGAAACGTAACTGACTTACCTGACAGTAAATCATCATTGGTAATATTTTGTGAGCTTGTTAAGGTAAGAGTTTCTTTCGTTCAAATATTTGCCAACTTACGTTACCCTGTGACAACCTGTCCAGGTCAGTAAGATAGAATATGGTCGCCGCCACTCACAAAGACTGTAAAGAAATGGCGTAATTAAGCGCATTGCTATGAAAGCTTGTTGTGTATAGATATCGAGCCGTATATGATCTCATATTCTGAGATAATAGCGCCACTTTGAATGTCGCAAACGCTCTCGTGGGCATAAGTGAGGGATAGTATGAGTGTATATTTGCGGGAGTCAGTTTCCCTAATTATATAAAATATGACAAATAACCAACTAGCCCAACAATAGGTTTCATCAAATATGATTTGAAGTTCTGTCCCGAACGTTTCGACAAAAAAGGTGTTTCTTGAAGGATACCATGTAAATACGACCATTATCAATACGGTGCTCAAGAAGCCAGAAACTATGTTCATGCCGCTCCCCTTGACCTGACTTTCACCCTTCACTTGACAGAGTTGAGCACTGCGCCACTTCTCGGCTGAAAATGACGCTGCGCTGCTTCAGAATCGCCCCAAATTATCACTGATATGCAGTGACTTGCTGTCCCTAAGGAGGGCGCTTCCATCGGCTTTCTCAAGTACAGGCGAAGCGTTAAGTGAAGGGACGTTCTAGAATGCGGGAGTGGGAGTATTGTCCAAAAACACCACTTGTGTTTATTATAACAGTCAAATAATAAAAGGAAAGTTATTTGCTTGTTTTAGTGTGTTAACCTAGCAAAGCGCCCATTCACCTTGTGCATCAGCACAACATATGAAAACTTTTTGTAGCACTCAGTGCATGTATTTTATTCATACTGAAATTCATGTTTACTGTCTTGGTGCATAGAAACGCCATTACAGCAAAATATGGGCTTAGCGATGTTGGAAGGATGACCTTTCTGAGCTAACCGCACTTCGATGTCATGTTCAGATGACATATATTGGTTCTGGTGGTGTAGGACGAATTCGAATGGCTGTTGGTGCGCGAAATGTTTAGTGTTTTTTTATACAACAGCAGAGGTGTGATTCTTGCGTCATGCGCGCCATGGCGTACCTCTTGAAGTGAAATTAATTACGATTTATGATTGATTGATATATACAGTTTAACGTCCCAAAATCACAAAATGATTATGAGAGACATCGTAGTGGAGGGCTCCGGAAATTTCGACCAGCTGGAGTTCTTTACTTGCACCTAAAACTGAGCACATAGGCCTACAACATTTCCGCCTCCGTCGGAACTGCAGCCGCCGCAGCCGGAATTCTATCCCGCGACCTGCGGGTCAGCAGCCGAGTACCTTAGCCACTAGACCACCGCGGTGAGGCGGAAATTATTTACGACATCGACCTTGCTGCCGTGCTGTCTCATGCATTTTTCTGAATTTTTTTTTCTGTACTTGAAAGGATTAGAAATTTATCGACTGTCCTATACCCAGTTAACCGAACATTTCAATATGCGTGCAATCAGCATTCGATAGTTATTGAAAGGGTGTTGCTGTCTAGCTCCACACATTCCTCAGCAACATCTGGTGCATTTGTTATTGTGTACTCTATAGAGCTGCAATCACTGCATGCAATTTTACATGTCTTGCAGAGATTTAGAGCTATTGTGTGAATAAGTACAAGGGAAGAATGAATGCGAGAAGACTTTCCGTAACGTAGGCTTATACTAAAGAGAACAGAAACAACGTAAACCCTCTGAATGGCATCCGAGTAAAAATACTTCTTTCTGGGCACAGGTCTCTATATCGACATCGCATGGTGCATATTTTTATCACTATACTATATCAACAGCATATTTCAGTTTTACTATAAATGCTCAGTGTTTCGCTAACAAACTCCTTTCAGGCAATTTCTACAAAACGTCAAATTCAGCGTACATACATTAGGAAGCACATGATTCTTGCTCTTTGTCATTGTACTGATTACTGCAAAACAAATTTCAGGCTTCTTCACCACATACATTCTCTAAATCGCACAACAGAATCACGCTGGCCATCAGACGAAGAGCAACGCCATTGCGATGAGAGACGCAGCGATATCTTTACTAGTGGGCCTTTTCCTGTTTACCATGTCATGCCCCGCCGATGCCCTTCCGTCTACATGTCGTCCTGAGTACCAGAAGCTGTCGGGTGGCCTGGTTCACACAGCCTGCAAACCACCCAACAACAACTGCATCTTCGTTTCAACTGGACTCAACATGGCTGAAAAGGCTGACGTTCTAAAGGCGCACAATGACTTTCGATCCCGGGTTGCTCAAGGGCAACTTTCTGGTTTCCCCGGTGCCACAAACATGTACCGCATGGTAGGCCCTACGAGCATTAATTATTATATGCATGATATATTGACCCGTATACTCATGTATTTACTTATTAATTAATTTAAGTCACCCTGCTCCACGGAGCATAGGTTGAAGTGGTTCATGACAAAGCTCATAAAAAAATGTGCCCATACGTACCGAGAAATTCACGCCAGAATAATATACAGAGGTAAAATGTTCAAGCATACATATATCACGCTTCAGAATATAGCACTATAATTTTACAGCTCTACTATAACTATCTTCGTTCAATTTCGCCTTGATAAGCGAAGCATGGGGAAATAAAGGTTTTTTTCCAAAAAGAATATTTATTACTGTAATAGACAGCGTCATTACACATGGCATGTGCAACAAATAAAGTTTCATGACACAGTAATCCAAACAGCAATCATATACAAACCACATATATATAATTGCTTCACCAGCCATCACGGCTAGAAAATATGAGATGAAACTTTGCACTAATTGTGTCTCTTGTAGGTGGATAAATGTTCAGCACAGAAGCAAAATTTATTGTTAAGTTTGCTTGTAAGTTCCGGTTATCATAATATTTACATCTTATTGATAGTTTACATGAACAGTGGCGCCGCTCAGAACATAATCTGCACTCGTTATCGTAAGTGTCCACAAACTCGCATAAGGGTGAGTTGCCAAATCACATTTTGTGAAGCACACTACCTTGTAGAGGTGAATAAAAGAGGCAATTGAATCAAATATTATTCAGCTTTAAAGATTATTTGTATTAATTTCACTTCCTTCTGTGACGTGCTGGATTGTAGTTGACCGTAGGGTCTCAATCGTTACCTTTTACTTTGAGTGAATGCACTTTACTGAATACGTTTTCACACATTTTTCTTCCTTTAAATGCAGTAATCCGTCAGTTGGTTTGACACATGAGGCAACGGACGCCACCACTTAGTGCTGAATTCCCCAGTTTATTACTGCAGTGCACAGTGGAAGTTCTCCCAGTATATATATACAGTTTGTTGGTGCTCAGCTTTCAAGTCACAACGTAGTTTATTTCTTTCGACGTTTCAGCCAGACTGTGACCTTCATCAGAAATGAGGGTACAATTTGTTGGTGCTCAGCTTTATGCAATCTTAAAAGAGAGAGGTTACGCAAAAAAAAAGGAAAACAAAAACAAAAAAGCTATGTGAACAGGCACCATTCTCGTCGGGACTATCGCAACTTTAAAGAGGATGATCCTAAAAAAGAATTCATTTTATTTTAACTAAGGGTATTTTAGACTACTTGGCGGGACTGCTATGGGCACCAAAATGGCACCCATTTATGCCAACGTAATATGCGAAAGCTAGAATCCGTATTTCTTGCACAAAGTTTTTTGAAACCACTCTTCTTCAGAATATACGTAGACGACATCTTTCTTATTTACACCCACAGCAAGGATGAACTTCTGAGCTTTATTGACACTTACAACGCTGTAAATCTAAATATACATTTCACACACACCTACTCGCAAGCAACCGTACATTCTCTTGATGTTACCATAACGATAAAAGAATAAAACCTTTCTACAAACTTATATCCCAAACCAACGGATCGACAACAATACTTTCATTACCAAAGCGATCACCCGTGCCAGTGTAAAAACAGTATTTTATACAGCCAGGCTCTCCGGTTTAAACGAATCGGCTCAAGAGACGCTGATTTTGACACGAGCTCACAGGGAATAAAACTTATGCTTGATGAACTAAAATACCCCAAATATTTTATTGGTGACGCTGTTAAGAAACCTAAAAAACTGAAGCGTGATGACTTACGTATGAAGCGACCACCGCAGGAAGACCCGCAACAAACAAACCTCTGCTTAAAGGCCGACTCCGGTGATTTTTTAAGATCAATGGATCTCAATGAAATTCACTGGGTACGTTCCTTTGCACATTTCCGTCATTTGGGCCAAATTACAGGATTTAGAGATGCGTTGATTGTTTGCAAATGAATTTTGAAGATTGCCTCGAAAAGCTCACCTCGCTTGCCAGAATTAATAGCAACACTGTCTGTGTGATGTCATGTTTTGCATGTCAACTGAAGGGACGGAGCCAATCGCATCACTACTTCGGCCACTACAGCGTTTATTGTGCTGTCCGCAAAGCGACAGCGTCGGTCTTCGGCTCGGTTATAGCACGGGAAAGCTTTCTTCTTTCTCCTGTGTTGTTTGGCCGACACTTCGCTGGTTTGGATTTTGCAGTTTTCATACTATGTGCCCTCAGTGCCAGCATACCGCCCCCGTTTTTGAAACAAATAGTACGTCATATGCCGACAGGGCGCCCGGTCAGGTATCGGTGTCGGTTTAGCACATTTTTGGATATTAAAAATTGTTTTCGCATTTCCTGAGCATTTCAGATATTCGTCTTGTGACAAGAGTGTCTCATGAACATAAAAACACCATTTCCTTGACATGGTCGAAAAATCGTCGTTGGCCTTTAACTTACATCATGAACTTCCCCAATGTAAACAAAATCTTTAAACGACAATACAATATTCTGGAACAAAGTGAACGCCTGAAACGCGCATTTCCATAAGCTCCTGGCGTCGTTTACCGACGATCGCGCAACCTCAAGGACACACTTGTTCACTCTCAAATGAATACTTCACCCCCTAACAATTTATGCTGACCTTGTTTAAAGTCAAGATGTCGTGTATGCAAGGTAATGCGAGAAACAGAAAAGGCAACCAGCACACAATCGAGGTGTTCGATTAATATAGGAGAAAACCTAACATGCAATTCCTCTAATGTGGTATACCTACTCGAATGCAACGTGTGTAGTATGCAGCACATCAGATAAACATAACCACCATTTAAAACTCGTTTAAATAATCACAGCGTCCATGCGAAATCAGCCCCAAGTCTACGTCTATCCAAACATCTCAACC